>CM038673.1:164852462-165199962 GCA_021605145.1 Aegilops bicornis | reverse complement strand
TAGGAGAAGAATGCATTAAAATGTTTGGCACTAAATCTTTGAATGATGAGCATGATTGCAATGTTGTTAGTATGAACTCCTTGAATATCCATAGTACTAATGATGATTGCACTAGTTATGATGAAAATGTCTCCTATAAACATGTCAATTTTTGTGGAGTGCATTGGGTTTGCAACTACACACCAAATGGGGAAGATAGATATTGCAAGAGGCATAAGTATTTAGAAACTAAATGGTTGCAAGAAAGGCTAAATGTTAGTGCTAAAAATTTAAAATATCTTAGCCATACTTGTGAACTTTGCAATGAACATGGTCATTTAAATATCAAATGCGAATTGTTTCATGACCGAAT
This sequence comes from Aegilops bicornis, assembly GCA_021605145.1. Lineage (NCBI taxonomy): Eukaryota > Viridiplantae > Streptophyta > Magnoliopsida > Poales > Poaceae > Aegilops > Aegilops bicornis. The sequence continues at coordinate 165,199,610 of CM038673.1, read as the reverse complement.
CGTGTCCAAAAATTGTGATGACTTGATTTCCCTTGCACATCATAATGAACTTAGTTTGCTTTTGGGTTACGAAGAAATGAAACGTCAAACTAAGCATACTCCAGGATATAACCTTGAGAAATTCCTCGATATTGATCTAGAAAAAATTTGTATGTATTGTGTGGTGAATTGCATTGAAAATCCTTATATTGCCAATTACATAAAGAAAATAAAACAAATACAGGATGAAGAGAATAATAATGAAAGGGAAGAGACTTCCCAATATTCTCCTATTATTTCTTATGATGAATCAGGTAACGAGGAGGAGCCTTCTATTCAACCAATCTCATTAATAAGGAGCTCCAAAAAGAAGACTGAACTCACACATGATGTGAAGAAGAAAAAGAAAAGACGGAGAAGCAAAGTTAGAAAGGTATCTCTCCCAAATGATGTTGCTCCTATTACTCATCGTGATGATGATAATTGCTATACTATTGGTGCTATCCATACTATTAATGATGAGAGTGATTATGCTTATGATATGAAAAGGCCCAAGCCTGGGGATGCTATGTTTGAAGAAGATGATGTTTTTGAGAATATATTTGCTGCAATTAATGTTTCTCCCAAGCTTGGGGATGCTATGTTTAATGAAGATGATATTTTTAGCCTCCCAAGTTTTGATATGCCAAGTTGTTATGATGATAGCATGCCTTCTACCTATGATGATTATGTTGATGAAAGTGGGTTTGGAAGAGTCTCAAATTTAGGAAGTAATGATCCCACTATTTTGGAGGATGTTGAATCTAATTATGAAAGTGGATTTGGAGAGGTCATGACTTTATTTAGTAATGATTCCACTATCTTGGAAGAGGTTTCAATCGATTATGATGAGAACAAAGTTGCTACTTATGATGAGTATTGTGATAAAACTTATGCTATAAAAAGTAGTGATGATTATATTTATAAAACTTGTCATGATTGTGATTTCCCTTTTTCTAAGCATTACTCTTTTAATGTGGAAACAATTTACAGTATTCAAGTCTCTTATGATACCCCCCCTATTCTGAATGAGAAGAATTTTGCTTATGTGGAGAGTACTAAATTTTCTATGCAAGTAGATCATGAAAAGAATGCTTTAGGTGCTGGTTATATTGTTTAATTCATTCATTATTCTACTGAAAATTATTATTAGGGAGGAGTATATGCTTGTAGGAATTGCAATAATATCAAGTTTCCTCTCTATGTGCTTAAAATCTTGAAGTTATGCTTGTTTTGCCTTCCTATGCTAGTTGATTATTGTTACCATAAGTTGTTTGCTCACAAAATCCCTATGCATAGGAAGTGGGTTAGACTTAAATGTTCTAGTAATATTCTTCATGATGCTCTCTTTATGTTTCAATTCTTATCTTTTATGTGAGCATCATTGAAATCATCATGCCTAGCTAGGGGCGTTAAACGATAGCGCTTGTTGGGAGGCAACCCAATTTTATTTTAGTTTCTTGCTTTTTGGTTCTGTTTAGGAATAAATAATCCATCTAGCTTCTATTTATATGTGGTTTTATGTTTTTGTTAGTGTTTGTGCCAAGTAAGACCTACAGGATCTTCTTGGATGATAGTTATTTGATCTTGCTGAAAATTCCAGAAACTTTCTGTTCACGAAAACAATTGTTAAAAATCACCAGGACATGATAAAATACTGATTCCAATTGAATTAGATCAATAAATAAATTATATAGGTCTTCCTATTTTGGTAGAAGTTTTGGAGTACCAGAAGTTTGCGTAAGTTACAGATTACTACAGACTGTTCTGTTTTTGACAGATTCTGTTTTTCGTGTGTTGTTTGCTTATTTTGATGAATCTATGGCTAGTAAAATAGTTTATAAACCATAGAGATGTTGGAATACAGTAAGTTTAACACCAATATAAATAAAGAATGAGTCAATTACAGTACCATGAAGTGGTGTTTTGTTTTCTTTCGCTAACGGAGCTCACGAGATTTTCTGTTAAGTTTTGTGTTGTGAAGTTTTCAAGTTTTGGGTAAAGATTCGATGGACTATGGAATAAGGAGTGGCAAGAGCCTAAGCTTGGGGATGCCCAAGGCACCCCAAGGTAATATTCAAGGATAACCAAGCGTTTAAGCTTGGGGATGCCCCGGAAGGCATCCCCTCTTTCGTCTTTGTTCATCGGTAACTTTATTTGGAGCTATATTTTTATTCACCACATGATATGAGTTTTGCTTGGAGCGTCGTTTTATTTTATTTTGTTTTTCTTGCTGTTTGAATAAAGTACCAGGATCTGAAATTCTTAAATGTTAGAGAGTCTTCACATAGTTACATAATTATTCGACTACTCATTGACCTTCACTTATATCTTCCGGAGTAGTTTGTTATTGCTCTAGTGCTTCACTTATATATTTTAGAGCACGGCGGTGGATTTATTTTGTAGAAATTATTGAACTCTCATGCTTCACTTATATTATTTTGAGAGTCTTAAACAGCATGTTAATTTGCTTAAATTGGGAAATTAATCCTAATATGTTAGGTATTCAAGACTAGTAAAACACTTTCTTATGAGTGTGTTGAATACTAAGAGAAGTTTGATGCTTGCTGATTGTTTTGAGATATGGAGGTAGTGATATTAAAGTTGTGCTAGTTGAGTAGTTGTGAAATTGATAAATACTTGTATTAAAGTTTGCAAGTCCCGTAGCATGCATGTATGGTAAACGTTATGTAAAAAATTTGATACATGAGGTGTTCTTTGATTGTCTTCCTTATGAGTGGCGGTCGGGGACGAGCGATGGTCTTTTCCTACCAATCTATCCCCCTAGGAGCATGCGCGTAGTGCTTGGTTTTGATGACTTGTAGATTTTTGCAATAAGTATGTGAGTTCTTTATGACTAATGTTGAGTCCATGGATTATACACACTCTCACCTTTCCATCATTGCTAGCCTCTTCGGTACCGTGCATTGCCCTTTCTCACATTGAGAGTTGGTGCAAACTTCGCCGGTGCATCCAAACCCCGTGATATGATACGCTCTTTCACACATAAACCTCCTTATATCTTCTCAAAACAGCCACCATACCTACCTATTATGGCATTTTCATAGCCATTCCGAGATATATTGCCATGCAACTTTCCACCGCTCCGTTTATTATGACACGATCCATCATTGTCATATTGCTTTGCATGATCATGTAGTTGACATCATATTTTTGGCAAAGCCACAGTTCATAATTCTTTCGTACATGTCACTCTTGATTCATTGCATATCCCGGTACACCGCCGAAGGCATTCATATAGAGTCATACCTTGTTCTAGTATCGAGTTGTAATCATTGAGTTGTAAATAAATAGAAGTGTGATGATCATCATTTTCTAGAGCATTGTCCCAAGTGAGGAAACAAATAAAAATATAATATAATAAAAAAAGAAGAAAAAAGAGAAAGGCCATAAAAAAAGAAGAAGGCCCCCAAAAAAACGAGAGAAAAAGAGAGAAGGGACAATGTTACTATCCTTTTTACCACACTTGTGCTTCAAAGTAGCACCATAATCTTCATGATAGAGAGTCTCTTGTTTTGTCACTTTCATATACTAGTGGGAACTTTTCATTATAGAACTTGGCTTCTATATTCCAACAATGGGCTTCCTCAAATACCCTAGGTATTCGTGAGCAAGCAAGTTGGATGCGCACCCACTTAGTTTCTTTTGTTGAGCTTTAATACATTTATAGCTCTAGTGCATTCGTTGCATGGCAATCCCTACTCCTTGCATTAACATCAATCGATGGGCATCTCCATAGCTCATTGATTAGCTGCGTTGATGTGAGACTTTCTCCCATTTTGTCTTCTCCACATAACCCCCATCATTATATTCTATTCCACCCATAGTGCTATATCCATGGCTCACGCTCATGTATTGCGTGAAGGTTGAAAAAGTTTCAGATTACTAAAGTATGAAACAATTGCTTGGCTTGCCATCGGGGTTGTACATGATGAGAGCATTCTTGTGTGACGAAAATGGAGCATGACTAAACTATATGATTTTGTAGGGATGAACTTTCTTTGGCCATGTTATTTTGAGAGGACATAATTGCTTAGTTAGTATGTTTGAAGTATTATTACTTTTATGTCAATATCAAACTTTTGTCTTGAATCTTATGGATCTAAATATTCTTGCCACAATAAAGAAGATTACATTGATAAATATGTTAGGTAGCATTCCACATCAAAAATTCTGTTTTTATCATTTACCTACTCGAGGACGAGCAGGAATTAAGCTTAGATGCCGATACGTCTCCAACGTATCTATAATTTTTGCTTGTTCCATGCTATTATATTATCTGTTTTGGATGTTTATGGGCTTTAATAAACACTTTTATATTATTTTTGGGACTAACCTATTAACCTGCAGCCCAAAGCCGCCTCGCTTTTTTCCCTTGTTTCAGTGTTTCGCATAAAAGGAATATCAAACGGAGTCCAAACGGAATGAAACCTTCGGGAGAGTTATTTTTGGAACGAAAGCAATCCAGAAGACTTGGGGTGTATGTAAGGGAAGCAACAAGGAAGGCACGAGGCAGGGGGCGCGCCCACCCCTGTATGCGCCCACCCCCTGTATGGCGCCCTCCACCCTCGTGGGCCCCTTGTGGCTCCCCTGACGTATTTCTTCCTCCTATATATACCAATATACCCTAAAACAATCGGGGAACAGAATAGATCGGGAGTTCCGCTGCCGTAAGCCTCTGTAGCCACCAAAAACCAATCGGGACCCTGTTCCGGCACCCTGTCGGAGGGGGGAACCCTCACCGGTGGCCATCTTCATCATCTCGGTGCTCTCCATGACGAGGAGGAAGTAGTTCACCCTCGGGGCTGAGGGTATGTACCAGTAGCTATGTGTTTGATCTCTCTCTCTCGTGTTCTTGAGGTGATACGATCTTGATGTATCGCGAGCTTTGCTATTATAGTTGGATCTTATGATGTTTCTCCCCCTCTACTCTCTTGTAATGGATTGATTTTCCCCTTTGAAGTTATCTTATCGGATTAAGTCTTTTAATGATTTGAGAACACTTGATGTATGTATTGCGTGGGATACCCATGGTGAAAATGAGGTATTCGAGTGATCCACCTGATGTATGTTCTGGCGATCAACTTGCGGGTTCCGCCCATGAACCTATGTATAGGGGTTGGCACACGTTTTCGTCTTGACTCTCCGGTAGAAACTTTGGGGCACTCTTTGAAGTACTTTGTGTTGGATTGAATAGATGAATCTGAGATTGTGCGATGCATATCGTATAATCATACCCACGGATACTTGAGGTGACATTGGAGTATCTAGGTGACATTAGGGTTTTGGTTGATGTGTGTCGTAAGGTGTTATTTTACTACGAACTCTAGGGCTGTTTGTGACACTTATACTAATAGCCCAATGGATTGATTGGAAAGAATAACTTAGGTGGTTTCGTACCCTACCATAATCTCTTCGTTTGTTCTCCGCTATTAGTGTCTTTGGAGTGACTCTTTGTTGCATGTTGAGGGATAGGTATATGATCCAATTATGTTATTATTGTTGAGAGAACTTGCACTAGTGAAAGTATGAACCCTAGGCCTTGTTTCCCATCATTGCAATACCGTTTACGCTCACTTTTATCATTATTTACCTTGCTGTTTTTATATTTTCAGATTACAAATACTCAATATCTACTATCCATATTGCACTTGTATCACCATCTCTTCGCCGAACTAGTGCACCTATACAATTTACCATTGTATTGCGTGTGTTGGGGACACAAGAGACTCTTTGTTATTTGGTTGCAGGGTTGTTTGAGAGAGACCATCTTCATCCTACGCCTCCCACGAATTGATAAACTTAGGTCATCCACTTGAGGGAAATTTGCTACCGTCCTACAAACCTTTGCACTTGGAGGCCCAACAACGTCTACAAGAAGAAGGTTGCGTAGTAGACATCAAGCTCTTTCCTGGCGCCGTTGCCTGGGAGGCTAGGTAAGCGGCACTCACACCCCGTCAACTAAGCTCTTTTCTGGCACCGTTGCCGGGGAAGTGAGTGCTTGAAGGTATATCTTTAGATCTTGCAATTGAATCTTTTAGTTTCTTGTTTTAGCACTAGTTTATTTTATAAAAGAAAACTAAAAAAATGGAATTGAGTTTACCTCATACGCTTCATCTTTTTAATATCTTTCGTGAGTATGATGGGAAGGAAAATTATGCCAAAGTGTTAGGAGAAGAATGCATTAAAATGTTTGGCACTAAATCTTTGAATGATGAGCATGATTGCAATGTTGTTAGTATGAACTCCTTGAATATCCATAGTACTAATGATGATTGCACTAGTTATGATGAAAATGTCTCCTATAAACATGTCAATTTTTGTGGAGTGCATTGAGTTTGCAACTACACACCAAATAGGGAAGATAGATATTGCAAGAGGCATACGTATTTAGAAACTAAATGGTTGCAAGAAAGGCTAAATGTTAGTGCTGAAAATTTAAAATATCTTAGCCGTACTTGTGAACTTTGCAATGAACATGGTCATTTAAATATCAAATGCAAATTGTTTCATGACCGAATCGTGTCCAAAAATTGTGATGACATGATTTCCCTTGCACATCATAATGAACTTAGTTTGCTTTTGGGTTATGAAGAAATGAAACGTCAAACTAAGCATATTCCAGGATATAACCTTGAGAAATTCCTCGATATTGATCTAGAAGAAATGTATATGTATTGTGTGGTGAATTGCATTGAAAATCCTGATATTGCCAATTACATAAAGAAAAGAAAAGAAATACAGGATGAAGACAATAATAATGAAAGGGAAGAGACTTCCCAATATTCTCCTATTATTTCTTATGATGAATCAGGTAACGAGGAGGAGCCTTCTATTCAACCAATCTCATTAATAAGGAGCTCCAAAAAGAGGACTGAACTCACACATGATGTGAAGAAGAAAAAGAAAAGACGGAGAAGCAAAGGTAGAAAGGTATCTCTCCCAAATGATGTTGCTCCTATTACTCATCATGATGATGATAATTGCTATACTATTGGTGCTATCCATACTATTAATGATGAGAGTGATTATGCTTATGATATGAAAAGGCCCAAGCTTGGGAATGCTATGTTTGAAGAAGATGATGTTTTTGAGAATATATTTGCTGCAATTAATGTTTTTCCCAACCTTGGGGATGCTACGTTTAATGAAGATGATATTTTTAGCCTCCCAAGTTTTGATATGCCAAGTTGTTATGATGATAGCATGCCTTCTACCTATGATGATTATGTTGACGAAAGTGGGTTTGGAAGAGTTTCAAGTTTAGGAAGTAATGATCCCACTATTTTGGAGGATGTTGAATCTAATTATGAAAGTGGATTTGGAGAGGTCATGACTTTATTTAGTAATGATTCCACTATCTTGGAAGAGGTTTCAATCGATTATGATGAGAACAAAGTTGCTACTTATGATGATTATTGTGATAAAACTTATGCTATAAAAAGTAGTGATGATTATATTTATAAAACTTGTCATGATTGTGATTTCCCTTTTTCTGAGCATTACTCTTTTAATGTGGAAATAATTTATAGTATTCAAGTCTCTTATGATACTCCCCCTATTCCGAATGAGAAGAATTTTGCTTACGTGGAGAGTAGTAAATTTTCTATGCAAGTAGATCATGAAAATAATGCTTTAGGTTCTGGTTATATTGTTGAATTCATTCATGATGCTACTGAAAATTATTATTAGGGAGGAGTATATGCTTGTAGGAATTGCAATAATATCAAGTTTCCTCTCTATGTGCTTAAAATCTTGAAGTTATGCTTGTTTTGCCTTCCTATGCTAGTTGATTATTGTTACCATAAGTTGTTTGCTCACAAAATCCCTATGCATAGGAAGTGGGTTAGACTTAAATGTGCTAGTAATATTCTTCATGATGCTCTCTTTATGTTTCAATTCTTATCTTTTATGTGAGCATCATTGAAATCATCATGCCTAGCTAGGGGCGTTAAACGATAGCGCTTGTTGGGAGGCAACCCAATTTTATTTTAGTTTCTTGCTTTTTGGTTCTGTTTAGGAATAAATAATCCATCTAGCTTCTATTTATATGTGGTTTTATGTTTTTGTTAGTGTTTGTGCCAAGTAAGACCTATAGGATCTTCTTGGATGATAGTTATTTGATCTTGCTGAAAATTCCAGAAACTTTCTGTTCACGAAAACAATTGTTAAAAATCACCAGGACGTGATAAAATACTGATTCCAATTGAAGTATATCAAGAAACAAATTATCTAGGTCTTCCTATTTTGGTACAATTTTTGGAGTACCAGAAGTTTGCGTTAGTTACAGATTACTACAGACTGTTCTGTTTTTGACAGATTCTGTTTTTCGTGTGTCGTTTGCTAATCTATGGCTAGTAAAATAGTTTATAAACCATAGAGATGTTGGAATACAGTAAGTTTAACACCAATATAAATAAAAAATGAGTCCATTACAGTACCATGAAGTGGTGTTTTGTTTTCTTTCGCTAACGGAGCTCACGAGATTTTCTGTTAAGTTTTGTGTTGCGAAGTTTTCAAGTTTTGGGTAAAGATTTGATGGACTATGGAATAAGGAGTGGCAAGAGCCTAAGCTTGGGGATGCCCAAGGCACCCCAAGGTAATATTCAAGGATAACCAAGCGTCTAAGCTTGGGGATGCCCCGGAAGGCATCCCCTCTTTCATCTTCGTTCATCGGTAACTACTTGGAGCTATATTTTTATTGACCACATGATATGAGTTTTGCTTGGAGCATCGTTTTATTTTCTTTTGTTTTGCTTGCTGTTTGAATAAAGTACCAGGATCTGAAATTCTTAAATGTTAGAGAGTCTTTGAAAGCACAAGTGCTCTCTGGGTGGTTTTGGTAATTAATGTCAACATATCTCTTGTTGGACTAACACTTTTCTCTAGTATGTTTCAGACAAGTTCAACACTGGAGTGACATGGACTAGAGGATGTGGAACCCCTTCAAGATGCTAAGGATAAAAGGATTGGCTCAGGCTCAAAAGCTCAAGACTCTGCATTTTACATTTTAGTGATCCAAGATCACATTGAGTCTGTAGGAAAAGCCAATACTATCAAGGAGGGATGAGGTGTTGCTTAATGAGTTTCTTGCTCCATGATGCTTAGTGATATGCTCCAAAAACCCTCAACTACTTTCTCACATCCACATATGACCTAAACCCAAAGTCAAACTCAGCCCCACCGATTCTTTCCATCCGGCGCCGCCGAGTTCAGATGTTTTAGCCATTGCCACAAACCCTAGGCAAATCGGTCTCACCGATAGGGATTTCGGTCTCACCGAGATGGGATTGTAATCTCTTTGTGTATGTCCATTACCAAAATCGGTCTCACCGAGTTTGAGCAATAGGTACTACCGAGATTACAATGCAAACTTTCTGGTTAGCTTATTACCAAAATCGGTCCCACCGAGTTTGTGTAATCGGTCTCACCGAGATTACGTTATGCCCTAACCCTAACCATATCGGTCCTACTGTGTTGCATGTCGGTCCCACCGAAATCACTAATGGTCACTAGGTTTACTAAATAGGTCAGACCGAGTTTATTGATTCGGTCCCACCGAGATTGGTAAATTGTGTGTAACGGTTAGATTTTATGTGGAGGCTATATATACCCCTCCACCTCCTCTTCATTCATGGAGAGAGCCATCAGAACAAGCCTACACTTCTAGCATCCTATTTCTGAGAGAGAACTACCTACTCATGTGTTGAGGCCAAGATATTCCATTCCTACCATATGAATCTTGACTCTAGCCTTCCCCAAGTTGCTTTCCACTCAAATCTTCTTTCCACCAAATCCAAATCCTGTGAGAGAGAGTTGAGTGTTGAGGAGACTATCATTTGAAGCACAAGAGAAAGGAGTTCATCATCAACACACCATTTGTTACTTCTTGGAGAGTGGTGTCTCCTAGATTGGCTAGGTGTCACTTGGGAGCCTCCAACAAGATTGTGGAGTTGAACCAAGGAGTTTGTAAGGGCAAGGAGATCGCCTACTTCGTGAAGATCTACCTCTGGTGAGGCAAGTCCTTCGTGGGCGACGGCCATGGTGGGATAGACAAGGTTGCTTCTTCGTGGACCCTTCGTTGGTGGAGCCCTCCGTGGACTCACAAGAACTGCTACCCTTCGTGGGTTGAAGTCACGGCGTTTTGGGAACGGGGTACCAGGACTTGCTCACTGCAGCCTCAAGGGCGTGGCTCAAGGTGGCCCAAGATGGCCCATCTTCATCAAGACAAGCTTAGGACCCTCGCGAGGGGCCAAGCCTCATGGGCGTCTGACGACAGAAGCTTCCTCGTGCACGGCCTCGTCAGGCTAGCTCGCGAGGAGGCGGAGAGATCAAGGCGGGTACCTCACGAGGTGCCCATGACGCAAGCCATGACGACCAAGGGCGCCCGGTGAGCGCCAGCCAAGAAGGTCCTCATTTCCTCTTTGGTGCAAAGGAGGCAAGCGCAGGCCAAGAGCATCAAGCAAAGGCAACCATTTCTGCAACAAGACCAAGACCAGCAGAACGACAGGAAGGAGGTCATCGTGGAGCCCAAGCCAAGGCCACCGTGAGTCTTTGGCAAGCGAGGACCGACTTTAGTCGAGATAAGTGTACTAGATGTTCCCCTTCAAAATGGCCAATTGTTGGCGCCCTTCCCGCTCAATATTTGGGAAGAGGCCCAGGGCCTCTGCCTATAAATAGGACTAGCCACCCACAGGGTAGAGGCAGCTAGAAATCAATCTAGAATCGGCATCTAGAAGAGAGAGAGAGAGAGAGAGAAGCGACTGGACTCCCCCTAGCAGTTCATCACACCGGCCAAGAACAGACCCTCGCGAGGCTGTTCTTCCTTGTACTGTTCATCATCAGCCCCTGAGGCAATCCACCACCACACACTGGAGTAGGGTATTACACCACAATGGTGGCCCGAACCAGTATAAACCTTGTGTCCCTTGTGTTGCTCTTTGTGTAGTTTAGATCCTTGCGAGGCGACGAGGTGTAGGTAGGTAGGGGGTGAGATCTCCGTGTGCACCCCAGAGTTCGAACCTAGAGGGTCTACCGGAATCCAAAATTCGACATTTGGCGCGCCAAGTAGGGGTGCACCGGAATCCGCCTTCCGCCGCCCTGTTCTTCACCGCCCCTCGCATCCATGTCAGACGCTCGTCGGGACCGCTGCCGGCGCTGGCCGCTCGCCATTGCTGCCGCCAGACGGGCCCCCGTCGGCGGTCGCCTCTTGCCGTCGCTTGCCAACGCCGCCACTCAGCCCGGCGGAACGAGCAGCGTGCATCGCCCCAAAGATTCCATCCGTAAGCGAGACGGCCGCACCGCTACTCCTTCGCCGCCCCAGTGGTTCGTCTCAAGGCCAGCGCCGCTACCATGGAGGCTCGAGCTCCGCTCATAGCGGCAAACGAGCTCCTGCGCTACCGCCCCGTCGACGATGTCTACAAGGAGTGGCTCGACCGCGTCGCTGAGCTTGTCCGCGCCACGGGGGGCTCCCCCGCGCCGTCCATCTCATCAAGACCGCTGGCCCCGCCTTTGCGCAGCGATGAAGTCTCGGGCGCCTCAGCCGCCTCCCCCTCAAGAAGGCACCTTGGCCCCAAGGCGTGGCCCTGGCGGAACCCACTCCGTCCGGCACCAGCGCAGCAAGAGCAGAGCTGCCAAGAGGTCCCTCGCCCCCAAGAAGCTGCCGAGTGCTCCCTACACTGGCCCGTCACGACCGCGCTCCTCCTCCAGCACGCCAAGACCCCGCGCTGCTCCCAGTGGCGGTGCACGGGGACCCGTAAGACCAAGGCCTCCCGTGGCCACTGCAGGCTGCCACGCCTTCACCACCGAGCTGCGCAACGTCGCATGGCCCGGCAAGTTCAAGCCAGACCTGCCTCCTCGCTACGACGGCACGGCCGACCCTGCGGAGTTCCTCCAGCTCTACGAGCTGGGCATCGAAGCCGCCAACGGGGACGAGAAGGTCATGGCGAAGTGGTTTCTCATGGTGCTCAAAGACGGTGCCCGCACCTGGCTCCTAGCACGATCTCCTCCTGGGACGAGATGCGCACCCGCTTCATCGCCAACTTCCAAGGCACTCGCGACCGGCCTCCTGCCGTGAGCGACATGCGCCGCATCAAGCGCCTGCCGTGAGAGACCCTGCAGAAGTACATCCAGCGCTTCAACAACGCACGCCTCAAGATTCCCAAGGTGACCGAGGAGGCCATCATCTCAGCCTTCTCCGATGGTGTGCGTGACGTCAAGATGAAGGAGGAGCTGGCGATGCATGAAGACCTGTGCACATCCCTGGAGCTATTCAACTTGGCGACCAAGTGCGCCAGGGCTGAGGAAGGACGCCTCTCCCTCCTCGAGCTGCCGGCTGCCGACCCGGAAGAGAAGAAGCCCAAGGTCAAGGACGTGAAGCGCAAGGGGGCTGCCGTGCTCGCGGCAGAACCGGAAACCAAGGGGGGCAGGGATCAGCCCGAGTCTTCCAAGGGCAGCCGGTACTGCGTGTACCACGACCTCCACACCCACAACACCAACGAATGCCAAGAGCTCAGGGCCGTGCGAGAAGGGCGAATCGGTCGACGCCCGATCAAGACCGATCGAGGCTACGGCCGAGGAGGAGGAAGAAGCACAGACGTTGGGAAGACCGTGGCCTCGCCAAGGGTGGCGTGACCGACCTCGCAAGGACCGGCTGGCAGGATCAGCCTCGCGAGGGAGGTTGGAGGACCCGCCATGAGGGAGGCTGGAGGGATCAGCCTCGTGAGGATCGCCCGCAAGGCAACGCAGGCCTCCCTCCTCTGCCACCGCAGCCAAGGAGAAATGAAGACCATCATCAGGACGAGGGGGCTGGGGGCTTCCAGGAGCCATGCGCAATCGCTTGCATCTTGGGCGGAGCTCAAGCCCCAGCCTCTCAACGCATCTTCAAGCAGTTCGCCCGCGAAGTGAATGCAGTCCTCCCCAAGCTCGAAGCCACGCGCCCTCTCAGGTGGTCAGCGTGCGCCATCACGTTCAACTCAGCGGATCAGCTCAAGTGCGCAGCCACAGCCGGAGTCCTCCCGATGCTTTGTTCCCCAATAATCAGCAACGTGCAAGTCACCAGGACCCTCATCGATGGCGGGGCAGGGCTCAATGTCCTGTCCGTCGAGACGTTCAACAATCTCCAAGTGACGTACAATCAGCTTCAGCCAACCAAGACTTCCTCCGGAGTCACTGATGGCTCCACAGTTCTGATTGGGCAAGTCCGCCTCCCTGACACCTTCGGGACGCGCGACAACTACCGCACCGAGCTCATTGACTTCGACGTCGCCCACATTCGCCGCCATACAATGCCATCCCTGCACCCAGCTCTAGCCCAATTCATGGTCGTGACTCATCACGGATACAATGTCCTCAAGATGCCAGGAAGCGGTGGAGTTATCACGGTGCCTTGTGAAGAAAGAGATGCAGTGTGTTCTCTGGAGCATGCTTTCCCAGCCGCATCAATTGAAGACCCAGATCACAGGAGCGGGAGGCCTCCCGAGGCTGCTCCTAAGAAGAAGAAGACATCACCTGGCCCGACCCCTCGGGAGGGAGGCCCCTCAGGGTCCGCTACCGTCTGTGGGGCACCTCCTTCGTCAAGATAGGAAGGCGCGCCCGGCGCCCTCCTCGAGCAAGGCTCGGGGCTCTCACCTGGAGGGCCACCGACTTTGCTAAGATCACGAGGGAGGTGCCCGGGCACCACTTGGAGGCGTGCTTCAAAGCACGTTTCCCTCATGAAGGAGCAAGGCAAGGAGGGACGAATCCTCAGGAGTTCGTCAGCAAGGCCATTCAGGAGCTGCAGGAGTCAAGAGTCATGAATGGCAGCCGCCACGCTACTGCAGCTCCCCATCCAGCGAGGATGGTGGGTCACAAGGCGTCAGATTGACATACCAGGCTCAACCGAGCCGCCTCTCGAGCGCCTGCCTCACGCGTGGGGCGCCGTGAAGGTCCACCCCACAGCTATGTTCGCATGCCTTACGGCTTGCCGAACGCGGCTGCCACGCGCCAGTGCCTCATGAGGAGCATCTTGGAGGCTCAAGTGGCCAGGCGTCCTGTAGTCCTGGCAGAGATGGAGATGGTCCGCGAGGAGGCACCAGCGCCTCCGGAGCCTCCCGAGGCTCCTGGGCCTGGGGGCTCGTGAAGATCGGCTTCCGCAGCACACGACGTCCGCTACTTCAGCATCCCTTCATCTTCAACATTATCAGGTGGCATCCTTCGAAGTTTCATTTTCAGCCGGAGTGCCCCTAGGGCTGCATCATTCCTGTGCCGCGTGGGTCCGTCCCTGCGGCATGTATCCCTTTTGATTCATGTTTCTAGTTTAACTTATTGGGGGCGCCCCTCGGGCTGCATCATCCCCAAGCCACTCGGGCCAGACCCAGTGGCATGTATCCATCTCGCGTTTATTCGGGTTGTGCGTTTGACCCATCATGATTGTTATTTGGTGCCTGTCCACGGCACCCCTCTTCCTTCATGTCGGCTGCTTGCACGTTAAAGGGGGGGTACCTGAGCATCGCGACTCATGGGCTCCTACTGGCTCTCCAGCCCTCACCCTCTGGCCTTGTCCATGACATCGCAACCTGGCATACCAGCGGCGGCTGAGCCCCGCTCGAGGGCCGGGACCCGAGGACGTAGAGCGTCGACATCTAACCAAATTTGCAGGAACACATCACAAGTTAAGGCCCAGTGCTGTGCACAACCCGCTTTGAGGTAGGGCCTCGTGAGTCCCTGCGCCGTCTCACGGGTGCCCAGTCACCTCGTCAGCCCTACAAAGGCCAGCCACGTGTTAGGGGCGGTCAGACACGCCCGGGCTCCTCCCGAGGGGAGCCCCTCCCACGCACTGATGGATGCACCATGCTCCGCTACTGGCCGACGACATCGCCGAGGAGCGGCTATGCCCGCACACATACGGAAGCGCTATGCTCACTGGTGATAAACAATCGAGGGTGGCCCGGCCGCATCAACCTCAGGGAGCCCAGAGCTCAATGTCTGGCCTCATCGTAACGCCTCCCCTCGGGAGTGCCTCGCGAGGGGGCTGGGCACGGGGGCTATGCCTGGGTCACGCCCAGACGCACGCCACCCAGCCAGGCCCCTCGGGCCTAGTTCGTCGCACGTCTCTCCCCGAGCGGAGCCAAGGTATGAAGGCCGTTTGAAAGTCAAGGGGGACCCCTGAGCATCGCGACTCAGGAGCCTAACTGGTCACGTAGCCCCTCACCCCTTAGTTCCAAAAGGGCGGTGGCCGGTTCGGTGTATGCGGGGCGGGCTCTGCTTAGGCGTGGGAATGGTAAATTCACCCATACATCTCACCTCCCTACTTGTTGATTAAATGCGTCAAGGGGGACTCCGAGCATCGCGACTCAGAGCCTAACTTGTCACGTAGCCCCTCACTCCTTGGTCCCGCCCTGGTTTCGGTCGAGGCTAACGGGCGGCCGAGGTATGCGGGGCAGACTGCCGACGTAGAACATAAGCAAGAGGAAGGAAAAGCGCAAATCTCAAGGAATTCAAAAGCAAATATTACAGTCCATAACTGTTTTCACAACACCAAACGCAAGCTTAAACGCCTCCACGAGGCATGATGCATGTTGTAGGAGCTGAAAGCAGGACAGGAGCCACGAAGGAGTCACTTGTCGGCAGCACCGTCGCTGGCGGAAGCTGCTGGGCGGGTTCGCCTCGTGAAGCCTCAGATCGGCAGCGCCTCGCTTGACTTGGTCTTGAAGGCCGAACTCGCCAGCAGAGCCTCCGCCGACCCTTCACGGCCTCGGCGGCAGTGGCAAGCTCGCCGCTCCACGGGCTCCAACAGTCACAATGTCAACGCGTTGGGGTCGCGAAGGTAGACGTGGGTGAAGACGCCAGCAAGCGTCGGCAGAAGACAGACCTGGCCTACCGGCCTCCTCGTGGGGCCGAGGCCAAGGGTGACATCTTCAAGGGCGCGGACCAGAAGGGAAGCAGCTTGGCGGGGCCGTCCTCGGCGCCCGGCCAGCGGGCTTTCGGGCCCGCTGTCAGAAGCGACCTCGGCAAGGTGCGAGCCTTCACCTCCGGCTTCACGAAGGCCACGCTGGTCCTCGGCCAGACCCACGCCTTGCCGTCAGCTCGATCCTCTTCGCCTCAACTCCTGCTCCAAACAGACTTAAGCGGCCATGGTGCTCATCAAGCTTGGTATCCCGGTCCTTGGCGCCTCACGAGCCTTCATGTCTTCCTCCTTATCTTGGCGGACGCTGGCCTCCTTGGCGAGCTGGTCGTGGCAGCCTCAGAGTTTCGCTTCCTCCAAATACTTTGCAAAGAATCCCTGACATCGGCTACCTCCCCAAGGCGGTGTCGCGAGCGGCCTTCGCCTCAAGGACGGCCTGCTTCTCCTCGTCATAAGCCGTCATGCCTGAACCAGCGCTGCTCAATTGAAGCATCGAGCGAACCCACCGGAGGCTGCCTCAGCGGCCGGCCACCAAGCGAGGGTCGGCGCCTGTAAGATCTTCTCGCAGCTGGTCCAGCTTTAGCAAGAGTAACGATCCAGACAAGAGGAGGAGTCGGAGAAACGGCAGTTGGCGGAGTAGGAGGAGAGGACGGCAAGCGTAATCACAACACCATGAGTCGGGACCTTCTCGCCTGACGATCGCTGCAACGGCGTCAGGCAAGGATACCTCGGGAGTCGCTTGGGCCATGGGGGCTGAGCTCGCCCCATCTAGCCCCGCCAGGCCTCGCGAGGATCACCGGGCAGGAGTGGCCCGCGTCTTGCCGTCCCCTTCTTTTGCGGATGGAGGCGCTACCCCGGACGAAGCCTCAGGAACCCCCTTCAGCTTTTTCACCGCAGGCGCCGGCCTAGCCAAGGAATACAGATATCAAGCCTCAACGACGAAGCAAGAAGCAAAACAAGAATCAAGCACTTATCGGGTCATCGTCATGGCTCGAGCAACCTCCGGCCGAACTTGAAGCCTGAGAACCGGCTGCTGGGATCAGCCTCAAGAGCCTCAGGAGCAGGAGGCGCATCTGCAGATCGCCTCGGAGCCGGAGCAGACCCGCGGGGAACCAGCCCTGTCCTGTCCTTCTTCGGGATCAGGGGCAAGCTCTCGCTACCTCGCTCATCGCCATCCTCATCGTCGTCCGGCAAGAGGCGGAGAGCGCGGGACCTGCGCCAAGGGAGGGGCGCTCTCGACTCCCCGTCGGTCGCCTCGGAGTCGGGCCCCTCTACCCGCTCCTCTTCTTCCTCCGCTTCGCTGGAGTCGCTAGAGGACACGTTCACCATCGCCAGGGCCGCCGGGTCCTCGGGAACATCCGCGGGCACATGCCCGTCCCCGTTGAAAGCGGGCATGGAGTCCACCACCTGCTCCCAATCATCTCGGAGGAACAGGGGTACAGGAGCGCCCTCCAGGCTCGCCACGTCTCCCCCGACCAAAGATTGGAGGACCGCGGCCAGATCTTCGTCGACCAAGACTACGGGGCTCGGGCGAGGCCTCCATAGCGGAAGCGGGGCCACCCGGTGCTCCAGGAACTCCCTCAGGAGCGATGCCCCGGTCAGCTTCGCCGTCGCCATGTTGCCCGGCCACAGGTCCGCGTCCATCTTCTCCAGCACTGGCTTCACGCAGGAATCCACGAGTTCCACGCAAGACCAAGCGTCGATGGGCGTGGGCTGCTCCGTGGGGAGAATCAGCCGAGGATGGATGCGCCCGGCATCTACCATGACCCACTTTCTCCTGAAGCCTTCAATCCTCTTCCCGGGCTTTGAGATGGCGTTGGAGCTACCATACGCGACAAAGCTCGCGCACGCGGTGATGGGGCCGCGAGAGGCCCGGAGGTAGAAGTAGTGGCGCAGCAAGGCCACTGAGGGCTGCACCCCGACATGAGCCTCACAGTAGTAGGCGAAGATTGCCAGGAGAAGAACAGAGTTGGGGTGGAGGTGCAGAGCTTGCAGTTTGTAATGGCGGAGGACAGAAAAGAAGAACTCAGAAAAGGGAGGCACCAAACCGGCAGCAATGGCACTCACGAAGAGCGGGTAGAAGGTGCTTCCTTGGTCCTCAGGAGGAGCAGAGCCAGCCTTGAGCACCACCGCCCCATTGTTGCCTTGCGCCGCCATCATCCGGCGCGCCCAGGCAAGGCTCTTCTCCGACACGTTCGGGGAGTCCAAAGCGGGCGAGTACCAAGCTCCGACCGGGGTCTGGCGAGGCGCCATACCTTTCTAGGGCACGGGGTCGGAGTAGATTTGGGGAATTTGGAAGCAGGAAGGATAGGAGCGAGAAAGGGGATGTGGGTAATGACTGGAGAAGGCAAAGGAGGTAAAGCCTAGACGGGTACCGCTCTCTTATCGATTCGTGCAATTGCCAAGGCGTCGCGGGGAAGCAGGGATGGCCACGTCCAATCAACCGCCACGCGGCGCCCGAGGCCGCAGGCTGTTAGGGCCCGCGGCGCTTCGCACTTTCCCCCTCGCTTCTCTACTAAGCCAAGTCTAGGCACGCCTTGGGCCTGGGGGCTACTGTCGGCGTTCAGGGAACGGGGGTACCCAGACTTGCGTGCCTGCGGCCTGCGGCGTGGCTCAAGGGGTGGCCCAGTACGGCCCATCTTCATCAGCACAAGCTCAAGACCCTCGTGAGGGGCCAAGCCTCATGGGCGGACGATAGGAAGCTTCCTCGTGCACGGCCTCGTCACAGCCGGCTCATGAGGAGGCGAAGAGATCCAGCGGGGGTACCTCACGAGGTGCCCATGACGCAAGCCATGACGACCAAGGCGCCGGTGAGCGCCAGCCAGCAGTTGTCCTCATTTCCTCTTTGGTGCAAAGGAGGCAAGCGCAGGCCAAGAGCATCAAGCAAAGGCAACCATTTCGGTGCAACAAGACCAAGACCAGCAGAACGACAGGAAGGAGCTCATCGTGGAGCCCAAGCCGGCGTCACCGTCAGGGTCTTTGGCAGGCGAGGACCGACTTTAGTCAGGATAAGTGTACTAGATGTTCCCCTTCAAAATGGCCAATTGTTGGCGCCCTTCCCGCTCAATATTTGGGAAGAGGCCCAGGGCCTCTGCCTATAAATAGGACTAGCCACCCACAGGGTAGAGGCAGCTAGAAATCAATCTAGAATCGGCATCTAGAAGAGAGAGAGAGAGAGAGAGAGAAGCTTGGACTCCCCTAGCGGTTCATCGCACTGCCAAGAAACAGACCCTCATGAGGCTGTTCTTCCTTGTATCTTATTCATCATCAGCCCTCGAGGCAATCCACCACCACACACTGGAGTAGGGTATTACACCACAATGGTGGACCAAACCAGTATAAACCTTGTGTCCCTTGTGTTGCTCTTTGTGTAGTTTAGATCCTTGCGAGGCGACGAGGTGTAGGTAGGTAGGGGGTGAGATCTCCGCGTGCACCCCTGAGTTCGAACCTAGAGGGTCTGCTGGAACCCGAAATCCGACAAAGTCTCCATCAACGTGGATGTACGATAGCACCACCTATCGGAACCACGACAAAAACATCCGTGTCTCCAATTGCATTTGAATCCTCCAAACCCTTCCCTTTACATTCTTGCAAGTTGCATGCTTTAATTTCCGCTGCTCATATACTCTTTGCATGCTTGCTTGTTATGTATTGTGACTGTTAAAATTGTGCCTAAACTCCACTCCAACCTAAAGAAGTCAAAAACTGCAACTTTGGTACTTATTTTCTAATCACCCCCCCTCTAGACACCTCTTCTCGATCCCTTTCAATTGGTATCAGAGCTTTGGTCTCCATTGCTTTGGTTTAAACACCATTGGAGGAAGATGGATGAGTCTACTATTGGGAATCTTAGACATAGAGTGCCTATTCTTGATGGAGAATATTTTCATGAGTGGAAAAATGAGATGCTTGTAATTTTCAATCAATATCATTTGAACAAGTACATTGCTAGCCCTTGTGCACCTCATATTGATCCCTTGCATCCCACACCAAGAGGATCTTGACATGATTCACAATCTTAGAACCATCAATCTTATCATAAGAGGATTGCCCAAAAACTTGATTGCTAGTTTGCCTACTCTGGATTGTGCCTATACCATATGGAAATTTCTTGAGGAACGATTTCCAGATTATTCCTTGAAAAATTTAGATGAAATTCTCCATAGGTCTATTGCCTTGAGTAAGATGAATTTTAGTGATCCTATGTTTGGTGATTGTTTGTTTGAGCTTACAAACCTTATGCGTGCCAAAGGAGATGTTGGAATTATTAGTGATATTATTTCCAAAGCTATAAAAATTCATGAGCAAGATCATTGTCAAACTCACTCTAACAAATCACCCTCTCTAGGATTTGATCCACCACATGACGATGTTGAACATGGATACTATGATGAGGATGATGATAGTGACTTCGATTTTGATGATGCAATGAGACATTTTGGTCTTATGGCAAATCTTCGGGGATATATGGCAGGTGGAAAGGAATGGGTTCTTGATAGTGGATGTACCGACCACATGACCGGAGATAAAGACATGTTTCGTGAGCTTGCTGAAAACGATGGTCCTCGAAAGTATGTCACTTTCGGTGACAACTCAAAGGGTAAGGTGGTTGGCCTCGGTAAGGTGGCCATATCACATGATAGCTCCATACAAAATGTCATGCTCGTTGAATCTCTTGGATACAACTTACTTTCAGTATCTAGACTTGCTGATTTTGGTTTCAATGTCCTATTTACTGAAGTAGATTGCCAAGTGTTTTGTAGAGATAATCATAAAATGGTCTTTACCGGTGTGCGTAGAGGAGATCTATACATTGTTGATTTCACTAAAAAGGCTCAACCTAGAACTTGCTTTATTGCTAAATCCTCTAAAGGTTGGTTATGGCATAGACGATTAGGTCATGTTGGCATGCGAAACCTTGACAAGCTTATTAAAGGAAATAATATCCTTGGAGTTAACGATGTCATATTTGATAAGGATAGACTTTGCAGCGCTTGTCAGGAAGGTAAACAGGTTGGAGGAAGGCATCCCGTGAAGAACATCATGACCACAAGGAGGCCACTTGAGCTACTTCATATGGATCTCTTTGGTCCCAACACTTACAAAAGTCTCGGTGGAAATTCTTTTGGTCTAGTTATAGTTGATGATTTTTCAAGATTTACGTGGGTGTTCTTTCTCGATGATAAATCGCAGGCTCAAAAGATCTTCAAAAACTTCGCTACGAAGGCCCAAAATCAATTTGAAGTGAAGATCAAGAAGGTTCACAGCGACAACGGAACGGAGTTCAAGAACACAAATGTGGACACCTTTCTTGACGAAGAAGGAATCTCACACGAGTTCTCGGCTACGTACACACCCCAACAAAATGGAGTTGTTGAGAGGAAGAACCGGACGCTCATCGAAATGGCAAGAATGATGCTTGATGAGTACAAGACGCCGAAGCACTTTTGGTTGGAAGCGGTTGAGACA
This sequence comes from Aegilops bicornis, assembly GCA_021605145.1. Classification (NCBI taxonomy): domain Eukaryota; kingdom Viridiplantae; phylum Streptophyta; class Magnoliopsida; order Poales; family Poaceae; genus Aegilops; species Aegilops bicornis. The sequence continues at coordinate 165,178,219 of CM038673.1, read as the reverse complement.
GCTTGTCATGCAACAAATCGCTTGTATCTTCACAAGCTACTCGGCAAGACGGCATACGAGCTTCTCACCGGTAACAAACCCCAAGTTGGATACTTTCGAGTATTCGGCTCAAAGTGCTACATTCTTGATAAGCATCGTCGTTCTAAATTTGCTCCTAAATCTCATGAAGGTTTCGTACTTGGTTATGGCTCAAACTCTCACACATACCGTGTCTACAACAATTTCACCCGAAAGGTTGAAGAGACGGTAGATGTGAAGTTTGACGAATCTAACGGCTCGCAAGTAGAGCAATTGCCAATTGATGTAGGAGACAAAGATCCCTCGGAAGCAATCCAAGATTTGTCTATTGGCAAGATTAAGCCTAACGGAGGTGAAGGAGAGTACTTTGTCCGTCCAAGTGGAAGCTTCTACCTCACGACAAGGTGAACCAAGAGTTGATATGGAAGCATCCACAAGTGGGACACACCAAGATGAAGAAAACGAGGAAGTGCACCAAGATGAACGTCAACAACCTCCTTCTCCACCATGACAAGAGAACGACAACGCCAACAATGAAGAAGCCCAAGAAGAAGAACAAGATGAAGAAGATGTTCAACCAAGACCCAAGCAAAAGCTGACACGAGTTCGAGCAAGAATTGCTAAAGACCATCCCGTCGAGCAAATCTACAATGATATCCAAACCGGGAGAATCACTCGCTCTAAAACTCGTTTAGCTAACTTTTGTGAACACTATTCATTCATCTCTAGCATTGAACCTGTGAAGGTTGAAGAAGCATTGGAAGATCTGGATTGGATAAACGCCATGCACGAAGAGCTACACAACTTTGAGAGAAAACAAGTGTGGACATTGGTTGAGAAGCCCGACAACAACCACAACATCATCGGTACCAAATGGGTGTTTCGCAACAAGTAAGATGAATATGGACAAGTAGTTCGCAACAAAGCACGTCTCGTCTCCCAAGGCTACACACAATTCGAAGGTATGGACTATGGTGAGACTTATGCTCCCGTTGCTAGACTTGACTCCATTCGCATCTTACTTGCCTATGCTAATCACCATGATATCACCTTGTACCAAATGGACATTAAAAGTGCTTTTCTAAATGGTGAAATAGAGGAGGAAGTTTATGTCAAACAACCTCCCGGCTTTGTCAATCCTAAGAAACCAAATCATGTTTACAAACTTCACAAAGCCCTTTATGGTCTTAAACAAGCTCCTAGAGCGTGGTATAAATGCTTGACCAAGTTCCTTATCGAAAAGGCTTTGAAATCGGAAAAATTGATTCTACTCTTTTTTACTAAAAGGGTCAACGGAGAACTATTTGTGTGCCAAATCTATGCTGATGATATTATATTTGGTTCTACTAACCCTCATTTTAGTGAAAAGTTTGGAAAGCTAATGTCGGAGAAGTTTGAGATGTCTATGATGAGTGAACTCAAATGCTTTCTTGGTTTGCAAATCAAGCAAACTAAGGAGGGAACCTTTGTCTCTCAAACGAAGTACACCAAGGACTTATTCAAGAAGTTCAATATGCAAGAATCCAAAGGTATGACTACACCCATGCCTACTAGTGGACATCTTGATTTGACCAAAGATGGTGAACCGGTCGATCAAAAGGTTTATCGCTCTATGGTTGGTTCATTGTTATATCTATGTGCTTCACGTCCCGATATCATGCTAAGTGTGTGCATGTGTGCACGATATCAAGCTGCTCCTAAAGAATGTCACCTTAAGGCCGTGAAAAGGATAGTGAGATACTTAATTCATACACCAAATTTTGGCATTTGGTATCCTAAGAGGGCCTCTTTCGATCTTGTTGGCTACTCCAACTCGGACTATGCCGGAGACAAGGTTGATAGAAAGTCCACTTCGGGTACTTGTCAATTTCTTGGTAGATCTCTTGTGTCTTGGTCTTCCAAGAAACAAAACTCGGTATCCTTATCCATTGCCGAAGCAGAATACATTGCCGCTAGTTCATGTTGTTCTCAATTACTTTGGATGACCCAAACTCTTAAAGATTATGGGATATATATGTGAAACATGTTCCATTACTTTGTGACAATGAAAGTGCTATCAAGATTGCTCACAATCCCGCGCAACACTCTCAAACTAAGCATATTGAAGTTCGTCATCATTTCATTCGAGATCATGTTGCTAAGGGTGACATTAATCTTAAGCATGTTCGCACCGAAAAGCAATTAGCGGATATATTCACTAAACCACTTGATGAGAAAGTGTTTTGCAGGTTAAGAGGTGAATTGAACATCATTGATGCTTCAAACTTGGAGTAGGAACTCCATTGGATACATGCAAGACATGAGCTTATGACTAATCCTTGATATTTCTCTTATGATGATAATCTTATGTCTTGGATATATTTGCATCTTGCATGTTATCTAACCCTTGTAGGTACTTGGATGAATATAAGTCTATGAGATTGAAACTCACTCACATCTTGAGCAATCTCTACATCACCAAGTCTCTACACAATGGTGGATGAAGACAAGGAAGCACGAAACCATTCGAACATATCCTTTGAAAAATTTGATGTTGAGTTTCATGATTGTCATTTTGGATACACAAGTGCTCCTCCTTGCAAGAACTAACCCATGTAGGTAGATGAACTCAAATTCCAAGTGGTGCTCCCAACTCTTGATGAGCTACATCAACCTTGAGCAACCCACACAAGTTCAACTACATGACCACGATCAACACCACCACCCAAGGTATGTTATTCCATCTTAGAGAAGCTTTACTCGAAGACATGAGTCAGAGCAACTCGACAAGATGTGAATACATCAAGATGCTTAAACGAAAAATGGTAACCCCATTTTGAGCTTAAACGATGAGTATGACCTATGATCAAGTGACCTCACTTGACTCCTAAGTCAATATACTCTAACATAGGTGACTTTGTCACCGCCCAATTCTAGATGAAGTTCTCTTGTGTTTTCTTTTGCATTTTTCTCATGCATATTTGTTTCCCCATTCAAATAAAAACTTCATCTAGATTTCTTTTCTTTTCTTTTTCCTTCTTTTCTATCTGTTCTGCATTCCCTGCATCCAATTCATTGCAAATCTTTCAGTTAATTCCTTGCAAATCCTTGTGAGATCTTACTTGTCTAGTGAGCTGAGGTGACAAAGTTTTTCTCTGCAATGCACTCGGTCTCACCGGTTTTCTGTTTTCGGTCCAACCGAATCCTTTCGGAGCAACAGAAGCAAACCACTCTGTGCCACAGATTTCACTACAGGAAAAACATTATGTCACTTGTTTACATTTTACTTTTGATCCAGCTCCACTCAATGAATCTTGTCCTCTACAAGCATCACATTTTTATCCAGTGCTTTGTGTTGTGACTCAAGGACCAAACCCATTCACAAAAAATTCCAGAAGGCCCTTCTTTGAAATTGATGTCAAAGGGGGAGAGAGAGATCACATCAAAGCTTATCACTTAGACAGATCCCATCAAAACTTATCACTTCCAAAGGAGAGAGAGTATCACCTCCATAGGGGGAGAGAGAGATCTCCAGGGGGAGATAATACTCAAACAGAGAGTAATTCTCAAGGATCTCAGATGCTTGATGTTCAAGAGGAGATATGCAACATGTCTTCTTGAGGGGAAAGAAAGACATGTTCATATGTGCTTATTTGCATTAGCTCTGTTTATTGTCTCTTTGAGCTCTGATTTTGATTTTTGCTCTGATTTTCTGTTCCCTATCTTCTCCCAATATCCCATGCTAGATTCAGGGGGAGTAAGACATCTAAGGGAATGAAATGATTTAAATTCTTTGCACATCTTTACCTTTGGGGACATGTCAATATTAAATGTGGTACTTAGTACTCACTCTCTACATGTCATCCCAGTCTTGGTATTCTTGTGGTTTCTTCTGTTTGCTCTGGCTAGTAAGTGTATCTCATGTTATCTAACCTTTTTACGCAGGTTCATTCCATCCTAAGCCAACTCAAGACCACAAGGTAAGTATATGCATCACAATCATGTGTATGAGAAATTCTTGCTGATGTACATATTGTTTGCAAGAAGGACTCATGAGCATGAAGGTACATTTCCCACATACACATCTATTACTATCTTTTGCTCTGATGCATATAGCCAAGATACATGTAACACATTGCTTACTCTGTCATGTTCATGCATTCACATGCTTATATATTCCATATTCACATGATTACATACATGTAGGGGGAGCCTATGCATGTTACATGTCTTTCCAAAGCTTTACTTGCTATTCTCTATATCTTTATCTAAGGCTTTGATGTATGTTGCTCTCAATTACCAAAAAGGGGGAGATTGAAAGCACAAGTGCTCCCTGGGTGGTTTTGGTAATTAATGTCAACATATCTCTTGTTGGACTAAAACTTTTATCTAGTATGTTTCAGACAAGTTCAACAATGGAGTGGCATGGACTAGAGGATGTGGAACCCCTTCAAGATGCTAAGGATAAAATGATTGGCTCAAGCTCAAAAGCTCAAGACTCTGCATTTTACATTTTAGTGATCCAAGATCGCATTGAGTCTATAGGAAAAGCCAATACTATCAAGGAGGGATGAGGTGTTGCTTAATGAGTTTCTTGCTCCATGATGCTTAGTGATATGCTCCAAAAACCCTCAACTACTTTCTCACATCCACATATGACCTAAACCCAAAAGTCAAACTCTCGGACCCACAGATTCTTTCTATCCGGCGCCAGCGAGTTCAGATGTCTTAGCCACTGCCACAAACCCTAGGCAAATCGATCTCACCGATAGGGATCTCGGTCTCACCGAGATGGGATTGTAATCTCTCTGTGTATGTCCATTACCAAAATCGGTCTCACCGAGTTTGAGCAATCGGTACTATCGAGATTACAATGCAAACTTTCTGGTTAGCTTATTACCAAAATCGGTCCCACCGAGTTTGTGTAATCAGTCTCACCGAGATTACGTTATGCCCTAACCCTAACCATATCGGTCCTACCGAGTTGCATGTCGGTCCCAATCAAATCACTAATAAATCACTAGGTTTACTAAATCGGTCGGACCGAAGTTTATTGATTCGGTCCCACCGAGATTGGTAAATTGTGTGTAACGGTTAGATTTTGTGTGGAGGCTATATATACCCTCCACCTCCTCTTCATTCATGGAGAGAGCCATCGTAACAAGCCTACACTTCCAAAGATCCTATTTCTGAGAGAGAACTACCTACTCATGTGTTGAGGCCAAGATATTCCATTCCTACCATATGAATCTTCATCTCTAGCCTTCCCCAAGTTGCTTTCCACTCAAATCTTCTTTCCACCAAATCCAAATCCTGTGAGAGAGAGTTGAGTGTTGGGGAGACTATCATTTGAAGCATAAGAGCAAGGAGTTCATCATCAACACACCATTTGTTACTTCTTGGAGAGTGGTGTCTCCTAGATTGGCTAGGTGTCACTTGGGAGCCTCCAACAATATTGTGGAGTTGAACCAAGGAGTTTGTAAGGGCAAGGAGATCGCCTACTGTGAAGATCTACCGCTAGTGAGGCAAGTCCTTCGTGGGCGACGACCATGGTGGGATAGACAAGGTTGCTTCTTCGTGGACCCTTCATGGGTGGAGCCCTCCGTGGACTCGCGCAACCGTTACCCTTCGTGGGTTGAAGTCTCCATCAACGTGGATGTACGATAGAAACACCTATCGGAACCACGACAAAAACATCTGTGTCTCCAATTGCGTTTGAATCCTCCAAACCCTTCCCTTTACATTCTTGCAAGTTGCATGCTTTACTTTCCGCTGCTCATATACTCTTTGCATGCTTGCTTGTTATGTATTCTGACTGTTAAAATTGTGCCTAAACTCCACTCCAACCTAAAGAAGTCAAAAACTGCAACTTTGGTACTTAGTGTCTAATCACCCCCCCTCTAGACACCTCTTCTCGACCCCTTTCAGTCTTCACATAGTTACATAATTATTCGACTACTCATTGACCTTCACTTATATCTTTCGGAGTAGTTTGTTATTGCTCTAGTGCTTCACTTATATCTTTTAGAGCACGACGGTGGATTTATTTTGTAGAAATTATTGAACTCTCATGCTTCGCTTATATTATTTTGAGAGTCTTAAACAGCATGGTAATTTGCTTAAATTGGGAAATTAATCCTAATATGTTAGGTATTCAAGACTAGTAAAACACTTTCTTATGAGTGTGTTGAATACTAAGAGAAGTTTGATGCTTGATGATTGTTTTGAGATATGGAGGTAGTGATATTAAAGTTGTGCTAGTTGAGTAGTTGTGAAATTGAGAAATACTTGTATTAAAGTTTGCAAGTCCCGTAGCATGCACGTATGGTAAACGTTATTTTGGATGGAGGTAATACCCTACTTCCTGCTTGATTATTTTGGATGAATATGGGGTTACAAGAGTTGATCTACCTCGAGATCGTAATGGCTAAACCCTAGATGTCTAGCATGTATCATTATGATTCTCCCCTTCGGACTAAATCCTCCAGTTTATATAGACACCGGAGGGACCTAGGGTTACACAGAGTCGGTTTGCAGAGAAGGGAATCTTCACATGCGAATGCCAAGCTTGCCATCCACGCAAAGGAGAGTCCCATCCGGGCTATCTTCATGGCCCATTAGTCCGGCCAATGTCACACAGCCCGGACGCCTGAGGACCCCTTAATCCAGGACTCCCTCAGTAGCCCCTGAACTAGGCTTCAATGACGATGTGTCCGGCGCGCAGATTGTCTTCGGCATTGCAAGGCGGATTCCTCCTCCGAACACTTCAAAGTAGTCCTCGAACATAGAAAAACGTGTCCGGCTCTGCAAAACAGGCACCACATACAACCATAACAGGGTACAATTTTTAGCAAGTCCCATCTACTGACAACTTTGGTGGCGAGATGTTATGTCCCTTGTCTGGTTATTATTTTGAACCGTCTTTCAGCTTCTCGCTCCATGTTATGAGGCACAATTTTTATTGGCACATCTTGTCAAAGCAGAGATCGTGCCCCCATATCACGAGATTCCTATTAATATGGGCGTAGGTAATCCAACCGTGTTGTTTACACGATCCCTTGGGAATAGGCGAGCTTTAAGGACCGTGAGGAGGCGTTCGATATTCCTCGCCTTTATAAAGGGGTACATGCTCGTCTTTCTCCCCACCGCCTATCTCTTCCTCAGCCTTTCCAGCCTTAAGCTCCCACGCCCAGGTCTCGATTTCTTTCATTGCGACCAAGCCTTCTAGTTATGTCCGGATCCAGCTCCCAAGGCAGGTGGATGGCCTCCTCGGTCACCGAGGAAGATATCATGAAGCTCTGGGAGGCGAGGTACCTGACTGCGGAAATCCCCCACATGCTCCCTGCCAAGGGGCAGGTTATCCCCACACCAAAATCCGGAGAGAGGGTTGTATTCATCTCTCTCTTCCTTCGTGGACTGGGTCTACTTTCCACCCCTTCGTTCGTGGCCTTATGTTCTATTATGGGCTAGATTTTCACGATCTAGCTCCGGACTCCTTTCTTCACATCTCGGCGTTTATCGTTATGTGTGAGGCTTTTCTCCGCATCCCCCACACTTCGGCCTATGGCTCAAGACCTTCAATGTGAAGCCGAAGATAATCGATGGGGAGCAGGCGGAGTGCGGCGGTGCTATGGTGAGCAAGCTCGCCAACACTATCCGGCCAACAGGCATTTTCACGGAAACCTCCAACTTATGTCAGCGGGAGTGGTTCTATATCACCGAACCCCGCGGTACCAAATGGCAGCCACGCTTGCATTCCGGTCTGGCCTGGCTCGCATCATGGATTAATAAAGGGCTAGACTAGGGATCAACTGATGAAGTGCAGACGCTGCAAAGTTGTATCCAGAGCATCCTTGATAAGGACACCGGCCTCATTAACGTGATCCAGGTGATGCTAGTCCGCTAGATCCTCCCGTGCCAGCGGCGGCCTCTCCGCATGTGGGAGTTCAATCCAGAAGGACCGTGGACCCTTCACCAATTATTCGGCACAATGCACAGAGGGATGTGGAAACTATTCTTCAAGACTCGAAAACAGTGGCCGGACACATCCGAGGATATCGGCCTCGACTACAACCATCCGGATACCTCGGTAAGCACCCAACTTCTGAATGCAACTCGGTTGATATCTCATAGCGATGTACTGAGGAACCTATCTTCAACAAGGGTTGGATAAAGAAGGCGGAACGAATTAGGTCTTCGGCTCCACTTCCCTAAGACTCAGTTGATTTTGTGTTATTGAGGATGCTGGCCCCGACGCCATATCAAATTTCGACGAAGGAGGATAGGAAGAAGAGCAAAAGGGCTGAAGGTGGCCTCCGCTCTAAAGGTATACTGGACGCTACATTCGGGGAGACTGAAGCTCCCTCTTCTGAATATTAAGACGAAGGGGAAGGAGAAGGTGATATCCCTTCTCCCCACGGGAAGAAAAGGACTACCTCCGAAGACTTGGAGGTGGAGGCACCCAAGGGAGGGAAGATATCCCTGTCACATGGTTCGAGTTCGGAAGCCGATGTTGACGAAGAGCTCCTCTCTAGGGACAAGCCCCTTGCCAAATCGTAAGTGAACAAGGATGTTCTAGACGTGTCCCGTTCTTTTCGGTTTGCAAGGGTAATATTTAAACTATATGTTTGCAGTCCGACCCGCTATCTACCTCAACGGTCCTCCTCACCGAGGGACTTGCCTCCGGAGATGATGGAAAGTGAGACGCCTCCACAAGCTTTCTCGCCCCTAAGGGTGGACGACTTTGAGGTGTCGTCCCAGAGGATCTCCCCTGACCATCCAGAGGCCTGGGGTACAATGAAGACAGTGCCCGAAGGTGACACTTCGACCGTCAAGGGTCCAGGGGAGGCAACCCCCACGGGGACCAACAATGAGGGCCCAGAACTATCCGGTTTACAGCCAAAGATGACTCTAGGGTCAAGTAAGCATGCCCCTTTGAAGGGAGTCCGTACTCCCGCAGCAGCCTCCAGGAATCCGGAGGTGCCAGATACACTGATGGACACATTGCAAAGTGCGTCCATCTCAGAAGAACATCGTACCTTAATGGGTACATCAGTTGAGAGGATTCTGTCCGCGAGAAGCGGATTGAATGAAGTCTTTACGGGCCTCCTGAGAGGCTTCGAGTTATGCAATGTAATATCTTTAACCGCTCTTTACATGCAAGAATGTGCCTGTGTATAGATAGTAGCCCCTGAACTCTGGTCAGTTTCCACAGGGAGGCGATCAGAGGGTCAAAAAGATATGCTCAGGAAGTAACATAATTAACTTGAAAATAGGCTGTTATGTCAATGGTGACTGCCCAAACTATGGAAGTTGCAGATTTAAAGCATAAACATGAGTTAGCTGATGAGGACATTACGCTTATTAACAGGCGGCTCGACGAAGCACAAGGTCTGTTTTTGGGACAACCCGCTTATGCATGTATAATAGTATGAGCACGAAGCTGAAAATTATACACTGTGACATGCAAAACTGTAGATGGTGCTACCGCTGTTGAGACCCTTCGGGCCAAGCTTGCCCTGGCCAAGGAGCAGGCCAGAGTGAGCGAGACGGCTGCCAAGAAGGCGACTGCTGATTTAAAGGCCGAACAGGCCACTCGACGCTAGTGCGAGAAGAGAATATCTACCATGGAGCGAGAGCTAAAGGATGCCACTAGCAAATGAAAATAACTCGAGGAGGATAACAAAGCCAAGGTAGCCGAACTCGACAAGGCCTTACTAGAGGCGAGAGAAGCACGGTCCGAGTCTAGAGCGGCTCGGGAGGAGATCCGGCAAGCTGGGGAGATAGCGGCTGGTAAGCCCTGTCTTTTATAGACTAAGTTCGGCGACCCGAAGTATGCGCTGCTTAATAAATTGTGGAGTTCTCCAGACGCGTTCTTGGACCTGCCGAAGAGTGTCTCCGATGCGACACAGTTCTTCCAAGCACAGGAAGGACGTGCTGCGAAGAAGATTTTCTGGTCACAATTCGACGTGCCACGGCATCCGGCGTTGCTGAATGAACAGATGGCCCAGTGGGCCAAGCTCCACAAGATGTCCGGAGCTGCCATCAAGGACGTCGTGGCCCGGCTATGGCCGGCTGAACCCATTCCGAATAGCTATTTCGGTTTGGTGCAGCGACTTGTCGATGCGGTGCCGGGTATCGACGCCGTCAAGCGGTCGGGGTGCATAGAAGGTGCCCGGATGGCCTTCGCCCGCGTCAAGATGTACTGGGCAAAGATGAAGGCCACCGATGTTGCAGCTAAGGGCCCGCCCGGAGTCAAGGACCATCACACGTCGATGCATTATTTGGAGGACGTCCTAGAGGGCGCCCGCTTGATAGAGGGTCAGTGCCCGAAGGACATTATGTTCGAATAAGTGTCCGGAATTGTGAGAACAATATTATGATACATTAAGGCTGTGTTATATTTATGCCTTTGTCTGAAAGTTATTTCCTCATGTGCGTCCGTTTCTATAATCTGAAAGTTTTCCTGTCGTCGGCTTCAGCCCCCTCGCATATAATACGGGGGTGTTCGGAATAGCACCTGATCACACTTGACCCAACATCTTGGTCCGTAAAGGAGGTGTCAGTGCGGCGAACTAGGCAATCGGACTACAGGGCTTTAACACTTTCACTTAGCCATAGGAGTTTGATGGTGGGACTACGATGTAGCCCCTGGTACATACGCGGTTATCCGAATACGGTTGCGTGACATAGGTGACCGGAAAACGGTCCTTTGTGTTATACGGAAGAAATTGCAAAAGATTCTAATAAGTCGCCGAGTGGTTCACCAGCTCTCGCCGCATCATGACAGTCAGTTTTCGGCTTTCTCTACTGGGGTGTTTAACCAGGTGAACCGGAAACACAATCGCAGTAGTTCTCCCTTTACTACCCTAGCCGATAAGGCGGAACATAAGGTAGTAAGCACAAGAGCCGGGCAACCCAACTATTGACCAAAGACATGATTCGGAGTTGATGCGTATAATGCCAAACTCGTGACATCGAAGTATGCTGTAGAGCTGTTCAGACTTTTCGGCAACCAATGTGTTGCCGTATCGAGCTCCTGGCAATTAGTGCTGAGGTGTGTGCGTGAAACACCCAAAGAAGCAAAATACAGTTCTATGAGGAAAAGCAAGTACTGAAATTGAATTATGTTCACTGGAATCCGATTGATACGTCGAACGCAATCTTACAGATTATAACACCACTACCCAGGCCATTTTACATGCCAGGGGTCGAAGGCTGAGAAAAAAGGCTCTATACAGGTTTTAAATAGAGTGTTTGGTCTACAAAAAATCTTTTGGTCTACAATACGGTCCATGCTTTGAAAGTTGTCCGGCGAACCGAAGACGACTTCGAATGTGATAGAGCCCGTGTAGTGAGTGTCGACGCCGGGTATTACTCCCTTGAAGGTAGTTGTGATGGGCTCGATCCTTGAGGGATCAATGCCCATCTTGCGGACAGTGTCTTGGTAGAGTAAATGAAGACTACTGCCGCCTTCCATAAGGACTCGCATGAGATGGAATCCATTGATAATTGGATCGAGGACCAGAGCTGCCGAATCTCCGTGATGGATACTGGTCGGGTGGTCCTTGCAATCAAAAGTGATCGAGCAGGCAGTCCATGGGTTAAATTTTGGGGCGACCGGCTTTAAGGCGTAGACGTCTCGTAGTGCGCGCTTGCGCTCCCTTGTAGGGATATGCGTAACATATATCATGTTTACTGTTTTTACTTTAGGGGAAATTGCTTCTATCCCCTGTATTCGGTTGGTGATTATCTTCGTCTTTGCTTTCACTAGGCGGCCCCTTCCCTTTGTGTTCGGCATTGAGCTTGTCGGCTTGTTTGCAAACCCAGCAATTTCTGTTGGTATGGTTGGCGGGTTTGTCAGGGCTGCCATGAATCTGATAGGGCCGATCCAGTATCTTGTCTAAACTGGATGGACCATCTGTGTTTGCCTTGAATGGCTTCTTCCGTTTACCGGATTTGGGGCCGCTGAATCCGGCATTTACCGCCGTGCCTGGGTTCCTCCATTATTGTTTTGATGCTTGTTTTTGTTGCATCATGGCTTTCCATTGTCGTCCCTGGATTCGGAGGTGTCAGGATCGCTGGTGCTATTGCTTCTACGAGCAAGCCAGCTATCTTCCCCCGCGCAAAAGCGGTTCATCAGTGCAGTAAGAGCTGCCATGGACTTAGGTTTTTCTTGGCCGAGGTGACGGGCAAGCCACTCATCTCGGACGCTATGTTTAAAGGCCGCGAGGGCTTCGACGTCCGGACAGTCGACAATTTGGTTCTTTTTAATTAGGAACCTAGTCCAGAGTTTCCTGGCTGACTCTCCGGGCTGCTGGATGATGTGACTTAGGTCATCGACGTCTGGAGGCCATACATATGTACCTTGGAAGTTGTCGCGAAAGGCGTCTCCCAAGTCTTCCCAGTTGCCAATGGAGTTCTCTGGGAGGCTGTTTAGCCAGTGCTGGGCTGGTCCCTTTAATTTTAGTGGGAGGTATTTGATGGCATGGAGGTCATCTCCACGGGCCATGTGGATATGGAGAAGAAAATCCTCAATCCATACTGCGGGTTTGGTTGTTCCATCATATGATTCAATATTCATAGGTTTAAACCCTTCTGGGAATTCATGCTCCATTACTTCCTCGGTGAAGCATAGGGGGTGTGCGGCGCCTCTATAGCAGGCGACGTGGCAACAGAGTTTGGCGGACGTCCCTATGCGGTTTTCGCCCCAAGTGAGGTTGTGTTGATCACAACGGGCCTGATAGCTATCCTCTCGTGTTGGGGCACGTCCCCTTGACCGGTAGATTGATCTGGCTAAGCTGCCCTAGTGTCCAGGTCCTGCCGTAGGTCATAGGTGTAATCCCAAGCCGCTATCTCCCTGCCTTTACGGTGTTGTAATGTGGGCTGGTGTTCGGCTTGGGTAGCCGTTCTATCTCGGCCATGCGGTGGCCGATCTGGTGTATCGGCTGCGTTACGCACTGATGTTAGGGGCTCCCGTGCCTCAACGTCGAATTGGGGTAACAACCTACGCTTCGGGTAGCTTTTGGTTGGTCGCGCGAGGCTATATTCCTCGGCTGCCAGGACAGTATTCCATCTGTCGTTGAGCGTGTCCTGTTCAGCTTGAAGTCTTTGCTGCTTCCTTTTCAGGCTCCTCGCGCTTGCGATCACTACAAAAAAAGACACATCTATGACATTTTGGGCCAAAAAAAAATTTATGTCATACATATGACACTTCTATGACGATGACAAAACCCGGTATCATCATAGATGTGGTGGGCTCCTACTTCTACGACAAAAATCATGACAGAAAATGGGCTTTTCGTCCTGGGCGGGCTGGAGACGCAGCTGCATGACATTCTTTGGGCCGTCCATGACGGAAAAAACCGTGGTAGAAGCGAGGGCGAGGAAAATTTCGGGGAGTTCCTAGTTACGGTGGGAGGTCGGGGGCCAAGCGATGCGCGTTTCTCTCGTACAGGTATGCGCGTGTGTGCGAGGCGTTGGCTCTAACTGAACCCAAGCGAGGCATTGGGCTCTAACTGAACCCGAGCGATCGATCGATGGCTGTTAACTGAACCCGATCGAGCGATTCCTTCGCTACTGCTGCTAATTGAAGCCGATCGATGCTGCCTCTGGGATGAACAGTGAGCGGTGGCGTTGCCTCTGGATGAACATGACCCCGTGGTGTGGAGGGTTGGATGAACAGTAGACGGTGGAGGGGTGGTTGAACAGTAGCCGATGGAGTAGCGCGCGGTGGAGGCTGGATGAACAGGAGCCCGTGGAGGCTGGAGGAGGTCGACGGTGGATGAACAGTAGCCCGTGGAGGCTGGAGGAGGTCGACGGTGGAGATGAACAGTATCCCGTGGAGTCCGTTTTGCGGCACGCCACACCCTTCCCGATGAACAGACCCCGTTTCGACCATAGCGCTCCAACACAAGTCTGTTTTGTCCGTTTTGCGGTACGCCACACCCCTCCCGATCAACAGGACCCCCGTTTCGACCGTAGGAGGTCCGTTTCCTCCGTTTTGCGGTACGCCACACCCCTCCCAATCAACATGACCCTGTTTCGACCGTAGGAGGTCCGTTTCCTCCGTTCTGCAGTACGCCACACCCCTCCTGATCAACATGACCCCCGTTTCGACCGTAGGAGGTCCGTTTCCTCCGTTCTGCGGTACGCCAGGCCTCGTTTCCATTGCCTGTTCCGTCCAAGCCCTCCCGATGAACACGACCACGCATTCCGCTCCGACCCTGGCGGTTGGCTCCACGCAGCGTTCCGTTGCCTCCCGATGAACACGGCGCATTTCGTTGCCTCCCCATGAACACGACGGCAGCGTTGTTTCTCCGTTCGACCCAGCCATGTACACGAGCCCTGGCCGTGCGTGTCTTGTGAGTAGGCGTTCGAGACCTCGCCCATATGTACACATACGTGGCCGTATTTTCTTTCTTGCACAATGGCCGCTGTATGTACGTGTACATGCTACGTGCACGCCTCTACTACGACACGTACGCGCCTCTACTACGACACGTGCGTGCCTCTACATCGACCAATATATATGTAATGCGTTACCGTTGACCAGAATGACAACGCTACGTACGCTTCGACCAGGTGGGTCCCGACTGTCAGGAACTTCCTTGCCTGCGAAGATGTAGCTGGTGGGTCCCAACAGTCAGGGGGGCGAATCGTTTTGGTTTTTTTTTCCCGGATGCACTTCCTTGCGTGCGAAGGTGTAGCTGGTGGGTCCCAGCAGTCAGGGGGAAACGTTTTTTTCGTGAAATACGGTGGCCCGTCTGGTGGGTCCCTGCTGTAAGGTGGAGGAATAATTATTTTGCGCGTAATAAGGAGGCACTTCCTTGCGGCCGCCGTGGACCCAGCTGTCAGCCACTCCACGTATAGTCCACGTCCGATGGAAGTCGTTCCTTGACCATGTTGACCACGCCGCACCGAGAGCACCAGGGCGGTGGACGATGGTGAGGCCTAGGAAGGGGACGACGCGGAGCCGGGGAAGACGCGACAGTGGATGCCCATGCGTAGAGGAGTACGAGGGTTCACTGGTTCGCTGCGGTGTGAGGCTGCTATCGCCCTTGAGAATAACGAGGTGTGGGTGAGTAGAGGGATGGCCTGGCCAGCGGTGGGAGTAGTAGAGGGCGGTGAGGCCTCCGCCGCATCGCAGCCGGCCACGGGAGGCAGGAGCACGAGGAACGACCAGCGCTGGTTTGGGCGGCTGGAGCAAGAAGACTAGAGGTTGAAGAAGCACTACAACCATTGGATGGACATCGTACGGTCACTGGAGCTAGAATCGTGCATATTGACTAAGTTGACAAAGCCCTCCGTCCCCGTCAACTTAGTAGGCCCACAAGTCAGCTGCCACTATCTTTGGGTCCCAGCTAACGGGGAGTATTCATTTTTTTGTGCGTAATAAGGAGGCACTTCCTTGCGTGCGAAGATATAGCTGGTGGGTCCGAGCTGTCAGCGGCAGCAACGTTTTTTCTTGAAATACAGAGGCCCTTTCGATGGGTCCCTGATGTCAGGTGGAGGAATCATTATTTTGTGCGTAATAAGGAGGCATTTCCTTGCATGTGGCCGTGGACCCAGCTGTCGGCCTCTCCACGTACAATCCACTTCAGATGCATGTCGGTCGTTGACCACGTTGACCAGGCCGCGTAGAGAGCACCAGGGCGATGGACGACGGCGAGGCCTAGGAAGGAGCGACACGGAGGCGGAAGACTTCGGCAGTTGTTTCCCCACGCGGAGGGGAGTCTGTTGTCTGAGGTTTCTTGGTTCGTCTGCCGTCTCCGGAGAATAACGGCGTGTGTGGGTGAGTAGAGGGATGGCTAGGCCAGCGATGGGAATCTGGTGGGGGCGGTGAGGCTGCGCCGGCAAGACAACCCGACCGCGAGAGGAGGAGCAGTGCAGTCCACGGGCGCTTGTTTGAGCGGCCGGAGCAGGAGAGCAGAGATTGAAGTAGACGGCGGCCGTTGGATGGACATCCAACAGCCACCGCCAGCATCAACCTTTTTTAGGAAAGCCTCAAATCATGGAAAACAGATACAACCCATCTGCCATTATTTCTAATAATTTACAACCCATTTGCTAATTCTTAAGGTTTTTTTAGCCCATATTCTTTTTGTTAGCATTACAGCCCATATTGTGGCCACGGTTAAAAAATTATACGAAATTTTGCAAATTACGGTGCGGTCCGAACTGTTTTTAATCCCAAAATTTTGACTCACATTCAAACTGATTTTGAAAATAAATGTATATCAATATAAAATCCAACAAATTCTCCACGCATAAAAATTAATGTAATTTGAAATCTGGAAATGAAAAAAATATATTTGAAACTAATTGCCGGTTTGATGTGATTTAAAAATGTACAACCCATTTCTCATTACTGATGGGCCATTTTCTCGGCCAGCCGAATGAAAGCTCCCCTCGTCTTGAAAGATTTGCAGCCCAATAGGCCTGACAAAGCGACTTACTTGGCAAATCACAAAAACTGGCTGTGGCCGTGGACCCAGCCGTCAGCCTCTCCACGTCACAAGACTCTTCCGATGGAATGTCGTTGACCACATTGACCATGCCGCCGCCGAGAGCACCAAGGCGGTGGACGATGGCGAGGCCTAGGAAGGGACGACGCGGAGCCGGGAAGACGCGGCGGTGGATGCCCACGCGGAGAGGAGTACGAGGTTCACCTGTTCGGCCGCGGTGTGAGGTCGCCGTCGCCGCAGGCCTTGCTAGCGGTGGGAGTAGTAGGAGGCGATGAGGCCTCAAGCGGCTGACAACCGCCACTGGAGGCAGGAGCAGGCGGTCTCCCTGGCGCTAGTTTGGGCGGCTGGTGCAAGAAGAGCAGCGATTAAAGAAGCAGCAGGACCGTTTGATTCAAATACAACGGTTACTACTGCCAGAATCGTTTGTTGACTAAGTTGACAATCCATGTGTACGCGTCAACTTAGTAGGCCCACAGGTCAGCCTCCCAACCGGTGCGCCCCAGATGTCAGTGGGAGGAATCATTTTTTTCGCGTAATTTTTTTTGAGAGCAGTTGATTGCGTGCGGCCAGGCCAGTGGAGGGAGTAGGTTGGGTCGGGGAAGCCTGCGCGGCATCACAGCGAGCCACAAAAGGAGGGAGCAGGCAATCCCGCCGGCGCTAGTTTAGGCGGCTGGAGCAGGAAGATTAGAGATTGAAGAAGCACGTCGGCCATTGGATGGACATCCAGCAGTCACTGCTGCTAGAATCGTGTGTTCACTGACAAAGCCTTGCATAAACAAGTCAGCCTAGAAATCTGTGGCGTGTACAGCCCATTTGCTATTATTTTTATAATTTTTACTCATTTTCTAATTCATATGGAATTTATTGCAGCCCGTTTTCCATTTTTAGAATTGTTGGCCATTTTCTGGTCAGTACCAGGGTCAAAAAATTAACTAAATATGTGGGAAAATTTGAACATTCGCAAATTTTTGCCGGGGAACGAAATATTCTTAATCCAAAAATTAATAGCCATACTAAAACAAATTTAAAAATAAATTAGTACTATGTCATGTTAAATCCAATGAAATACGTATAAGATATCAGTGAAGAACAAAAACAAAAAAAGAAACTAATATCCCATTTGCTACAATTTCTTGGAATTTTCAACCCCTTTTGATATTACTTTTAACAGACATTGACCATACTCTTTGGCCATGACGGAATGCATCCCTCCTCGTCTCGAAAGATTTGCAGCCCAGTAATTCGGAGAAAACAAATAGGCCTAGCTTGGGTATTCTTCAAAAAGAAATACTAGGCAACCTATTTTCCCAAAGAACTGGTGCATGAGCATTTAGCTTTATTTATTTATTTACTTATTTATGTTTAGGGACCATGAGCATGTACTGCGCCCGGATTCATGTGAGAGCCTCCCTTCCAGCTAATTATGGGCTTCTCTATTGGGCCTTCATCGATTGGGCTGCATGTTATCAACAAGTGGAAAATGTGTTCGTCACGAACAATAGTATGAGCTACGTGCAGTTCGGGCACTAAAGGATCGAACCGTTGCAACGGCTTCCAAAACATTGTGTTTGTCGTTCTAACAACACATTTATTCAACCAATGCACGAAATATACTCTTGTTGGACATTGAAAATAGCGGCAGCGGCAGCAACCGAAATTTGGGTGCAATGTAAGCGATAGCGAGCCGGAAGAGTGAAGACGCATCTCTCTCTTCCAAACCATACATCAGCCATCATTACAAAAGGGCTACCAAAAAGAACAAGTGTATGCATCAAACTAAATAAAGATCCTACTACACCAAGTGTACGCATCTAACTAAGCGGCTCGGTTAGACGTTACTATTTATTAAGTCGTGGAGATTGGTCGACGGCTTGAACCGGATGGGTGCTGACGAGGAAACTCTAGCGATGGGTCGAAGTCTGATACTTGTGACCCTCTCTCCTACTTTGGGCTGCAGAGCGTGGCGGCACATATCAGGGTATGGTGCATGCAGAGACGCATGGTACGCTGTGTATACACAATTTTGCCTGATGAACAAAACCGCGCTGCCATCATGATCCTTGTCGTCGGTTATCTCGTAGTTAATCAGATAATTTAGTCCGACAAACAGAGAGTGTGTACCAAGGCTACTTACCAGCCTCCAGTCAAAAAATCCTAAAGGCCCAGAGAAGCTGGGATCCTGCTCAAAGACCTTGCAGTGACTGTGATTGTATTCCGCGAAACAACACGTCCGATGCGTCTGACGATCATCAATCTTTCGCCATCGCTACGATCGAGCCAGAACCACCTGCAATCGCCATGCTGCTTTTCTTTGAAAGGTTACGGGATTAGGAAGGGTAGGGACACCAGGCGGCCTACAACATCATATCAAGTTGGAGTCAAATAAAAAAGGGCTCTTGATTTAGTCAATATTAAGAACAACATGTTATGAGCATGAATATTTTTTCTGTAAATGTTGACAGTAATATAAGCAAGCCATCATGATATCATAGGAAAGTAACAAACTGCTGTAACAGCCGTTTGTAGCGATGATCGAGTAGGCCAATATGACGTCCAGCCATAGAAGGAGTCGACAGCGTAAATGAAGCCCTTGTGTTCAATGGCATCAGAGAACCATGGAGGATGTATGATCCTGCGATGGACGTGCAGATTTATCCACTTACCGCGGTGACCTGTCAGATAGGCGAGACCGCGGTTGAAGAACGCAATTAGCCTAAAGTCCTTATAATTCGCAGATCTTGTGGGCACTTGGTAGATTACAACCTTGAGCAAATCAAACTTGGTATCATGTTGGCTACTGTAAGATTCCGAGTATTCTGGGCCGCGGTGCCAAAGCGGTCAAAGGATAATCGAAGGAAGGGGATCAATCGCCGGGTGTAGACCTCCACGAGCATCCAAATGCCGCGACCGTCGACGAGCACCATCCAAGACGTGTTCATGCCGACCAAAGACATACCGTTAATGTAGTTGAGGCTTACGGGGATCGGATCGCAGTCAAGGGGGTTGATGCTCGCCACCCTACGATCGTTATGCTGCGTGACACGCCGTTTCTGAAGATCAGGCGGCATTAGCAAGCAAGGAGCTGGCTTAAAAAGCTCCGACTGAGGGCTTTGAGTAAACGGTACAACCTCGACGAGCATGCAGCGGCGGCATGGTATCGAGATTGTCCACCACGAAACAATGAGCTTGATTACCTCTGTGGGAACGAAGTCCAGCCACTCTTTCGGTGGACGCTGCTCGGTTCTGCCATTGTTAGTGCTTGGGTTTCGGACGAGGGGGGAGGCGCCTTAGCGGGGATGGAAGATTGGACGAGATTATGTGCGGACAAAGATGGAGAAGCGAATATGTGTTGCGGGAAGTGGACAGGTGATGATGACTACAACACGCCGCTTGACTTACGAGACACATACTAGCAGCGTAGGGTCATATCGATGCCAGACAACTTGCTTGAGTGATCACAGTACTGGTACTCCCTACAGTACCTATATAACATCTCAACTTTTCAATTTGGAATGTTATACATAGGTCATCCATGCATATCATATTTTATTGCATCTTCGTTCCGCAATCCTCAAAATCCTAAGCAACTCAAGGACCCTCGGAGAGAGTTGGGGATTTTTTGGTTTTCATATTTGATTTTTATCAAATACTGAGAACGAGGATTTTTGAATTTCATTATTTTTGTCTCCGGAAAAATATTTCATATTAAAAATAAATGAGGGGAGATAATATGACTTCTCCAAAACATTTGAAATATTGGAGGAAAAATGTTAAAATCATTATTTGGATTTTATTTGAGTTTATTTGAATTTTATTTGCATTAGAAAAATTGCACGTTTTTGAAAATGCATTTTAGGAGCCAAGAAAATGTTCATCTCGTTCTAAATATTTTATTTAGACAGTGAAAATTTGTTTTGGAAATTTTAGATTTTTATTTTATTTTATAGGAATTTTTCTGTCGGCAGAACTATTTAAAAAGAAAAACTCACACACACTTTTACCGGGCCGAAGCTCAGCCAGCCCAAGCCGCCGCTGGCCGCCTTTTCCTCAAGACGCCACCGCCGCCGAGTCCGGCTCGGACTCCGCCACCCCGCCACCGCCAGCCCCCTCCCCCAAGGCACCGGACCCCCCTCCTCCTTTAAATACCACCGCCCTCCCTCTAGCCGCCACCACCGCCACCGCCGCCTCCCTCCGAGCCCGAGCTGCCGAGCCCGAGCAGCCGAACCCGAGCCTCTGAGCGCCGCCGCCCGTAAGCCGCCCGCCGCCGCCTATAGCCGCCGCCGCCGCCTCCTGCCGCCACCCGCCGAGCCGAGCCTTGAGCCGCCGCCGCGCCCGTAGCCGCCGCCGCCTCCCGCCGCCACCCCGCCGTCGAGCCCGAGCCCGCCAGAGCCCCGTCGGAGCTAAGAGAGGTAGCCGCCCCGCCGCCCGGTTTTCCGAAGAAAACCGTTTTGGTTTTTTTGAAAACCATAGGTTTTATTTTTTTATTTTTTTAGATCGGTTTATTTCTTTGGTTTATTTATTTAGCGAGCGTTCGCTCGTTTGTTCGTTTTAACGAACGCGTTCTTTGTTTAGGTTCAGATAACGAATGTTCGTTCGTTAAGCTGTTCGTCGTTTTCTTTTATCGGATTTATTCCGCGATTTTTCTAATCGCGATTTCTGAGACGATGTTCGTTCTAGTATAACTTTTCGCTCGTTGATCGGAATTAAGCGATTCAAGCGCCTGGAGTTTCGTCTTGAAACCCTCTTTCCGAATAACCAACTCAAACAAGTTTTTGTCTCTTTAAAATTTGACCTTAGTTCAGATTAGTAAACAGATCTTGTTTCTTTCGCCGTTTGAGTTTCGTTGCTCCGTTTGGTTTGATTCTTTTTGCGAACCAGAGTTCTTAATTTGAACTTTCTGGTCAGCCTCTTCTAGTTGAAGTTTTGCTTGTGCATCTTTGCTTGTTGCTTATGTATGTTATTGTTTGCTTGCGATAGAATTCCCGGAGTGCGAATCGTGTTACTACGAGTCTCTAGGGTTCCCGGATCGTCAGCAAGGCAAGTAACACTTTGATCATACTCTTTTCATACCTAGATTTTATGCATTAGTTTCAAGCCTCAAACATTGCATGATTAGGATGTTATTAACTTGTGGGTTGGGAAGTAGTAGTTGAGGTAGAACCTATTGTCCTGTTACTATCAAACCCTTGGGAGTTACTTCTATGTGTTGCTTATATTGCTATGCTATGCTCAGAGACGTGGTTGGGTTTGAGTGAATCCATGATGATGTGAGATTGTTAATTAATGGTTTAATTTAAGGTGGCAACTTTAATACACATCTGGGTGGATTGAGGCACCTGGGGAACCCAGTGTTCTTTGTTTTATTTTTGGAAATCCCGGTGTACCCGTGTGATCTTCCTATGGACCGCCACCCAGGCTCAAAGGGAACTGGGATTATTCATGCTAGAAACTTCCGTGTGCAGCCACAAGCTACTATGAGCTCTAGCATAGTTGAGTAAGTTACGTGAAGCTCTTGAAGAGGTAGATCAACAGGTAGTGGGTTTTGTAGGTTTGGTATGGTCTACCCGAGTAGAGAGTTAATGTTTACGAAAGACTATGTCTCGGTCATCCGCTTTCTCAAACACCATGTCGTAGAAATCAACGGAGGCGATCGAGTCTTGTGGGGAAAAGTGCGCAAACCTCTGCGGAGTGTACAATCTAATCATGGTTAGCCGTGTCCTGGTTATGGACAATTACGAGTATCTAGTACTTGAGTATTCACATGTATCTCATCACTCTTAATTAATATTGTTGGGTTGTTAACTATTTTAATTGGGATTGAGTTGGGGTTATACCTTCTCAATGATGTTTCAACCACCATGATAGTTAAAATAAAATTTATTCCTTTGTTGTAGGGGAAAATTGGCTTTTCACAAAACCATAACCATAGAGCTTTCCACCAGCCATATATGCATGTAGTGATAGCATTATTCTGTTCTTGCTCTATAGTGTTATATTGCCAGCATATTCCATGTGCTGACCCGTTCTCGGGCTGCAACGTATTATGTTGCAGACTTTTCAGACGAGGAGTAAGGTTTGATAGGTCGTTGTCGTGCAGCTCAGCTATGTCGTTGGAGTTGATGGACTCAATTTATCTTACAAGCCTTCCGTTGTTATCGTATTAGATGGCCTTAAGCCATATTATTGTAATAAGGTCTCTTTTGAGACATTCGATGTAATAAGTGTGTGATTGCTACTCTGTTATAAATCCTTCGAGTACTGTGTGTGTCAGCATTACTGATCCAGGGATGACACTGGAACACAGAGACTTGACCATCTGAGGTTGGGTCGCTACAAGATGGTATCAGAGCACACGCTGAGTGTAGGACATGACCACTAAGATAAACCATAGGTCACTCTTCTCTACTCATTTCTGACTCCTCTCCATTTTTCCACTCTTTAGGATGACGGAGATGAAGAACAAGTTTGCACAACCGGATGAAGACACACCTTTTGGACGCCACTTGAAGGAAGTCACTAGATACTTGAACATTGGAATGCCAAGCTTCACCAGAACGTACAACGCCACCCTACCAGAAGAGGAGCACTGGATGACTCAAGTACAAGTTCCAGGAAGGACGTTCTCCCCAACTTCTAAGCCCATAGAATTCTCTTTCAAAGCACCCACCTGGAGTCTAGGCAAGAGCATGGCAGCCCACATTACCATGGGACGTATTGGAGAAGTCTACAACAGGGAGCTTAAAGACACCATCTATCAAATATGTGGGCGCCGAGATGAGCGATGGGAAGTAATCAGCACCAAGAAGGACAGATCCATTGCAGCTTTCATCCAGGAGCTAAACCAGCACATTCGACGTCAGGAGAACCAGATGTCTTGAACATGATGGAGTTGAAGAAGGCGAAGACCAGGATCATCGATCTGGAGGAAGAACTCAAGTTTACACGCGATGGATACGAGGAGGAAATCAAGACACTACTGGAGAAGAATGACGACTTAGTTAAGAAGATCGGAGTATTCATGGGAGGATCAACACCGGAAGAAGGGGAGGAAGATCCCACTTGCCCGGACAACTACATCATCATCGATGACACCGACTCCGATCCAAGTGATGATGACTACGAAGACGAAGCTGGAGCAGACATCATGGAGTCTTCCATCGATCAAAATTTCTAGATGACCACCAAATATTAGTAGTATTTCCCCCCATGTATCTAATAGTAGTTGAGCACTTTTGTGATAGTTCTAGATCGTTTGTATGCCCTTGCTTGATTGATTGAGTGAAATGATTGTGTTTGCCTCATATGCATGTGGGTAGTGTTTTCTCATTAGACCTTTTTCTCTATTCTAATCTCTTCCATCTAAACCCATCAGATGCCTCCGAGACGTGACACCGGTTTTGCTTTCCCACCGGAGCTCACCCAGTTGATCCAGCAGCAAAATGCCTTGATGCAATTGCTAGTCCAGAACCAGGGCAACAACAACAACAATAACCCGCCGCCAGTGGACAATTTGGCCCATTTCCTGAGGCTACAACCGCCGGTGTTTTCCAGTAGCACCGAGCCAATAGTCGCTGATGATTGGCTACACCGTATTGGAAGGGAGTTAACCACCGCTGGATGCACGGATGCTGAGAAGGTGCGCTTTGCCGCACATCAATTGGATGGACCAAGAAATGCGCATGGTGGGAGAATTACACGGCTACTTTTCCTATAGCCAATGTCACTTGGGACCAGTTTGACAAGCTTTCCGCCTGACCCATGTCTCAACTGGAGCCATGCAGATGAAGAAGCGCGAGTTTCACAACTTACGCCAGGGGAACCGTACTATGGCTCAGTACGTGGAGGATTTTAGTAAGTTATCACGCTATGCCCCTGATGATGTGGCCACAGATGCCGCGAAGCAGGAGAAGTTTATGGAAGGGCTGAACGATGAGATGAGCATGCAGTTGATGGTGGCAACTTTCAACAACTACCAGGAGTTGGTAGATAAGGCCCTTATGATTGAAGGAAAGCAGCAGCAAATTGAGAGCCGTAAGAGGAAGTATGGACAAGGGAAGTACAACTCATGAGCTCAACAGAAGCCTCGCTTAACCCCGAATTCGGGAGGACTTGTTCATAATCATGAAGGTCACAACCACACCGGAGGAGGATCGCATAACCACACTGGTGCGAAGAATGGGAATGGGAACAGAGTTAATAACAATCAAAACCGCTCCAACCCCTCTACACCCGCCAAAAGGGACTTAAGTCAAGTTACTTGCTTTAAGTGCGGGAAGACAGGGCACTATGCAATGATTGCCCTGAAGGAAGGAATGGAAACGGAAATGGGAGCGCTGGGAAGAAGCCCAATCCATTCAACAAAGGACAAGTGAACCACGTTAACGTAGAGGAAGTTGAAGAGAAGCCGGACGCGGTAATAGGTAAGTTTTTGGTTAAGTCATTTACCGCTCTTGTTCTTTTCGACATCTTGGTGCATCGCATTCATACATATCAAGGGGATTTGTGGACAAGTTTAAGTTACCAACCCAAACCCTTAGGACCCCTCTTTTAGTGAGCTCGCCTGGAGAAGAATACATGGCTAGCCGATGGTGCACCCAGATACCCCTAACCATTGGCAGGCATGTTTTTCCGTCTGACCTAATTATCTTGGAGTCGCAAGGATTGGATGTGATATTAGGTATGGACTGGATGTCGAAGTATGGAGGAAGCATTAAATGTGCTAGCAAATCAATTTATCTTACCACCCCGGAGGGAAAGAGGATTAAGTATGTATCTAGGCATGTGCCTAGGAGGAGCCAAGTGAATGCCCTCACGGGAGTTGTATAGGAGGAAGTGCATGTAGTAAAGGATTTTCCGGATGTTTTCCCAGAGGAGTTACCAGACATGCCACCGGATCGAGACATCGAGTTCCTGATAGAGCTATTGCCAGGTACAGGGCCAATATCCAAGAGACCCTATCGGATGCCCGCAAATGATCTGGAGGAAATTAAGAAACAAATCAAGGAGTTATTGGAGAAAGGATACATTCGAAGGAGTTCATCGCCTTGGGGAGCTCCAGTACTATTGGTCGAGAAGAAGGATAAATCCCTGAGGATGGTTGTTGATTACCGAGCCCTGAATGAAGTAACGATAAAGAACAAGTATCCACTACCGATGATCAATGATCTGTTTGATCAGTTGCAAGGAGCTAAGGTATTTCCTAAGATTGATCTACGGTCGGGATACCGTCAGTTGAAGATCCGAGAGAAGGATATACCAAAGACAGCGTTCACCACGCGGTATGGATTATACGAGTATACGGTCATGTCGTTTGGACTGACTAACGCCCCTGCCTACTTCATGAGTATGATGAACAAGGTGTTCATGGAGTATTTGGACAAGTTTGTTGTGGTGTTCATTGACGATATTATGGTATACTCGAAGAACGAGGAGGAGCACAAGGAGCACTTGCGTTTAGTTCTCTAGAAACTCAGGGAACACCAGTTATACGCCAAATTCAGCAAGTGCGAGTTTTGGTTGAAGGAAGTTGGATTTCTTGGACATGTTATCTCAAGTGAGGGTATAGCAGTAGATCCCAGTAAGGTTCAGTCAGTCACTGAATGGTTGGCACCCACTTTAATTGGCGAGATCCGCAGTTTCCTTGGACTCGCAGGATATTATCGGAGATTCATTGAGAATTTTTCCAAGATTGCTAAACCAATGACTGAATTGCTGAAGAAGGATACTAAGTTTAAATGGACAGATGATTGCGAGGCAAGTTTTCGTGGAGTTGAAAAACGTTTGACTACAGCCCCAAAGTGCTAACATTGCCAGATATACATAAGGAGTTCCAAGTTTATTGCGACGCCTCTCGTTTGGGACTTGGATGTGTGCTTATGCAGGACGGAAAGGTGGTTTCGTATGCCTCACGACAACTGAAGCCCCATGAGTTGAACTACACCACACATGATTTGGAGTTAACAACGGTAGTATATGCATTGAAGACTTGGAGACATTATCTTATTGGAAACCGTTGTGATGTGTACACGGATCATAACAGTTTGAAGTACATTTTCACAAAGAAGGAGTTGAACCTTAGGAAGAGGAGATGGCTTGAGCTTATAAAGGATTACGATATGAAGCTGCACTATCATCCAGGAAAAGCCAATGTCGTAGCAGACGCTTCGAGCCGGAAGAGTTACGCTAATATCCTTGAAAGTAAGGAATTGCCAAAGGAGTTGGTGGAAGATATCATGGAACTCCGGTTGGAGATTGTTCCAAGAGGTTTCATTGCAACAATGGAGGTTCAGTCTACCTTGTTGGACAAGATTCGAGAAGCTCAGAAGGATGACAAAGAGATTGCAGAGATAAAGGAGAAGATGAGCAAAGGAAAGGCCAAAGGTTTTCGCGAGGATGAGCATGATACCTTATGGTTTGAAGACCGAGTCTATGTGCCCAATAACTCAGAGATCAGGAAGTTAATACTTCAGGAGGATCATGACTCACCATACTCGATACACCCCGGAAACACCAAGATGTATTTGGATTTAAAGGAACGTTATTAGTGGACTGGTATGAAGAAGGATATTGCCGAGTATGTAGCTGTATGTGATGTATGTCAGAGAGTGAAGGCAGAGCATCAGAAGCCAGCAGGACTGTTATAGCCTATGCCGGTACCCGAATGGAAGTGGGATAAACTTGGCATGGACTTTATCACCGGATTGCCCAGAACCAAAGCAGGATATGACTCAATATGGGTAGTAGTGGATCGCTTGACCAAAGTGGCTCACTTCATCCCAGTGAAAACAACTTATACAAGTGCAAAGTTGGCCAAGATATATATGTCCAGGATCGTATGTTTACATGGACTTCCGAGGACCATCGTATCAGATAGAGGAACACAGTTTACTTCAAAGTTTTGGCATCACTACACTGCACTCGGGTACGAGATTGGAGTTCAAGACAACATTCCACCCGCAGATGATGGATGTATTAAAGAGAGTCAACCATATTCTAGAGGACATGTTGAGAGCCTGTGCGCTAGATTATGGATCTAGTTGGGATGACAATTTACCTTACGCAGAGTTTTCATACAACAATAGCTACCAGGCCAGTTCGAAGATGGCACCATTCGAAGCTCTGTATGGACGCAGATGTAGAACACCTCTGATGTGGGATGAGGTAGGAGACCATCAGTTGTTTGGACCAGATTTGATCAAAGAGTCAGAGGAGAAGGTTAAACTAATCCGTGACAGATTTAAGATTGCTCAGTCCAGGCAGAAGAGTTATGCAGATTCAAAACGTAAGGAGGTAACCTATGAAATTGGAGACAGATCCTATCTGCGAGTATCACCCTTGCGAGGAGTGAAACGTTTTGGAGTTAAAGGAAAGTCAGCTCCAAGATTTGTAGGACCGTATCGTGTTTTGGAACGGATGGGAGAAGTTGCCTACAAGCTGGAGTTACCTGAAGGATTGTCAGGAGTTCACGATGTGTTTCACGTATCGCAGTTGAAGAAGTGTCATGCTAAGATGGCTAATATACCGTTAAGAAATACAGTGCCCCTGGAGGCGATACAGCTGGACATTAATTTGACTTATGAGGAGAAGCCAGTGAAGATTCTTGATTTTGACAGCCGAGTCACTCGCAGCAAGGTTATCAAGTTTTGCAAAGTTCAGTGGAGCCACCACACCGAGGAGGAAGCCACCTGGGAACGAGAAGAGGATATTCACAAGGACCACCCGCACCTATTTTCTAGCCAACCTGAATCTCGAGGACGAGATTCATCTTAAGGGGGGGTAGGTTTGTAACATCCCAAATTTTCAATTTGGAATGTTATACATAGGTCATCCATGCATATCATATTTTATTGCATCTTCGTTCCGCAATCCTCAAAATCCTAAGCAACTCAAGGACCCTCGGAGAGAGTTGGGGATTTTTCGGTTTTCATATTTGATTTTTATCAAATACTGAGAACGAGGATTTTTGAATTTAATTATTTTTCTCTTCGGAAAAATATTTCATATTTAAAACAAATGAGGGGAGATAATATGACTTCTCCAAAACATTTGAAATATTGGAGGAAAAATGTTAAAATCATTGTTTGGATTTTATTTGAGTTTATTTGAATTTTATTTGCATTAGAAAAATTGCACGTTTTTGAAAATGCATTTTAGGAGCCAAGAAAATGTTCATCTCATTCTAAATTTTTTATTTAGACGGTGAAGATTTGTTTTGGCAATTTTAGATTTTTATTTTATTTTATAGGAATTTTTCTGTCGGCGGAACTATTTAAAAAAAACTCCATGGCGCCCTTGGGCGAAGCCAGCC
Organism: Aegilops bicornis; assembly: GCA_021605145.1. Lineage (NCBI taxonomy): Eukaryota > Viridiplantae > Streptophyta > Magnoliopsida > Poales > Poaceae > Aegilops > Aegilops bicornis. The sequence continues at coordinate 165,149,449 of CM038673.1, read as the reverse complement.
AGCCGAAAGCCGCCCGTCGCCGCCTCTGTGCCGCCCGCCGCCGAGTCCGGCTCGGACACCGTCACCCGCCACCGCCCCCTCCCCAAGGCACCGGACTCCCTCCTTTAAATACCACCCCTCTAGCCGCCACCACCGCCACCGCCGCCTCCCCTTGAGCCCGAGCCCGAGCCGAGCCACGCCCGAGCCGCCCGCCGCCTCTAGCCGCCGCCCGCCGCCTCCTGCCACCCACCGTCGACCCGAGCCCCGCCTTGAGCCGCCTCCGCCTCCCGCCGCCACCCCGCCGTCGAGCCCGAGCCCGCCGGAGCCCCGTCGGAGCTAAGCGAGGTAGCCGCCCCGCCGCCCGGTTTTACGAAGAAAACCGGTTCGATTTTTTTTGAAAACCCTAGGTTTCATTTTTTTATTTTTTTAGATCAGTTTATTTAGTTAGCGAGCGTTCGCTCGTTCGTTCGTTTTAACGAACGCGTTCTTCATTTAGGTTGAGATAACGAACCTTCGTTCGTTAAGCTGTTCGTCGTTTTCTTTTATCGGATTTATTCCGTGATTTTTCTGATCGCGATTTCTGATCCGATGTTTGTTCTAGTATAACTTTTCGCTCATTGATCGGAATCAGGCGATTCAAGCGCCTGGAGTTTCATCTCGAAACCCTATTTCCGAATAACCCACTCAAACAAGTTTTTGTCTCTGTAAAATTTGACCTTAGTTCAGATTAGTAAACGGATCTTGTTTCTTTCGCCGTTTGAGTTTCGTTGCTCCGTTTGGTTTGATTCTTTTTGCGAACCGGAGTTCTTAATTTGAACTTTCTGGTCAACCTCTTCTAGTTGAAGTTTTTCTTGTGCATCTTTGCTTGTTGCTTATGTATGTTATTGTTTGCTTGCGATAGAATTCCCGGAGTGCGAAGCGTGTTACTACGAGTCTCTAGGGTTCCCGGATCGTCAGCAAGGCAAGTAACACTTTGATCATACTCTTTTCATACCCAGTTTTTATGCATTAGTTTCAATTCTCAAACATTGCATGATTAGGATGTTATTAACTTGTGGGTTGGGAAGTAGTAGTTGAGGTAGAACCTATTGTCCTGTTACTATCAAACCCTTGGGAGTTACTTCTACGTGTTGCTTATATTGCTATGCTATGCTCGTAGACGTGGTTGGGTTTGAGTGAATCCATGACAGATGTGAGATTCTTAATTAATGGTTTAATTTAAGGTGGCAACTTTAATACACATCTGGGTGGACTGAGGCACCTGGGGAACCCAGTGTTGTCTGTTTTATTTTTTGGAAATCCCGGGGTACCCGTGTGATCTTCTTATGGACCGCCACCTGTGCTCAAAGGGGATCGAGATTATTCATGCTAGAAACTTCCGTGTGCAGCCACAAGCTACTATGGGCTCTAGCATAGTTGAGTAAGTTACGTGAAGCTCTTGAAGAGGTAGATCAGCAGGTAGTGGGTTTTGTAGGTTTGGTATGGTCTACCCGGAGTAGAGAGTTAATGTTTCGAAGATCGTGTCTCGGTCATCCGTTTCTCAAACACCATGTCGTGCGAGAAATCAACGGAGGTGATCGAGTCTTGTGGGGAAAAGTACGCAAACCTCTGCAGAGTGTACAATCTAATCATGGTTAGCCGTGTCCCCGGTTATGGACAATTCTGAGTATCTTGTACTTGAGTATTCACATGTATCTCATCACTCTTAATTAATATTGTTGGGTTGTTAACTATTTTAATTGGGATTGAGTTGGGGTTATACCTTCTCAATGATGTTTCAACCACCATGATAGTTAAAATAAAATTTATTCCTTTCTTGTAGGGAAAAATTGGCTTTTCGCAAAACCATAACCATAGAGCTTTCCACCAGCCATATATGCATGTAGTGATAGCATTATTCTGTTCTTGCTCTATTGTGTTATATTGCCAAAGATATTCCATGTGCTGACCCGTTCTCGGGCTGCAACGTATTATGTTGCAGACTTTTCAGACGAGGAGTAAGGTTCGATAGGTCGTTGCCGTGTAGCTCAGCTATGCCGTTGGAGTTGATGGACTTACTTTATCTTCCAAGCCTTCCGATGTTATCGTATTAGATGGCCTTAAGACATATTATTGTAATAAGGTCTCTTTTGAGACATTCGATGTAATAAGTGTGTGATTGCTACTCTGTTATAAATCCTTCGAGTAATCGTGTGTGTCAAAGATTATCGATCCAGGATGACACTGGAACACAGAGACTTGACCATCTGAGGTCGGGTCGCTACAACCTACTACAGTACTATGCCCTAGCTTGCTTGAGTAGAGTAGTAGAGTAGGACTCTGCTCTACTACTAGCACCGGAGGAGTAGTATATTCTAATCTAAAATAGTTACAAACTTCAATGCCCGAAAGGCGTGGAATCCACTACGAACCGTGCTCAAAGACCGTGTCTACGTGGTGTTTGGACTTATATGCCAAAAAAATAGCAAGATGCCCGTGCATTGCACGACACACCATCATCACCAACTCGGTTTTTTCTCTACTCCTACTCCTATAAAAGACTCAGTTGGTGATGATGGAGGCGAGGAGGCGTGTTCAACCGGGCGTGCAGCGGACAGTGCAGCACTATTCGATTTGTTATAAAAAAACAAAGAAGAATTAACCACATAGAAGGAAGCTAAAAGTAAACAATCAAACGAGCATTTTTGCATTTTTTTTGCATTGAATCGTTTCACAAGCTTGACTAGTGCTGTTTTTCTACTTTTACAAAAACCGCATCATAATGTTAAACGTGCATTTGCACGTACATAAGTAATAGTAGTACTCCCTCCGTCTAGGTGTATAAGTCTTCCCTCCTTCTTGGTCACGGTGCACAACCAAAGATGACTTATTGACCTGGGCGGAGGGAGTAGCACAGTCTGCAAGCATATATCGAGAGAGACGTGTAGTGCGATAGTATATAGTAAAGTTTGTGCTATATGCACGTACTTGCAAAATGTGTACGAATACACAAGGTTTCCAAAATTTCCCATTTAGATACTTAATTAAGGACGCTAAAAATTCCTGAACATTCGGGATTTATCATTTGCGTCCCAAAACTAATGAGATCGCCTTACGGAACAAAAATTATACTCCTCCTAAAAGCCACGACGCTCGCAGGAGCACTTGCGGCGCGCCACGAGTGCCCTGGTGTGCGGCCGTTTCCTAGCGCGCCGACACATCGCCTCTTCCTCAGCCTCGCAACTCGCGAGGTGCTGATTGGTGGCTTGCCGGCGGGCGAGCGCGATCTCACAGGTGTGGTGATCCGGCGCCAACAGGTACTCCTCCTTGCTGGAAGCGTGCACCCGGTCCATGTACCGCCAAGCGTAGATGAGGCGCTTGGGCCCGACTGCACTCAGGGCGTCGGCACGGGCGTCCTCCGCCACCCTCACGGCCCTCGCACGAGCCTTCTGCCAAAGAGCCAATTGCCTGATTCTCTCGGACGCGACATAGGCCTCCTAGGCAGCTTGTTCCGCGGTGCGCTTCTCTTCCTCGGCCTTCTTCTCCGCCTCTATTTTAGCGCGCTCTGCTGGAGGCAAAGCCTCCCACAAGGCGACATCCATTTCTTTCCAAAGCTCCTCAAGGCTAGGGGGCTCGGCGGGCGGCGCGGTGTTCTCCTCGTAGCGGGGAGCCGACGCGTCCTCCGACGCGCGTGCTGGCGAGATTGGGAACGCCGATCCATCTACCTCGACGCGTCGCGGCGAGGAGCGGAACGCCGACGCGTCCTCCTCGACTAGTGGCTGCGAGGAACGGAACGGCGACGCGTCGCGTCGCGGCGAGGAGCGGAACACCGACGCGTCCTCCTCGACTAGTGGCGGCGAGGAACGGAACGGCGACGTGTGACCGTCCACGTGGTGCAGCGATGGGCTCCTAGGGCTTGGGAGGGGTGATGCCATGGTGGTCGACGTGAGAGGGAGGAGGGAGATAGCGATGAACATGAACGTGAGGGGGATGAGATAGCGATGTCGTGGGAGGCGCAGTATTTATAGCGAGCAATGGCACACCCACGTAAGATATGGATCGAAGCATCGACTTAACTGCAGGTTCAATTCGCGTCATCGACATGTGGGCCGCACTCGCTGAGCCCATATGTCGCTGACCCAATGCACCTGCAGCTAAGTAGCAGCTACGTGGGCATATTTGTTGGAGTAAATTACGGGGGAGCGAAGGGGTGGAAATATTGCTGGTCATAACGGATTGGACGAGCGTGGGGGGAGGAGAGTCATGCATGCAGATTTTTTCACACGGGGTGGAGTGGTGGGACCGCCAGAGGGAGAAGGAGAATTTGGCATGCATATTGTTTCCACACATGGAGAGGAAAAGATTTGGAGACGAACGGGCTTCCTGCAGGTATGGGGAACGGTGCATAATAAGTCATCTTGCATGTCGGGCTAGGTATAGTCTCAAGTCATTAAAAACATACACGCCCCACACATGTTCGTATTTCAAGGTGCACTAAATTATTGCATGCGATGATTAAGGCTGGCCATAATGGTGGTATCTTAGCTGGTATCATGCACACGGGAATAGCAAACATGCTGATGTGGCAAAGAATTAAAGAAGAGAGGGGGGTTAGAGTAACTAGTGTTCATGCATGCATTGGTAAACATATCTTTTTGTGAAGAACGACAACATTAGTTGAGTACTTTTGCAGACTTCAAAAACTATTCCACCGCCTCTACTATCTTGCTAAGAGTAGGTGAATTTTTTGAATCGAGCCCTTTAAACTAGAAGGGAGGTAGTGGTACTCTAATAGCTAACCTTGTTGTGATGACAAGATAGGACATCGAATGCACCTGGACGGAGGAACTAGTCTGCATTGTGCATTTAAGTTTTGTCTGAAGTCAATGTACCTCTACTTTCACCAGACTTACAGAAAAATGTAGTATCAACATTCACAATGTCAAATCAATATTTTTACACTCATTATAAAATGTAGTTCTTATACTCATTATAACCAGTATTGTAGATATTGATATTTTTAGTATAAATTTCGTCGTGGGATTTCATTGATGCTTGTCAAAGCATGGAGGAAGCGGAGCTTAGGGCTTGCATTTCCTGTCTCTACATAGGTATTTCTCTTCATAATCCTGTAATTTTAGAGACTGATTGCGCTTTTGTGGTAGCGTCTCTTGCATCGGGGGACTATGACAGGTCTGCTATGCGTGACCTGAAGATCAAAGCGTTGAGCATCTCGAAGTCGATCAACAATCTTCAATTGTCAAAGATTAGCCATTCGGCCAATAAGGTGGCACACTTAATCGCTAAGTATAGCTTTGACAATAGATTAGATGGTATTCTTGTAAATAATTTACCACCCTGTGTGGTGAATATTGTATCGAATGAGTGTACTGTGTGGCTGGTTAATTAATATAAGGTGGTGTTAAAAAAGTATAAATTTGGTCAAACACTTTGTAAACGGTTGACGGGAGTAAAAAGGACCAGAGGGAGTATCATGCATGCGGAGTAGGCAAAAAATTGCTTGTCTCAAAAAGGCAAAAATTGCTCATTTATAGCCGTCGAAGTTTCAAAGGGCGCGATCGCGAGGGAGGCGAAGGTCGGGAGGCGCGACGGTTGACGGAATTAAGTGAAGTTACATCCACGCTACCGGCATGGCGTACAACAGCGTAAGCTATACCATCAGGCCTACGATATGGGTCTAGTAGACATGACATCTAGTGGGTCCCGCATAGTTCTTGAGAACTCTTTGGGAGCTTGCAGCCGTTTATCCACCGGGCAAGCCAGCAACCCACGCCTGCTCAAGGCCCTACTCGCCCCGTCTTCTACCTTACAACAGTTCGCTCCCGGTCGTCCGTCCTTTCACATTAGTTCACTCCCGCTTTTTTTATGGGTACAACAGTTCAACTTCTCCTAACCCTCCTCCAAAATCCATGGCCTCCCAAATCTCCATGGTTGCCGCTGAGTACCAGGTTAGAGCCATCACCGGCGATCAGTTCATTGTCATCTACACACATGGATCCGCAACGGTCAAAGCATGGCTTGCTCGCTTCCTACGCATGTTGAACAGTTCAACGGATGAGTGGGTCGTTGGGCTAGATGTTGAGTACACCACAATCCTGGGACGAGAGAAGGATCTAAAGGATGAAGAGAGGGAGAAGCCCGCCGTGATCCAGGTTTGCGTACATAACGTTTTCTTGGTCTACCACATATGCCATGCCGACGTTGAGTGCCAGGATTTTAAGAACTTCCTCAAGGACAAAAGAGTGAAATTCACATCAGAGGCTTTAAGAACGACAAGGATGTCCTGCGCCGGATAGGTCTCGTTGTAGGCCAGCCCTTCGATCTCCGGAATGCAAGCCTAGTGTCCTCCTCTCAACCTTCAATGCTGACCACGGCAGCAGCCATGATTGATCCTTCAGATTTAAACTCAAGAAACCTCATCACGAGTTTCATCATGCATGGGAGTCGAAGACATTAGATGAAGATCACATCCTGACGCAGCAATGGATGCCTATCTTTGTTTAAATATCTACAAGGGTTGGATGAAGAAGCGAGCCCGTCTTGTTCAAGCAAAGAAGCGTCGGCAAAGAGGAAGAGGAAGAGGGACGAGGACGAAGTCGAGGAAGTGGACTCGGACTCCGAGTAGGTGGCAGTGCCGTCGCTCATGCTGGTTCTATTGTAGTGTTAAGCAGACTAGTTGCTTAGTTTATTTTCAAGGGTGTGTTGTGCTGAGGCCCCAGCAGAACTATGTTTATGTTCTTTCTCGTTATTTGAACTCTTTAGTACGTACAATAGTACTAGTACTATGTCTTACTACTGTTCTTCTTGCAGTTGGTACTATCGTCAGATCTTCGTGTTCCTACTTTACTTAATACGCTCGTACTAGTAGTATAATTTGGGTCACCGATTTGTGAAAGAAGTTCGACGAGCGAAGGAAGAAGACGATGAAGAGGTGGAAGAAGCCCTTCTAGCCATCCATGTTGCATCAAACGGCTCACATGAGTCGACTGACCCAAATTGCTCCTTCAGATTGCAGGATCCACGTGGCATTCAAGGTCTCGAAGGTAGATTCCGCGTCCGCACACAGTTTGTGGGCTCGACGCGCGCGCGAACGGCTTCTGCCGCGACAGCCACCATGCGCGCCTCCTCCATGCGGGCGGAGACGACAATGACACACTAGTTCCTCCTTGCCGGAGTGCTGGAGCACGCGCTCGTCCTCCTCTTTGTATGCTGCGTGCATAGACGCGGCTCCACCAGCTGCTTGCGTGCTTGGTAGCGCAGCGGCATCGCGAGGAGGGACTGCAGACGACGTGAGCGGGTGAGCCTTCGGCTTCATGGCACAGGGATGGCGGCGACACGACGGTGATGGGCAAGAAATTTTTGGCCGGAGCAGGAGGGCGCCGGCATGCGCAACGACAGCGGCGGCATATTGATGAGTGTGCGTGTGGGAGCTTACTTTAGTTTTATATAAGGTTGTTCAAACTTAAAAGAAAACCGTACTAGTACACGTAAACATTAGACTTAGGCAGCGCTTTTATTAGTTAGTGCCACAACCACGATACGGAATCCTGTGCAAGCGCATGAACCGAGGCCGCGCGGTCGATCGAACGGTGCATCACCGTGTCGCGCTCGAAGGACATCCACCGAACCTTTTTGTGTGTGTGGAAAAAATCCTCGAATATTACTCAACTTTTTTTTCCTGGGAAAGTTCTTGACGCTGCAATATTTCCATATATTTGAATTTATCTCCAGTTCGTGTTTATTTGGATTTGGACGTTTTAGGTGCGCCCTAGTTTTTTTAATACTGATTTTGTGCGTGTGACTGAGAGAGAATGTGTGTATGTGTCCATATGTGTGTTGTGGCGGAAAGGCAATGTGGATACGGTGTGCGTGTGATACATACATAGAGAGGTGTGAATGTGCAAATGATCATGCATGAGTGAGACATAGACAAATGCCGATACGTTGTGTATACATGAGAGAACGGTCTTCTAGTTTACTTGTGTGTGTGTGTGTGACAGAGAGAGAGAGAGAGAGAGGAGCATCCGTAACACAACAACCATCTCTCTCGATTCGTCCGTCCCTCGCACGATCGCATGCAACACATGCATCAACGCGCACATTTTGACACCCTCACCGCCCCCCGCCCACTTCAAGGCCCGCACAATCTCTTCGTGAATACCCATTTCTCTCCTTAGGTTTGTTTTCTCTCAATATCTGACACACACACACACACACACACACACACACGCACGCACGCAGCACAACACACACACACACACACACTCCCCCGAGCACATAATTCATCCCCATCCAAGATTATACGACGACCACTCTCGCTTGTGCTTCTTTGCACCCCAACATGCACAACACCTCAATCTTCAAAGAGGGCATCGAGCAGATCGAAGACGGCGACCACACCGTGCTAGAGAATGCGGGGTCATTTGGAAGCAGGGTGATGTGACAACGGCTGACTGACTCCTCCCCCCACCCTCTCTCTCTCTCTCTCTCTCTCTCTCTCTCTCTCTCTTGCACAAAATTACCAATCCCTCTCTCCCCCGCACAAAATTGTCAATCCCTCAACCCACGAGATCCTTCCCCTCTCATACATATTTTCCAGCTCTCTCATCAAACATGTTGTCTATTCTCCTTCCACGCATACAGAATCCAGATGCACACGCATCTCACGTATATTACATGTCTCCATCTTTCTCACAGGCCTAACTTCTTCCTCTCTCTTTCTCTCTCTATCTCTCTCTCTCTGTCTCGTTAGGTTTGTCTCCTCCTCTCTCGTCCACATACATACAATCTTTCCCGCCCTATCTGCTCCATCTTCAAAAGCTCACTCTCCACGGTTCATTCACACATTGGGATATGTCAAAATGTTGCTTCTATAATGGCTGATGTACAGTTATGGTTGTTTTGTTGCATCCTACAAAGTAATAACTATGAAATGCATTTAGATTCTCATTTGACTGGGATTATGTGAGTTTGAGCATGTTGTGAAGTACTATAGACCTTGTATACATCTTGGGATTCGACAATGATTGTAACTATTGAATTGTATAGACCATTACATTCAAGTCAATAGCCTAATATATTTATTTCACAATTTCAACAAATGATTAGTTCACTACAAACTAAGAAAACAAATGTGTACTCCTCCGTTTTTATTTAAGTCCGTGTATTAGCATTGGTCAAAGTCAAGTTTTGTAAACTCTCAGAAAGCTTATAACAAAAAATATTAACATATATAATAACAAATAAATACCATTAGATTCATTATTGAATGTAATTTCACATCATACATATTTGTTATCGTAAATGTTTATATTTTTCTATAAACTTGGTCAAACTTTAGGAAGTTTGACTTCAGTCAAACCTAATATGCAGAGTTTACTATTACGACTTGCTAGTTGCTTGCCGAATCACTCAACACGCCACACGGGGAGTCCAGTGTCACCAAATTTTGAGGTCGGCGGGAGAATCTCCCGCGACCCTGATTCGAGCAGAGGGAAGTTACCATCATAGCCTTCGGAACAAGCCTACGGATGACGCTTGGTAGGGGGCTGTTTTCGTAACTTCAGGTTCACCCTACCCAGCCAACCCCACCCCGACACCCAGAGTAGTACACCTGAATACTCCCCATTTTCTATCCCCACCACAAAATAGTCTTCTCCACGGCACCGCAGCCTTCGTGCTCCTCCCCTTTACATCGGCGCACTCGTCTACCGTAGCGCATCTGCCTCATCGACGACCTCGTACGCCGCACTGGAGCCGGTCCACCGTCATCTCATACACGGAGCCTCTTCCCCGGCATCGTCTTCCATGGTCTCGGATCTGCTTTTCGGAAGCCGATGCCAAGCGCAGAAGTACCACCGTCGTGGACAATGAACTGACTCCCGTTGCCAACCATGACTCACAGAGGCCGCCGCGACCATCGTTCTCCTCCTCGATTGGTAATGTGTGTATTGAATCACTTAGCAGTACATGTGCAGTTCCAATTTTGTTCATACCTACCCTTCAAATTTCCTGGCTGCTATTGTAATTGTGCGTCGCTCCTGTATCACGCTGTGCTTGAGTAGGTGTTTTATCTGGATCCAGTAGTGTGGCAAATGATGGAAAGGTTTTTAGAACTAGCAAGATGCCGATGTGTTGCATGCATCAAGATGCATTTGTATGAGTAGTTTATCTTGTAGGAGAAAAGGATGAACGAGGGAAGGCCTTATTTGCAAATCTGGAGAGGGGTATGGGTATCTTTTTGCAAAATTCCCATTTGTTTCCTTCCTATCTGTCAGATATAAATCGGACGGCCTATATTGCAAGAAAAAAAGTATAGAGAAAAAAAGTAGACAGTAAAGGAAGTAGAAATAAATATTAAATATAAAATATAAAATAAATATAACAGTAGAGAAGAGAGTAGAGATAGCAGAGATGTCGGGAAAGGATCGCGCGCGCGGGGGAAAAAGCGGCCGGGCGTGCGCTAGTTTTGGCGCCACGGCGTCCGTGTTTTTATAAAATCCAACGCCCTCCCACCGCTCTGTGCCTTGCCACCGCTCTCTCCCCGCTCTGTGCCTCGCCACCGCTCTCTCACCGCCCTTTTTTGCCTCGCCACCGCCGCGCAACCATGCTGCCGCATCACCGGGAAAATTGGGGATACCGCGGCGTCCGCGCGCGCCCCTCCGGCGGCTTCTCCACCGAGATCCGATTCTGCGGGATGCACCTCGGCCTCGGCAATTTCGACACTGCCAACAAGGCCTCCCGCACATAAGACGCGGCGGCGTGGCGCCTCCGGTGGCCTCATAGAACATTGAACTTCCCCAATGTGCCGACGCGGGAGCGGGCGCACGAGCTCGCACCTCTGCCGCAGCTTAGCACCGACGAGGATCGTCGCCACAGCCGGAGGTGGGAGCACCGTCTCGGCATCCCCGAGATGGACGAGGAAGCCATGGCGTTGTGGCGCCAACACTTCCTGCAGGACATCATCAACGAGCGCGAGTTCTACACGCAAAGGAGGGCGGAGAGGGATAAGAGGAGGGCGGAGCGAGCCACCTATCGCGAGGACAAGCGTAGGTGAAAAGCGGACGCTCAATTCAACATGAGGCTAGGAGCAGCGTCACCCTGGGAATCCAACGACGATCGGTATCTTCACGCCTATAGTCAGACGTCGGAGGAGGACATCACCGAGGAGGAGTCGCACGACGAGGAGTAGTTGAATTATCTTTTTTTATCTATCTATGCTGAGAACTATCCTCTACTCTCTGTATCTACTTCTCGATCTCAAAGATCAGAACGCTTTTTAAAGAGTCAGCGCTATGCGATTCTGTTGGAGATGCTCTAAGATGGCGTATTTAGTGCTTTAATGTTGCCCACAAGATGCGTGAGTATTACTAGTAGTATATTTTTCTTGCCATGTTGAGATTTTAAAACCACGAAAAGTGCGAACATGCAGAGGAGCAATGAAGACCAAACACGGGATATTTGGGACATCTTCAAGGAGCGTGGCAAGTTAAAGAGGAGCTGCACCGAACCAGAAACGAGCTTTGGTAAGTAACACCCTTTCAATTACTTTCGCTTAGCCTCGTGTTCTTCGATGTGTATATGTTGTAGTTTCTGTTTCTCTTAAGCGTGGTGTTCTTCGATGTGTAATAAGAAGAGTCTTAATCGTCCTAATGCTTTCGTTTTTAGCTTGATGTAGGAAGTGAGTGTTCTCACCTTGTAGTCTGTTTTTATATACATTTTTCCTTTTGAATTCACTTCTCCGAGTTCTGTTTATCTGGCTTCTACTAAATGGATCTAGGTTGGTCTGAGTATTGATCTAAAAAAGAAGTAACTTCATGTCAGGATGCAGTTCCTGCGAGGAGGGAAGTATCGTCAACCTCGAGATCATGTTTCCAAAATGAGGTTGGATTACACACAAGGTGCCGCTTCCTAATGATGCCGGATTAGACACAAGGTGCAAATTCCTAGATGATGCTGGATTACACACAAGCCGTGTGGAGTCGCCACTGTTCGTGTCCTCGTGGAATTAGTAAAGGTCAAAGAAAGCGTGCAGCAGCCCTTGAGAATGTAGCTGAGTTCCGTAATAGCTTAAAAGAGCAATTAGATGCTCTTCACCCAAGCCAAAGAAGAGATGGAAGAAGCCGGACATAAGCTAGCAGGGCGAGCAGGCTAGACGCCTCCTGCTATCTAAAATTGTTGTCAATACAAAATTTCCTTCATAATAGCTAGGTTCAAATGTTTATCCAACAAGATGCCTGTTGTGATGTCCGTGCATCTACTGATGTGGCACAAAATGTTCTTTTTCGGGTCATGTAATAACATCAATTACTTTCCAAACAATAACAGATGAAGCATTGGACATGGTATAGTTCACGCGCAAGCCCGACATTCCAAGTTCAACTTCCACATCAAACTCATGTTCACAGATATCTGCACATTTCATACATAATGTCAACAACCATGATTCACTTCAAAGCCAAAAAAATGTGAGGAGAGTTATAAATAAAGAAAAACATCTACTAGTTCCTGCTACCAAGGCGAGCACAACAAGTCAAGACCATGCGTAAATTAATTATATTTTAGTCATTTTTTGTGTTCTAAAATGCCTGCCGGCTCACGGAAGGACGTGTTTCCGGCACACGCGCGGATTCAATGAAGGCAAGCGGGGCAGTCTTAAGCTGGTTGCACGCGGCGAGGAGGCGTGCTCAGCCGGGCCTGCTGCGAGTGCGGCCCTCTTGGCCGGCGCGCCGGTTCAATGCCTGCACTATGAGAGGCCGCGTCCGTGTTAGAGCAATCACTCCCTCCAGTCCTTTTTTGATTGGGTATAACGAAATCTTGTTTTCCATTCACATTTTACAAGTAAAATTCATGGACAAACTTTGACCCAAAGTACGATGGGGACTAGTAAACCAGAATGGAGGTAGTAGTTTTTTTTAATCAAAGAAGGGTTTCCCCTTCCTATTTTCATTACTGAAAACCAGCATCTAAATCTAACCCATAGTATTTGCCCTAGAACTACCAGGTTCAACATCTCGCAACATAAACCCATACAACCATACGCCAAGGAGGTACATAGTACTATGAATTCCATTTTCGCTCCATACCAATCGTTCTAAAAACTAGTTACTACTTATAACGCGCCATTGAAAATCAGAACTCTTAACCCCGCTAAAAAATGATATTTTAAACGTGGCTACTCGATCTATCGCAACAGGCGAGCCACCGCGCTCCAAGTCATTCACCTGTGGTCCCGACCATCAACTCCTATGGATCAAATTATCACGCGAGTTGACTATTCCTACAAAGGTGCCCCACCACGTACCCGGTACCCGCGAATGCAGCAATCGTGCACCTAGGATTTTAGGGTTTATTTGTTAACGTTGCCTCACGTAACACTCATGTGTGTGCGAGACAAATGAGAGGTCGATCGCATGCGTCGCCTCTTCTCTTCGTATATGTAGTCCACCGTTTGTCAGGTGTCCAAAAAATTATAATAACTACTAGCAATGTGCCAATGCATTGCCACACGATCAAAGTAGATTAATACATATTCACCGATTTGATAGAAAAAAAGTCTAGTTTTGAAATACGTATATCACTAAAAATATGTTATGTTTCACTCAAAGTATATTCCTTTGGCGGTTTTGATGAGATAAGGGAGGAATGTTGTTGGTTTCAAGATTCGAGAAGTGGTATATGTCTAATATCTACTCTTACTAGCAAGATGCCCGTTTGTTGCACGGAACATCCTGCAAATGTGGTGAAGAGTGCGGGTAAATTGCCATATTTTCCTTCCTATCCGTCAGATATAAATCGGACGACCTACATTGCAGGATGGCAGGCCCACCATCATCACCAACTCTATTTTTATCCCTACTCTTATAAAAAGCATTGTCGGTGATGATCGTGTGCCTGCCATCCTGCAATATAGGCCGCCCGATCTATATCTGACGGATAGGAAAGAAACTATGGCAATTTTGCAAAAAGATACCCACACCCCTCTCCACATTTGCAAATAAAGCCTTCCCTCGTTCATCCTTTTCCCGCACAAGATAAACTACTCATATAAATGCATCTTGATGTTCCGTGCAACACATGGGTGTCGGTGTCAAAACCGGCGGATCTCGGGTAGGGGGTCCCGATCTGTGCGTCTTAGGTTGATGGTAACAGGAAGCAAGGGACACAATGTTTACCCAGGTTCGGGCCCTCTTGATGGAGGTAAAACCCTACTTCCTACTTGATTAATATTGAAGATATGGGTAGCACAAGAGTAGATCTACCACGAGATCGTAGAGGCCAAACCCTAGAAGCTAGCCTATGATGGTATGATTGTAATTGTGATCGGCCTCCTAAGGACCAACCTCTCCGGTTTATATAGACAACGGAGAGGGCTAGGGTTTACATGGAGTCGGTTACAAGTAAGGAAATACAATATCCGGATCGCCAAGCTTGCCTTCCACACCAAGGAGAGTTCCATCCGGACACGGGACGAAGTCTTGAGTCTTGTATCTTCACGCTTCAATAGTCCGGATGATGGATATATTCCGGCTGTCCGGATACCCCCTAATCCAGGACTCCCTTAGTAGCCCCTGAACCAGGCTTCATTGACGATGAGTCCGGCGCGCAGTCTTGTCTTCGACATTGCAGGGCGGGTTCCATCTCCGAATACTCCAAAGTACCTGTTACGACGAATAGTGTCCGGAACTCCATCAATGTTGTATTCCTTGGCTTCAGTGCCTCAATAATGACCATCTCCACGTGTCGAGCGAATGCGAGGAGCCGAGGTATTTTTTGCATTTGCCTCCCTCAATTCTTTGGGCTGACCGCCTATTTGAAGAGACGGGGATTCTCAGATCCAAACCTCACTCTTCCCCCTCGAGCAAGCATCCAACAGAGCGCTCGGAAAAACCATTCCAACATGGTCGGTCTCGCAGCTCCTCTGCTCGCTCTCCTCACTCCAAGCCGGGGGACTGGGAAGAGTGTTCAGCTCCCCATAACCATTTGATTGAGTTACAAACCCAAGGGTTTCTCCCACCAGCATTCATGGTCCCCGTCCGAGCCGGAATAGCCACCTATAATGGTGGGGAGCAAGCGGAGAGATCTCCCAATCCATCTCCAAAGGAGCGAATATGCCTCATCCCGCATCTACTAAGAGGCGTTGGGATTCCTATCCACCCGTTCCTTCGCGGGCTCCTGGAGTTCTACGGCCTCCAGTTACACAACTTTACCCCTGCCTCTATACTACATATAGCAGGGTACGTTGCCCTTTGCGAGCTATTTTTAGGCTGAGAGCCTCACTTCGGGTTATGGAAGAAGCTGTTCTGCCTTGTCCCCTGCATCCAGGGAGAATCCCCATGTCAAGTGGGCGGAGCCGAAGTATGGCGCATTGCCGAAACCGGATACCTATCCGGCACTCCCAAGAAGGCACTAGAGAACTGGCCTTCGGAATGGTTTTTATATTGATGATGTTCCCCTTCCAGATCCAGTCCGGACAGGTCTCCCCAAGTTCAGTGACGCCCCACCGAAAGCACATCCAAGATGGCGCCCCCGGAGCCCCCGAGAGGAGGATACCAGGGAAGTACACTTCCTGATGAGCAGGATAAAGTTGTTGGCCAAGTCCGGACTGACGATAGTCGAGGTCATGGCAATATGCATAATATGGGGGGTGCAACCGCTTCAATACCGGGGGAAGCCCATGTGGCACTTCAACGGGGAAGATGATGCCACCCGCTGTGGGCGTAAGGGTCCGGACTCCGCCATCGCTTCGCAAGGATATTGTCTGAATTATACAAAGGAGAAGAGGAAGAATTTCTTGGCATTAAACCGCTGGATGGATTCTCCATGTACAACCCCCAAACTGGTAAGTCGTTATTCCTTTCCTCGCTTCACTCATCGCGCGTTCTTCGCTAAGATCATCTCGCTCGACATTTCCGAGCAAGAACCGAGGAGGGCCGTAGAAGGAATCTCCACCCTCCTCCGCAGCCGAGAGGACCCCGGAAGGGCCCTAGATCCGTGACTCAAGAGGATCCGGATATTACCGTGGAGCTTGTCAACGGGATATTTTATCAAGCGGGCTGTGATGGCGCCTCAGTGGCCATTATTGCCGACTACCCCGGACTGCTACCTACGTCGCGTGTAAGCCAAACCGAAAAACCCTATCCTCCGAAGAAGACTCCCATCAGGTGTCATGCCTTACCCTTGAAGTGTCGTATTTTTTGCAGAGACGACGGTCGGAGCGCGGGGCCGAGCCCCTAGGGACTCATCGGCCAAGGGCGTCTGGATCGGGCAGGCTCAAGCGGAAGGCGGTAAGGGTCGACACGCTGCTGCAGAGGTAAGGAAAACACCTGTCCTGCGATTATGGTATTTGAAGTATAACGGCGCCCTTTAAGGCCCCGGGCAGGAAGAGGAATCGCCGGACTATATCCGAGGACCTCGCCAATCACACCTCCACCAGCCGGATTCCGTAACCGCCTCGAGAGCGGAGGCGACGGGCCGATGCCGCATAGTTCTCTCTGACAGAGGACGCGGATATGCTCTCGCCATGAACTCCGGTAGAGAGCGCCATGAATCACCGGCGCCGACGGGCCGTGCTTCGGAACAACATCTTTTCCGAAGAGGCATTTAATGCCTTCAATTCGGGAGACGCATACATCCAAGCTGCTCAAGGTGGGCTTGCCCGAGAAATGGACTAGTATACCAAAGATATACGGGTAAGAAATTTTGATAAGCATGTATAGCAGTAGCCCCTGAGACTTGAAATGGTTGGAACAACTGTTTTAAGGATCAATATATGTACAGGTCCTTGTAGATAAGAATGAGCAACTGTCTCGGGAGCTGGAGGAGTGCAAGGCCGAGCTAAAGGCCACAATTGTGAAGTTAGAGGAATCCCAAAAACCCTCATCTGGTAACATTTGTCTCAATTGTGCGAATATGCACCAGTTAGTAAGTGGCTGGTATGACAAGTCTAACAGGAAATTCTGCAGACAATCCTGGGGTAAATCTGGAGGGCGTAAGAGATGACGAATCACATCTTAAAAGGCAGCTGAAGGCTGGCGAGCGCATTCTTATGCAGGTTAGGTAGGAGAAGAACAATCTCCAAGATGCCAAACTCCAGCTGGACTTGGAGTTAAAAGACGTCCGCGCTCAGCTGGAGGACTCCCTAAAGGAGAATAAAAGGCTTCGATGCGGTATTTATGGTAAGTGCCTAGACGAACTGTAGTATAGTTCGGTGCAGAAGTATATTGAAAGGACTTTGCTTGTAGGAATGTTAACAGGTCGCCCTGAGGAGGAGATGCCCTCATCTGCAAGCGATTTACTACAAGACCTCTCACAACTGCACGAGCGAGCTCGGCAGGTGATGCAGGGTGTTTCTCAGGCCTTGTGGCCATCAAGCTCCCTGCCGAATGGTATGGGAGAGCTTGCGGATATGCTTCATGGAGCACGGCGGCGCTTCCGATTGTGGAAGATATCAGCCTGCCGGCAAGGTGCGAGAGAAGCCTGGGCTATGGTGAAGACGCGCTACACCAAGCTGGACCCGAACCATATGGTCAAGTCGGACGGCGGGGCCAGATGGGCAAGAAATTCCCGTGAGTCTGGTATATGACCAGGTAGCGTTAGCAGCAAAATATTCTCAACAGGATTGTAAGCTAGATAGCCTGTTGGATGGTATAGAGGAGGAATATAGTCAGTCCAAGTGACTGAGTAATTTGAATGGACATAATTAGTCCCTAGCCGGATTAAAATAATTTGTCATGGCGGACCTTTTCGCTTCAGCCCCCAGATCCTACAGTCCGGGGTGTGTCCGAATACCCATTCGGTTATATAAAACCGGGGTATGCATGGAAACCAGGCGTATGGGTCATAAGTGCTTGAACAGACAAGTACCCAACTAGTTATGTTATATTACATGGATAGTAAGAAACATCTTCCAGGGAGAATAGTTCCGTTAGGGGTTCCTTTCCCTGGGTAAGCATGCGACAATGCACATGTCCGGACTGCAAACGATTGCGCAGGATACAAAACTTCTGGGGATTTCATTGTAATAAACGAATACATCTTTTGTTCACCGACCGCATATTCTCTTAAGGAAGCTAGCTTTCGGCTTCACCCAGTCTGAGGTACACATCCGGCTGAACCGGCAGTAACAATCACAGAGGTGCTCCCCTTATGCCCTAGCCGAATTAACGCGGAACGTGGGGCATAAACACAAGAGCCAGCAACCCAGCTTGGCCACATCTTAAGTCATATCGATGCATATAATGGTGAAGAAAAGGCACATATGGAAAAATAATGCATATGTGATGGGCGTAAAGCCATGTGAGTAATTATTTTTAGCTTCCGATAGGAAGCCCCTGTGTATTGCTTACACACCTAGTGCGGCCGAGTGATCCGGAGTCCGTGACTGTATTGAATACTTTGTGTGAAGAGGAAAAGGTCGAGAAAGGAAAAGGGATGGAGCATAATTAAAAGGAGGGGTTACGAGACGAACACCGAAGTTCGGCGTTAGGCGTAGAATCTCCGGAGTCTGGCCGCGTTCCATGGGTTCGGCTCGAGTCTGTTATCGGATGAATTACGTAAGCGGTACGCTCCTCAGGTGAGAACTTTGTCAATGACGAAGGGACCCTCCCACTTGGGTTTGAGCTTGTCCTTCTTCTCCGGTAGGCGTAGAACAAGCTCGCCAATGTTGTAAGTTTTGGCCCGCACTTCTCTGCTTTGATATCGTCGAGCTCGCTGGCGATAGAATGCGGAGCGGGCTTTTTGCGACATCGCGCGCTCCTCCTCCGTGGCATCCAGTTATCCTGCCGATCTAACTCGGCTTCCTTCTCTTCGTACATGCGCACGCTGCGTTTAATCATGTATTATGTCACAGGTAATATCGCTTCGCGCCGCATAACATAAACAATGGTGTATATCCATTAGTGCGATTCGGTGTGGTCCGCAGCCCCCGAGTACGGAGTCGAGCTCCTCGACCCAAAGGCGTATCCGACTGGCCAAGGATCGCACTAGTCTGGGTTTGATGCCGCTCATGATGAGACCATTTGCCCGCTCTACCTGGCCGTTTGTTTGGGGATGGTACACAGAACGTAATCAAGCTTAATGCCCATTTTTGCGCACCAAGTTTTCACTTTATCGTCTGTGAAATTTGAGCCATTATCAGTGATGATGTTGTGGGGGACACCGTATCGGTGTAATGCACCCGTGATATGAAGTCTATTACTCGGGTCCGGATTCGCCGCTTTGACTGGTTTGGCTTCTATCCATTTGGTGAATTTGTCCACCATGACCAATAAGTATTTTTTCTTATGGCTTCCACCTTTAAGAGGTCCGACCATATCCAGCCCCCAGACCGCGAAGGGCCAAGTTATGGGGATTGTTCGGAGAGCGGTAGGGGGCATACGACTCTGATTGGCAAAGAGCTGGCAACCAACACAATGTTGGACAAGTCCCTGTGCGTCTGCTCGGGCTGTCGGCCAGTAGAAACCTGTACGGAAGGCCTTACTGACTAATGCTCGAGCCGCGGCATGGTGCCCGCCCAGTCCGGCATGGATTTCAGCCAAGAGCTGCCGCCCTTCCTCTTTGGAGATACATCTTTGGAGCACTCCGGTAGCACTTTTCTTGTAGAGTTCCCCTTCATAAACTTTGTAAGCTTTAGAGCGTCGGACGATGCAGCGTGCTTCATTTTGGTCTTCGGGGAGCTCCTGCTTATTTAGGTAGGCCAAGAAAGGCTCAGTCCACGGGGCGATTACAACCATGATTTCGTGGGACGAGGACATTATTTCGGTGGAATTCGAGCCCCTCGAACCGAGCCGACATCTTGAGGACGGCATTACGGTAGGCCGCCATTTTCGGGTCCTTGGCATCAAAATCTCCGTTTATTTGTGATATTGCGAGGTTTGAATCCCCGCGCACTTCTAGGCGTTGAATGCCCATAGAGACTGCCATCCAAGACCGTGCAATAGAGCCTCATATTCGCTGCATTGTTGGAGTCTCTGTATAATATTTGGAGGACATATCGACCGTGTCTCCGTGGGAGACGCCAGACTACACCTGCTCCCAATCCGCCAGCATTTTAGAGCCGCCAAGTGCATGATCCAGTTTAGGTATGCGCCGTACTCTTTAGGGAGTTCGCTCATTCATTTGGCGACGAAGTCAGCCAATACTTGCGACTCGATGGCCCGCCATGGTTTGTATGTTATGTCGAACGGAAGGAGCTCAATGGCCCATTTAGCAATCCGGCCCGTAGCGTCGCGGTTATTTATTATGTCATTGAGTGGTACTTCGGAGGCCACCGTAATCGAACCTCTTGAAAGTAGTGTCATAGCTTCCGGGATGCCATGAACACCGTGTATGCTATTTTTTGATAGTGTGGGTACCGGGATTTGCATGGGGTTAGTACCGTGGATACGTAGTAAACCGCTTCGAGCGGGAATTTGTATCCGCTGCCCTCTCGTTCAACGACGAGCATCGGCTACATAACTTGATGCGTTGCAGCTATGTACAACAAAGATAGGTTCGCTAATATTTGGCGCTGTGAGTACCGGATTACCGCCAATAAGGTCTTTATTTCATCCAGTCCGTCATGCTGCTGCATCCGTCCACACGGTGTTCGTGCGCCAAGAAGGCGGTAAAGAGGTAATGCGCTTTTCTCCTAACTCGAGATAAAGCGGCTTAGAGCAGCCATGCATCCGGCTAGTTTCGGATGTGCTTGAGGTCTGCTGGTATAGCCAATCGTGATGTAGCTCGGACTTTTGCCGGTTTCGCTTCAATTCCTCTATTGGAAATGATGAAGCCGAGTAGTTTCCCCGAGGGGATGCCAAAAACGCATTTTTCCGGGTTCAGCTTGATGTCGTATGTCCGGAGATTGTCGAATGTAAGCCTCAAGTCATCTATTAGGGTTTCGATGTGTCTTGTTTTTATGACCACGTCATCCACATATGCCTCCACTATTTTGCCAATTTGCTTTTCCAGGCATGTTTGAATCATGCGTTGGTAGGTTGCGCCGGCGTTCTTAAGCCCGAAAGGCATAGTGTTGAAGCAGAAAGGACCATATGGCGTTATGAAAGTCAAGTTGCAGCTTGGTCGACTCTTCCATCTTTATTTGATGGTATCCAGAGTATGCGCCGAGAAAACACAATGAGTCGTGTCTCGCTGTGGCATCGATGATTTGATCGATGCGAGGGAGGGACAGGATCCTTGGGGCAAGCCTTGTTGAGGTCTTTAAAGTCGACACATAGGCGCCAGGATTTGTCCTTCTTTGGTACCATTACCAGGTTTGACAAGCCAATCCGGATGCTTGATATCTCCGATGAATCCGCCTCGAGTAGTTTGGCTAGCTCTTCCCCATGGCCTGCCGTTTGGGCTCTGAAAACCGTCTTAGAGTCTGCTTGACCGGTTTGTATCCTTTTAGTATATTGAGGTTGTGTTCGTCCAATCTGCGTGGGATGCCCGGCATGTCCGATGGGTGCCAGGCAAAGATGTCCCAATTCTCGCGTAAGAAGTCTCTCAGTGCGGCGTCCATCGCGGGCTCAACTGTGTCGTGACAGAAGCTGTCTTCGTGGGGTCCGTTGGATGGACTTGGAATTTTACTATCTCGTCTGCGGGTTTAAATGAGGTGGACTTGGGTCGCTTGTCGAGTATCACGTCGTCCCTATCCATGGTGGCCCGCAGTGTTGTTAATTCTTCGGCTGCTAGGGCCTCGGATAATGCCTCCAGGGCTAGTGCTGCGGTTTTGTTTTCGGCGCTGGCGCGACGCCCGCATCACTGGCTAGAGTGATGATTCCATTGGGTCTAGGCATTTTAAGCTTCATGTACCCGTAATGGGGTATAGCTTGAAAGCTTGTAAACGCGTCCCGCCCTAGAAGGGCGTGGTATCCGCTGCTAAAAGGGGCCACTTGGAATGTGATTTGTTCGGACCTATAATTCTCCGGGGTGCCGAATACCACGTCGAGTGTGATTTTTCTTGCACATCGCGCTTCCCGACTAGGGATAATTCCCCTGAAGGTTGTGCCGCTTTGATCAATGCGGCCTTTGTCAATTTCCATCTTGCTGAGTGTCTCTTCGTAGATCAAGTTTAATCCGCTTCCGCCATCCATGAGCACTTTAGTAAGCCGAAAGCCGTCCACGATTGGGCTAAGAACCGGAGCGGCTGGTGCCCGGACAGTCTGAAATCGAGGTTCATCACTGGCATTGAAAGTTATAGCAGTGTCGTTCTAGGGATTTATTTTGGCCATATGGCAAATTTTAGCGGAGCTTCGATGAGCTCGCTTGCGCCTACTTTTTGAGGCAAAAGTCTCGAAGACTGTTAGTACCAGACAGCTCGTTGGCGGGATGTTGTTCGTAAGAAGATCATCGCCACTTTTTGCAACCTGTCGGAGTATCCAACATGCCCTAAGGCTATGAGTTGGTGTTGTGCCCGGAGTACTGTGGAGTTTACATGGCCCATTGAGCCATTCTTCCAATACGGTCCCTCGCCCTGGGATGGGCTTTGGTTTCTTGGGCATTGGATCGGCCGACTTGCGAGAGTTCGCCCGTTTAGTTCGGACAAAGGTTTTGGTGAGAGCCGGACTGTCCCAAAATTCAGCTTGGGTTTTCCAGACGCTTTCCATCGCACAGTACTTCTGTACTATGGTTGCTAAGTCCGCAAAGCATACTATGTCACGGCGACTTATAGCGTTAAGGATTCCTTTGTCCGTGTAGTTTTTGCAGAAGAGTGAGACTACGTCCTCCTCGTGGCAGTCCTCGATCTTGTTTAGCGCAAGGAGGAATCTGGCCCAGTAATGATGCACTGTCTCCTGGGGCTCTTGCCAGATATGGGAGATATGATTTAAGTCCGTGTGGGTGGTTATAGCTGAATCCAGATTCTGATCCGATCTAGCACCCCGGGGCATGGGAGCTTCCGAGTTCGACAGCTCGGGATCCGGGACGCTGCCCAATTTTTCCGGCCCCGTGCCCGATTCTAAGTCCGGGACGCGGGTCATATCCTCCCCTGGGCGGATGTCCGGCTGCGGGAGCTCGGCGATCCGGACATAATTCGTCCTCAAAATAGAAGGATACTCCCTTTGTGGTTCCTCCGCTACCGCTATCTCATGGGTGGCCGGCGGGGATTTAATGTCCCTTTGGTCGGGTTTAAGCCCGATCCGGTCATAGTCCGTTGCGACTCCCAAAGCGACGATGCGATCCAAGAGCCCATTAAGAGAAGAGAGCTCTATCGGATCCATCTGTTCGGCGAGTTCCGAATTGATGCGAAGTTTATGCGTGATGACCCGAGAGGCCATCGTCGGCGCGACAGCCGATGGGGCGGCCATGACGAAGCTGCCTAGTCGGAGAGTTTGTCCTACAGCCAGAGCTCCCCCAGCAGTAACACTGTCCCCGACAACGAGACGAGCCATCGAGCCTTGCAGCGACAACACAGAGGAACTCTCAATGAAAGCACCAATGTCGGTGTCAAAACCAGCGGATCTCGGGTAGGGGGTCCCGATCTGCTAGCCTATGATGGTATGATTGTAATTGTGATCGGCCTCCTAAGGACCAACCTCTCCGGTTTATATAGACACCGGAGAGGGCTAGGGTTTACATGGAGTCGGTTACAAGGAAGGAAATACAATATCCGGATCGCCAAGCTTGCCTTCCACGCCAAGGAGAGTTCCATCCGGACACGGGACGAAGTCTTGAGTCTTGTATCTTCAGCTTCAATAGTCCGGACGATGGATATAGTCCGGCTGTCCGGATACCCCCTAATCCAGGACTCCCTCAATGGGCATCTTGCTAGTTCTTGCAAAAAGCCCATGTGTGTGTGAGAGAGAGGGAGAGTGGAGGAGGACGGAGTGCATGTGAGACAAAGACACAAGGAGTGTAAAAGCGATAGGTATCAACTTAAAATGAGGCGATAGTGTGTGTGTGTGCACGATCGAGAGGGCGTGTCTCAAGAAGGGAAGAAAAATCTACATAGATACAAGGAGCGGGAGAGAGACATGTATGCGATAGTGGAAGCACGAGTGTGCGGGTGTATAAACCTGTCTAGAGGCTAGCTAGTCGATAAATGTTTGTGAGAGAAATACGAGTCGGGGTGCGAAAGCGAGAGTTTTGTGTGTGTGAGAGAGAGACGGTAGTCGGGAAGGGGAGTGGAAGCAGGAGTTGTGTGTGTGTCTGTGAGAGAGAGAGAGGAGACGGTAGTCGGGGTTGTCTGATCGATAAACAAATGAATAATGCCAGTCTGGGATGGAGATGAAAAGGAGACCACAACAAATGTTGTATCTACAGGAGAGAGAGAGAGTAATTTTAGTGGTATGAGTCATATGTAGAGACATATACGGTGTGTGAGAGAATCCCATAGAGAGAAAGACAAAGTGAAAGACGAGTGGAGACTGTGTGTGTGGCGGTGAAAAAGAAAGCTTAGGTACCGAGTGATACCAGAGAATAGTAGAGACGTGAGAGATAATGAAAACTGTGTAATGTATAATGATAGGGAGAGTGTGACACTTCTCAAGGGAGACATCGAGAGACCATGTTTGTGAGGATAGGAGAAACATGAAGTGAGCGTGCGGGTGAGCTGGAGAAAAGAGAGTGATAGCTACCAAGGAGCATGCATGCGAGAGAGATGGACGTGAAAGGAGTGAACAAAAAAGGGATTCAAATATTTGAATTCGAGATGATGATACATGTAATCCATACTCGAACCAAAATTGATCTATCAAACATGCATACTCAATGAATTCACGCACATCTATGTTATTTAATATGTAGATATTATTGATCCATACATTTTAGTAGAACATAATTTGGTTACATTTTTTCGAATTCAACCTTAAGATTTTATGATCGTTGTATTTGTACATCATATTATACATATAAAGGAGCAGAATTCTTTGTTGTGCTTTTGAAAGTATATAAAAAAATTGATGTATATAGAATGTAATTCCAATTGAAAATGGATCCTGCCCGGAAAAAAATAGAATACAAACGGGATTCGAATTGAGTTGGCACGGTAAACGTGCACTCTGCAAAATTTGAACGAAGCGGGGAAAGTCGCAGTAACCGCAATCTCCGAGATGGAAATTACTACTGCCTATCCCTGCCACGCAAAGCCTATCTGCTGGATTTCTATAGGTTTCGATAGGGGTAGGTTTGTAATTTCACCCAAACGTGATGTAACCGCCTCTCACCCGGATTCATACACGGTGGGCACCAAAACACAGTGTGTCCTCGGCCGAAATCGACTCCCTCCCCGATTCATACTCATACACGGTGGGCGCCAAAAACAAACTCTCGTCGGCAAATATTCGGTGTATGCGAGATTACCGTCCTATCCCCAACCGACTAATGTTGCTGTGATGTAGTAGAAATTTGAAACGGGGGCTAAGTTTGTAAATTTCCTCGCATTAGAGACAAGCGCGCCCTAAATACATGGTTTCCCCCTTCCTCTCAACCTCCCTTTTCCCCATTCGTACTCCGTGGGCGCCAAAACACCCTCTCCACCCCACCCTCCTCCGTCCGCCGCTGTCCGCCACCCCACCCACCGCCCTCCTCCTCCAGCATGCCGAAGCTGATATCCCGACGCCGCCGTCCATTACAAGAGATCGACCTCTCTCATCCACGGCTTCGGACCGGGATCCTTGCATCCCGTCCTCTCGCTTCATCCCCGCCGTCGTCCACCTTGCCGGTGCCGCTCCTACGACCGTCTCATCCATCATACTCGCCGCCACCGTCTACCCTCCTAGATCTGCTTCCACGCTGCCGACAAATTATCGCTACCAAGCAGACCACAAATTCTCAACAGATGTGTACATCGGCGCCGCACTGTAGGCGGTACTCTTTCCTATCTGCTCAACTTATTTATCGCAGCAAGAAAATAGATCGCCACCGCTTACTCGATTTCTTGTCTTGGTTGCGGTTGCCTTTGTCGGTTTGCACCTTCAGATCCGCCATGGCACGCTCAACACTATACTCCCAATGCTTATGGTTTTCCCCTTTTATATTCCACACTAGTTAAATCACAGTAGACTAAATTTCAAATTGGGTCAGTCGATTTTTCAGAGCTCGCCGGAGTTCGCCGGTGCAAACGAAGGGGCTCGGGTGGTTGTGGGGCCTCGCCGAATGAAGAAAACTCAACGCGGGTGGGGGTTGGGGCGGGGGTGGGGGTGGGGGTGGCGGAGGAACACGGGCGGCGGGGGCCGTTGGTCCAGCCGGCGGCCCGTGCGGTGTTCTGCATGGGAAGAATCAGAGACGAGGAAGAAGATGGGTTAGGAGACGTAGGATCTTCATCCAACCACCTGAAATGGTCGAGAGACAGCTGGGAGTCGCATTCTTAATGCGCCTCAGTTCATCATGTGTGGGCATCAAGAACCAACATTTTATTATCCAAAATCTGCTTGCTCTTCTTTACCATGTTCCTCTTCCGTTCTTCTTTAATATGTACTCTCTCCATTCCTAAATACAAGTCTTTGTATAGATTCCACCATGGACTACATATGGAGCAAAATGAGTGAATCTACACTCTAAAGTGTATCAATATACATCTGTATGTGATCCATAGTGGAAATCTCTACCAAGACTTATATTTTGGAAAGGAGGGAGTATGATAGTAGTACAAAGACGCTCCTTGTAATCAAGATGAGCAGGACGCTATGCAGTAGAGGTCTATACTACGGGTTGCGATGGACACTTTGAGCCTCTTTGATTCGTAGGATTTTGTAAACATAGGAATAGGATTTGTAGTCACCTACCCACTTGAATCCTATAAGAATAGCAAGGAAATGCGGGGAGCTGTGTCGCCTTTGAGAGTTACACTGATATTAACAATACCGCACCTTCACTTGAAGAGAGCTGGTATCCGAAGCCTTTCTAGCCGTACCGGCAATACTAGCACATATATTCCAGCAAGTTCCACTATGCTGATTTTACTCTGATGCTTACGGTTTTCCCCGTTATATCTACACTATGATCTGTGTAGCTGATTTGTGTCGCACTAGCAGCAGTGCACTCTTGAAGCTAAACACTGCAATGACTTACAAAATTGGCACCAAGGCATTGAGTGCCATTCTGGATGCAATGAAACTCATATGCTCCCCACCTGTTGATTCTTGTTCGGAATATGATCCTAATGACTATTCTAACCTCGAGGAGTCAAAGGCGATGGCCCGTCCTGTTCACCCATCAAGGTGCTTGTTCTAATTTGGCAATGTTTTATTGATTGCGGGTATCTTGCATATGTTGTCTTGCATTTCTTCTACTTTGTTGCACCGCCATCTGCTTAGTTTACTCATCATATATGTCAAGATGCCATGCCCATCCATTATCAATACATATTCCATCTGTCATCATACAATGTTTTTCCACTCAAATGTTGTTCTTGTGCATCAGACATCAAAAAGGAAGAGGGTGATTGCCGAACCTAAAGGAGCACCAGCAAAGTCCTTGATAAACGTGGTGGTGCCGGAGAAATCAGACAGCACCCCACTTATATTGGCTATACAACCAGTGACATAAAACGTAGGACCGACTCCAGCAGACTGTACCCATACTTCACTGGCCACACAACTAGCCCCACCACACAGGACCTGCACTCCAGCTAAAGGTATACCGATTTCATTTGCCATAGCACCAGCCGTACCATAGAAAAATCCCACTCCAAAGAAAAAGTACAAGAAGTCCACCGGCCAAAGACCTATCCCAACTGCAGAGACGGCCAATTCCTCGCAGATTGGAACCCCATTCCATTTATTCCCAGCTTTAAAAGACAATGCTTTCAATGTTGTTAGGGACTACGTGCATATATTCCCATCATGGTAAGATTATTGTGAAGACAAACACAATTTTCACATCTTCCCGTCCAACTTACGTGTAAGTGCTATTATTCATGGTTATTATTTTCCTGTTTTCTGCTGATTGAACACATCAATGATTTACATTACATTGTTGTAACTAGGCGAGGGTCAATCTGGATAGTCATGACGAGAAAAGCTTTCTTGTGCTTTTCAAGGAAGCATTGCAGCAGTATCGGTGTTACCTAAGGAAATCACACTTTGATGGCAAGTCTATAAATGAATTTCCGGTGAAGTCTCCTATGCTAAATTTAGAAGACATTGAATGGAAAAACCTTGTTATGCAATCGGTCTCGCTCCTGTGATGAGGTACCGCCTATGAAATCACATGACAATTTGAACTTCTACTTTTCCGCATGTGCCTTACGGAACTTTTTTGCGTGAAATCTGCTCAAGAAGAATTCCGGTTTGAAAAGAACGATGTGATATCGCAAATATTCTGCCCGCCGCTTTGCTCTTGTTAGTACCGTTGTCATGTATCACCGTATTTGCATACATACCGGTTCATTATGTGACAAAGAAGATGCATGATAGCTTGCTTATCAATTGTTCGCTCCAAATTATCTCGACCAGTATGAACGCTTACATTAGTGTAGAATATATCCAATGCCAATGAATTTTTTAGCTCTGCATTGTTCTTGTAAGTACATGTTGTCCTTTATCGCTGTACTTATATTGATGTGTAGTTGTTCATGTACCATCACTGCAGCTTATTTTCCTTTGCCCTTCATTTTCTACACATCGGATCTATATTTACTCTTACCATAAGGTTGGTAATCAAGAACTTTAGTCAGTGCATTGCTCTTGGCTGTGCCTTTTGCCTATATCGCTGCACATACATTTATAGCTACTTGGTTATGTAGCATCACTCTTCATCTTATATTAAATATTCTCCATTTTTCATATATTATCACATCTATATTTACTCTTAACAAAATGTAGAATAAAGGCAATGCTTATGAAGAAGATTATGTGGTAAACTTCTTGAATTGCCCCCCATTAGCATGGACAAGGGCTTTGTAGAGCCTGTCTTCACCAGTAATGTAAGTTTGTCCTTCTCAAGCCTTCAAACTTTGTTGTGTATATTTGGTTAGGCATGACTGCAATGCCTGTTTATTTTTGGTGTTTACATCAGATTGCATGTTTAAAGTTTATTATGTAGTTCATAAACAAAAGTTTGTCCTTCTCAATTTAAGTTTTCAGTTGTACAACCAAGTTCCTTCTTCATACCCTGTAAATTAAACTATACAGAGCAAGTGATCTTCTTTTGCACCGCATGTATGCTTCGTTCTTCATCTCAGCAATCCAAAGGGTGTGGTGAACCTACCCACTACAACACAATGTCATATTCTGCAATGTCTTAACTATGAACAATGTCATATCATTCTAATATTATTTAAACTGCCTCTTTATTTGCCAATCTGAAATGGGATAAATTGACAAAGACACTAACCATTGATACTTATGAGTTCTTGATCCGTAATCCAAAGGGTGTCGTGAAGCTGCCAACTCCTTCACAATGTCATTTCCTGCCATGCCTTAACCTCGAACAATACCATATTGTGTTAATGCAATTTTAAACTGTGTCACTTTATTCGCTTCGGTAAGAAATGTGATGAATTGTCAAGATCGATACATTTATGTGCAAAACCCCGTCATCCGTCTTCGCTTGTTTATCTTTCGTGAGTGAGGAAGATATAAGTGTTGAACAAGCGCAATCAAATCATCTTGCTCAGTGCTTATGTCAGCTCACAAATAGGCTAACCTTTCTTGAACTCTATTGAAGTGTCACGATTTTGTATATTATTTTGTTGGCGTGTTTATTTGCACTGGTGGCGATCTTTGATGCCCAGTGTATGTAATCTGCTGTCTGCTTGTGCTTTATTATCATAGTGACAAACTTTGATGCCCAGTGGATGTAATATGCCATAATTTCTTTATTGAATAGTCTAGGTTTTTTTATTCATGATGTTGCAGTTATTTTACTGTATATATATCCTGTCTTCGTAGTAAACCGGCCAAACCGTAAAATTACGGTACATAATCGGGCCGTCATGCAATCACGATGTATGATCCACATCATGGGCCCCGTCAAACCGCCCACTAGTAGATTCGGGCCTTTAATAGGCCGAGTAACCCCTGGCCCTCTTTTCGCAAGAAAACTCAATGGGCTTTTAGGAGGCTGAGAAGTAGGTTGGGCCTGAAACGTGCCGAACAGCTCATGGGCCGGCAGCAGCCCGAAATGGACCCTGGCCCATGATTGTGCGAATCAAATCACGGGCTTTTAACAGGCCAAAGTTGTCTCGGTCCTTGTTTGGCCCAATCAGCACTACAAAAAAAATACACTTCCGTGATGATACGTGTTTGTCACAGTAGGTCGCGTTTTTTGTCATGCATGTACATCCATGACGATTTTATGACAGAATCAAGATTGTCATACATGTGCTGTCATACAAGTGTTCCATGACATTACGAAAATTATCATCACGGAAGCGTCCACTTCCATGACGATAAATCACGCGTCATAGAAGTGCTTTCGTCAAGGGTGACCGACACGTGGCATCCACCGTAACGGAACGCTGTTAAGCTATCGGGTCAGGTTTTGGATCCGATAACCCGTTAATGTACCCGACCAATGGGAATTTTCCATGTGTAAAATTCTTATTGGCCGGACGAAACACGGTCACCGTCGCTGGGTCGATAGGCGCCTATGATATGTCGACACGCGCCACAACCCACCACCGCCCATTTAGCTTACAAAGGCGGAACGCTTGACTTGGTCAAAAGTTAACAGGCTGGCCCATGAAAAGCCTGTTAACGGTCTCTTCGCAATAGCCCATTTTACGGCCCGTTAACTCATGACCCGTTAGGCCCTAAAGGAAATCGGCCCAACAACGTTATGTGGGCCGTCGAATATAACACCAGCCTATTTCACTTTCGGCCCATGTATGGCCCACGACGCCTTTTCGGCCCATATGAGGCCTTTCAGATCTTTCGCCCTTTACAGCCCACGGTGACTCTAGCCCATAATGAACAGTAATTTTCTTTATACCGTTAACGGCCCGTGATTTACATGGGCCGCTTCACCCGTGTTAGCTTTCGCCTATTGACAGCCCATACGTTCTTGGGCTCCTTTTCGCCCTCGATTACTCCGACCACATCGGGCTTGTTCCCTAATGGGCCAAATTCGCCCATGGCAAGAGTCGGCCCACATCGGCATGTTCCCCAAATGGGCCAAATTCGCCCATGGCAAGAGTCGCCCGTTCATCGCTCAGCATTACCCTAATGGGCCAAATTCGCCCATGGAAAGAGTCGCCCGCTTTCGCCTCGTTAACCCGTTGCACCGTTTCCAGCCCGTCCTATATTCTGGCCCATTAACGACCCGTAATGCCTGTGACAGAATTAAGCCTTTGCAGTCCTACGGTCTGTTAACGGCCCATTACCATGCCGGGCCGATACCAATTACGCCCGATTACGACCCATGTAGACCCATTTATCCGATGGCCCGAGGCCCACCGATTACAGGCCCATTTATCGACGGCCCGAGGCCCACCGATTATAGACCCATTTATCGACGGCCCGTAGGAGACCCATGGATCCTACGGCCCATATATGGCCCATGGTAGTTGCGGCCACTAGCAAACCAGGGAAAAAGACGACTAGGAAATAAATAAGGCCGAAACTAACGCTAGGCTATTAAGGCGATTGCACAGATTACATCCACTCGGCATCAAAGATCGCCACCAATGCAAATCTAGGGAACACCCTACACTATACAAAAATGGCTTGTTGTTTTCTTCAACCGGTGGCTGCACGTTAAGAATAAATTTTGTATCGCACCAAAACAAATTACAACTATATAACAAAAGGAAGGTTGGCATAAAACTTAACAGCCTAGCGTATAAATGCACCACCGTAAGTTCGTAAGCTCCGCTCATTTGACCTCGACCGTTACGCTTTCATGTCAGATTGTCCGATGGAGCACCATAACCGCCGCCTTCATTTCCCTAGGCTCTCGAACAACATAGCAAATGTCCGATAGTCCGTTTCAAAACCATGCATATCTTGACGACATTGAGCAATGTTTCTCCTTGTTTCACAAAGGGCCTCTGTTAGGGAATGGACTTGTGTCCGAGCGCAGATACAACATTGCTTTGAGCTTGCATATCTTGATCATGAGGCAGTTTGGACGATATTTCCTTAACAACCAACTCAGCATTACGCAGGAACATGCTTTTGGCAATCGCTAGTGGATGTGCATCGACCCACTACAAAGAAGAGTCGACATTGCGGTTATAGTTGCCTCGCCACCTTCGTAAGGTGG
Source organism: Aegilops bicornis (assembly GCA_021605145.1). Lineage (NCBI taxonomy): Eukaryota > Viridiplantae > Streptophyta > Magnoliopsida > Poales > Poaceae > Aegilops > Aegilops bicornis. Next base: position 165,117,346 of record CM038673.1, on the reverse strand, counting down.
CGGTTCCACCATTTTTTCCATAGCTCGCTGAAAAGTTGAGGTTTTACATTAGTAGTACTTTAATGTAAGATATTAAGGAGGCAGCAAAACCAAACAAAATAGCTTTGGTCTATATACGTAACTTATTCTCGTGAACCCATGTAAAATATTAGTTGTATTTTATTGCAAAGTACATAATAAAACCAGGTTCCAAACATATGACCATGTACCATCGCTAATGTATTGTCTATTTCTTCACATTGTATTGAGGGCTAAGGATAAAGAGACGAAGTTTATAATATGGTAAGCATAGTATGACATCATCCATATCACAAAACAACTGAGAAATGCATAAACAGCAATTGTAACGTTGTGTGGGCAAGTCCAGCACGGAACTAGATTACGGTTCAAGATCAAAGGAACATCACTCCTCTCTTTTAAACCTTGTAAGGTGCAATGATACGCTAACACAATTGTGTATAAAACTGAAAAGAGTAATAGATATTGGCTGCAAACCATGCAGTTCAAGGCACAAGTCAGAGTAAGTAGTAGTTAAAAGGCATGAGGATTAAGGACTTACAACAAATGCTTTGATCGGTGTAGTCATGCCCTTCTTCTTGCTGGTGTGACAGTCCTTGAAGATTTCCACAACATTTGGTTCAGGTACTTTTTGGTCCTTGCGGGCTTTCCTGTGCATTTCGAACAAGTAAATATAGATCTGATAATATGGTACATCAAAAAGAGTGAAACAACAGCTAATTACAAGAGCCTCGCAGTGTGCAATATAGCTACGAGATCATGTCGTCTGTTGGAATTTCACTTCCGTACGGTTGGCCTTGTTCTTTGAACAGTTCACCTACAAGAAGATAGATTTGTGTGACACATGCGTAAATAGGACTTCAACATGTGATCTGATCACATATATATAATGTACCTGATACTTGGATCGCACTAATGTTTAACAAGGCCCCTCCGCTTTCATCTCGATATATTTTCCATCGAGATGTTTGGGAAAGTTCACCGTTAGCCTTGCCTTCAAAGTGAGTTTTCCTCAAGTTATACCGACATCGTCAGCAGAAAGCAGACTTGAAAACATGGGTGCAAGCTTGTCCGGGTTGCATCATCTTGGCTATCCAACTTGAACCTCATCTATTGAAAATTATGGGAGTCTCATTATCAAAGAACCTAGAAAGTATGGGACAGAGCAAGACGATATTACTAGTTTCCATACATAACCATACTTACGTATAAATGGTCGAGGAAGGTGTTGAACTGGTTTCGCTTTTGTCATTCTTGTAATCGAATCCATGTTGGGAGGATACGTACATGACACCTAACGGCAACCGCTGCCTCGATACTAACTTGGCTGACTCAGCAGCATCACGTGGCCTTTTTAAACCTGCCTCAAAACGGATCTCCATTCTTCCTCCTCTAGATTTAGTTAACCTATCGAGCATTCTCCCGATGTTTGTTTCCTCTTGCGCCTAGGTGCTAGTCCAACAACGAACATAGGAAGTGTTAGTGTACATCAAACCGTGAGACTACATATAAAGAAGCATGGAATCAGAATTTGACTCCAAAGAATTACCTTCTTGCTGTTGAAGCTCACAAGGTTCATCGATATTGCCAACTCATCTTGTGTCAAGAGTGCTTGGGAAGTAGTGTCGTGGCAAGGGAGCTTGGGAACGTCTTTGCTAGTTTAGTTGATGCACGAGTATGTCGTGGTACCGGTAGTACTGTGGTAGGTGTTGCAAGAACTAGGGCTGTCTGCGCTTGTTTGGTGGCAGCTATTTGTTTCTGTTTGGCTTTTTTGCAGCTCGTGTAGCATGGGATGCCGTGTTTGTAGAATTTTCCGCTGGACTTTGACCTTCTCTTGCACCAGCAGAATCTGCAGGATTCATCCGCTTCTCATTCCCTGCCATTATGTGTTTCTTCCTCTTTCTCTGTGCCATGTTAAGTCAAGCCGACAAGAAAAACGAATAACAATTTAGTTCTTCAGAACAAATTGATGTGTGGTGCATTTAACCGAACTTTGATGTTAGACAACCACATGATAGGAGGATGTAATATGTATGAAAAACAGGACGGAAGAGATAACCGTAACTATGATGTGTAAACTAAGAAGAAGACATTTCACCAAATTAGAAGAAATGCAATGGAAGGTAGACACCATATGAAAGATGCTACAAATATCGCCTTCCGCCAAGTTAATAAAGGTCTCATCATAAATGGCGTTTAAACAAATGTGAAGCAAGACAAGAAATAAATCATATGCAAGATGCAAACAACATCACACTACCATGTTAGAGGTCTCTCGTCATTAGTGCCATTGCATATTCACAGCTTATGATGTGTAAACTAAGGAGAAGGCATTTCAACAAATTAGAAGCAATGAAAGCTAGACACCATATGAAAGATGCAACGAATATCACTCTACCAAGTTAAAACTGCCTCTGCCATAAGTGCCATTTCAACAAATTAGTAGTACAAGCTAGAAAAGAATGTGAGATGTAACATATATCACACTCTCAAGTCAAACGTGTCTTATGATAAGTGATTGTTGCAGGTTACACAACAGTAGTAATTTGATGTAAGAACATGGTGTGATAGATGATATTGTATGTTCTAGAAACAGAACACGTGTCTTATTCAAGTATAATGTGTAAAGTAAGCAGATGGAATTCAACAAAATTAGAAGCAATACAAGCTAGACATCACACATAACATGCAACCACATATAACAAAGTGCCAAGTTAGAGGGAGCACCAAAGTGATGATGCACTAGGGGAGACGTGCTCATCATAAACACAGCTTTGTTGAGTGTCTATGCATGTGTTGTCTTGGAAATCATCTTGGGGGTGTGGAGGAGTAGAAATCAGAGAGGCCTCCGCTCGAAGGAGCACCTTTATCCGCTGCCTTGCTAACTTCCTTCCGCTTTATTGATTTTGAATTGACAAGTAAAACCGACAAGAAAAAGCAATAAAATTCTCTTCGTAACTCATTCATGCATGATAATCGACAATCACTACTTTGATGTAAGGCAAACACATGATACCAGGATGGAATATGTACGAAAAAACAGACGGCATGGCATGTTCACAACTGCTTGTGTAAACTAAGCAGAAACCATTCTAGCAAATAAGAAGCAATGCAAGCTAGACACCACATGAAAGATGCAACCAATATGACTCGCCAAGTTAAAAGCGCCCATCATAAATGGAATTTCAAAAATTAGAAGCAGCGCATGCTATAAATCATATGAAAGATGCAACTAATATCGCATCAAGATATACTAAAGGTGTCTCGTCATATTGATTGATGCGACACAAAAAACAATAGTTTTATGTAAGGACATGCTTAATAGACAGATGTACTATGTACTAAATACAGGAAGGCATGTCACATTAACAGTATAATGTACTATAAGCTAAGCGAGACTAGCACATGCAGTTTAACCAGATTGGAAGAATTACAATCTAAACACCATATGCAACATGCAACCACATATCACGCTGCCAAGTTAGAGCAAGCACTGCGATGCTAGTGTAGGGAAATGTTGTAATCAACTACAGAGCTACGCTCACTATCTTCATCTAGCATTTACATTTCTTGAGAATCATGTCGGAGGCCGACGCTGCATTCTTTAAATGAGTAGTCCCCTTGCACCTGCCTCGTCATAAGTGATTGATGATGGATACACAAGAACATTAGTTTGATGTAAGAACATGGTTAATACACAGATGTACTAGTATGTACCAAAAACAGAAAGGCATGTCATATTCAAAGGTATAATGTGTAAGTTAAGCAGATGCAATTTAACCAAATTGGAAGCAATACAAGCTTTACATCCGGCTGGTGGTTCATGTAAAAAATATCTTTCCTTATCTTGTTAAAGACTGACTTCGGCCTTTCGAATACAAGCTAGACACCATATGCAACATGCAACCACATATGACACCGTGAAGTTAAAGCAAGCACATGGGATGGTGGTTCACGGCGAGCGAGATCATCAACTTCAGAGCTATGTTCCCCGTCTCCATCTGCTGACACTACACTCTTTAAAGTCTTGAAACGTGTCTGGCCTAGCCGCGTACCACGCTGAAGTGACTTCTCTCTTCTTTCCTCGCTTCAGAAGGCAGGTCTAAAATACCCTTGCATAAAAACACAATAGTGGTATGGGTGAAGTGTGTGCGTAAGTAGTGCAATCAGTAAAAAGTAGCGTATAGTGTGGCTGAAAAATAAATGACAGGAGAAATATGATAGCTTTACAATATTGCATGGCAAACAAAATTAGATTCTACTCCGTATGATTTTGTAATATATGAGCACAGGAAATGTAGGTACTCCTCCAGCACACCACCACATGTGGTCCTATCAAGATAACAGTCGACTAAAAATAAATAGGCCAGTCGATTTTTTTTATGAACCATCCGATCTATAAGGAACGGGCTGATGGCCTTCGTCTACCTCCCGCCAACATCCTTGACGATCTTTCTCGAACCGCTAGCGACCACCGCCTGCACTTCGCCGCCGCCCGCCTCCCATCGACCTCACACCACCGCCCGTGCTTGGCAGCGCCCAGGCCATCCCTTTAATCCCGTCCGACCTCCAAATCGGGTGCCAAGAGTTTCTAGGCCGCACACGCCCTAAGATAAACACCAAAAGCCTTTGCTTCCCGGCGTAATAGTCGCATTTAGCGCCTGTTACGCCGGGAATGCTTCCGCTAATTGGGAATCAATCGCCGTAAATTGAAATTCGGAGGGCGACGGACCTCTAGCTAAGGTGAAATAGTATATGAGGAGAAACCTTGTGCATTGCGAGTTACTAGGAACATCTAGTATCAAGAAGAAGCGGTCAACTAGTGTCTTCGTGGGATGAATACCGTGCAAGCAGAGACGTAAGATTTGCACGAATAAGGATAGAGGAGTACCTTCTTCGGTTGCCGGTGTGGTCACCTCCACATGTCGCGCCGATCTTCTTCTTTTACCGGGGAAACCGATGTTCTGGAGGGTGCAGGCTTGGACGAACCCATGGCCAAATTGTTGACTGTGTTGCCGTGGCCGTATGTCGGCGGAGGGGAAGCAGATCCGAGGCGGCGAAGGACGGCGTAGCAGGAATAGCTCCGGTGCGGTGGAGGGTGGCGAAGTTGGAGCGGCAACGGTGAGGCGCAGGACGACGTGGTTGAACTGGCTCGAGTACGGACAGCTCGGCCTCGGCTTCAACTACTAGCCGTGGAGGGCATTGCGGTTGAGGTTGCGGTGGACGACGACGTCGGGGTATCGGCTCCGGCGTGATGGAGGAGGGCAGCAGTTGATGGGTGGGATGGGGTGGCGGGCGGAGGACGCCGGGTTTCAAGGGTGGTGGAGAGATAGTTTTGGCGCCCACGAGTACGAATGGGGAATCCGACGGGTGGGGAACCATGTTTCGTCTGGGACGCGCTTGTTTTTGGCTTTTTGAATGTAAGATGGGACGCGCTTGTTTGAAATTTGGGGAAAGTACAAACTTTGCCCCCTCTTAAATTTCGGACCATCATGGGTCGTGGGTAGGATGGTAATCCCAGGTGTCCCAAATAGTGGGCGGGAGCGATTTCGGCACAGCATGTGTGCTTAGGCAGCCATTGTGTAGGAATGTTTTTCGGAGGCGGTTGCGTGGCGTCTAGATGAAGCTACAAACCTACCCGGTTTAGACCTTTGGACGTTAATGGCGGGTTTCACAGTCGGAGTTATTAGAAAAGTAATTTCCTTGTACTACCAAACATTGGTCTCACGCGGTTTCGGGCGAGTAGAGGCTCTTTGGGCACTTCGTTCGAAATTTTGAAACACAAGCTTGAGTACTCTTGAACTATGAGGATTGACCTAAATAGACAACGTTATATTTGACCTTGTATGTTTGAAAACCTCATTAAATTATCCATTTCTTTTTGAAATTTTGACACTTGAAAATCCTAGAACTACGATTATTTTGGAACGGAGGAGCTAAATTTGAATCTATTTTGTACACGACTACATATGCTATTATGTACAAAATCAGAGCAAAGATTGGTGCCCCCATAATTTAGGTATGGTTTACAAATGCCATGATATCAAATTCAAATAATTGAATGTACTTCATGTTGAATTTGATTTTTTAAAACCACCTTAAGTTGAATTCAAATGTATGCTAGTTCATATGTAGCTATTTATAATGTCCATTGTGTAACTTTCGTATGTATAATGTGCTTTACACACACAACATGAACTATACTCATGTTTATATTCGATTGCTAAAGCGATGCATTGTCCGGAGTTCAAAATACTAACTATGTGGATCAATTGTGTCGAATAATAACATAGACATGCTCAAATTCGATAGAATCTAGATGTCCGATGGATCAATGACCGCTCCTTACGCTAATTGCAAATATCATGATCCCATCCTAATATTTGGATACAATTTATATCTTTAATCAATGTGTAGAGCAGTCTTCTACGTGTAGTTTCACTCTCCATCGGTGGTCTCTCACACATGCTCACACACTCTCCCGAGGTGTCTTTCTCGCACACATGCTCTAGATATAACCCTCCTCCCTCTCATAACCATTTACAACTGTTTTCACTAACCTTTATCACAAGCACTCTTCCTCTCGCAAACATACACACGCACAATCCTCATCGACCCTTTCTATATACATGGACCTGCCTACGTGTCTCATGTACGCACATTATCTTTACGCATGTCTCTCACGCATTGTCTCACACCTCTCTTCCTAATCGATTTAGTATGATTCTAGCAGAGCATTCTCAGAGATGCCCCTTAAAGTTAGGTTGGATGAATAGTAATATCGTAGATAAAGGGGTTACCTTAGTCCGAGAACCTAGGGTTACAAATCCTAGACGGCTTTGTCAGTGGACATAGAGTCCTTCACAATTCTGCTATCGTTGTCTTGTAAGACTAGTCATACATGGGTCTTCCTAAATGTGTCATGGGCCGACCAATGTGGCGCAGACGGAACCGAATGAAGGGCCTCACCTCGACCCACCGGACCTCACGTGGTGACACACCCTCCGCCCACGTCTCATTATCTTCTCACACCCACACATACCAACACAAACACCACACACACAGAAAATTTCTCCTGGTGCCTCTATTCCCTCCCCCCTTGCATATACACACTCAAGGGAATGGAATCTCTTGTCGTGACGTCATATTCGTATCTCTCTCTCTAGACCACTCTCATTTCTCGTGCTATCTCTCCCACACACCCCACCCCCCGTCGGCCCCTCTATCCATGCCTCTCTCGAATACGTAATACACACACATACCTCTCTAGGCCCCGCCAAATGCATCAACTACACATTCACACATGTTACATCACGTACCCCATTGATCTAAAGAGCCCTCTCTTCACGCTTATTTCGCATACAACATTCCTTTTGAATAAAGTGTGGCCAAAAAATTATTTTAGAGTTTCTACATATATACAACATTACAAAGTTATATGGAGGAGTACGAACGCTAATTTTCATTGCATGGTGCCCACAATGATATTTATTCCGCACTGTGAATTTGTATATTTTTATATTATATACAAAGTTAGTCATAATAAAGAGAAACGAAGAGCATCTCTCTCTCCATCGCATACCCCCAGACGCCTTTCACGTATGCACACAAAACTATCTCCAGGTCCTCTAAAAGTTAGCCCCCAAAAAATTCACGCGTGTTTCATCTTTCTCTCGCGATATATGCAATGACGATCATTGTATTTGAAGCAAAAGCACGATACATACATTGGACTTCATAATCCACTCATTACGGTCACCGTTTACATTTAGTGTTATTATACAGTCACGGGCACACCGTACAACTCTGTATTTGCTCATGACATGACTAGTTGACCAGTTAAACGCTCCACGTGGCACCTCTAGTGTTGCATCACATTATCTCACTACCATCGTGTCCACCTGTCAACTTGTATCTACTCTACATCTACACTCTTATAAAATACATAAAATACACTCAAAAATAGAGTTGGTGATGATGGTGTGCCTGCCATCCTGCAATATAGGTCGTCCGATTTATATCTGACGGATAGGAAAGAAACTATGGCAATTTTGCAAAAAAGGTACCCACACACCTCTCCACATTTGCAAATAAGGCCTTCCCTCGTTCATCCTTTTCTCTCCCAAGATAAACAAGTCATACAAATGCATCTTGATGTTACGTGCAACACACGGGCATCTTGCTAGTAAGAATGAAAACAAACGACAAAAAATATTTTGACGGTGGTTCAAGTCATGACCATGCACAAATGGACAAGCTGGCCTTTGTATTGGTATGCCGAGCCGCCTGCTTTAACACACGTGAGCTGGTGTGGTGATTATACACACACGCACGCATGCACATGAACTGCATCCACGCAACACTCACACAAACACATGCACCCACCCACGCATGCAACACTCACACGTACACACGCAGCCACGCATGCACGCAACACTCACACGCACGCATGCATGCACACACCTGTACACCACACGACCAACACACACTCTCACGCTCAAGTGCTCAACCTACACGTGCATGCGCACACATCAGGCCCTCGATGCATACATACACAACCAGGTGATTCCCAAGCACGGGTTGGAGCCTTGTCGCTACCGCCGCATAAATTTGTGTTTATCGACCTTTTCCTATGCGAATCGACAAGTGGGACCCACAAGGAACATGGTCAATTTAACTAGTCAACATGACGCCACGCAGACTATTTGGCGGTCAACAGAGTGCAATCCGATGCTGAATCGTGAGCAAGTGATCGGATAATCACCGCAAAACGATATAGTGACCGTAATCAGCTTATTCTGAAGTTCGGTGACCAGATACGCTTTTCTCTCAGAGGCCCTTCAAAACTACATCTCTACACGCTCGCATGTTACATCTAACAACTATGCAATACAACACTACTACTACACTCTAACACAATAAATCATATGTGTTTTTAGTTTTACTAGATATCATATTGTTACTTATAATTATTCAGTTTGCATACATTAAAATTGCCTTTGAAATGTATGGCCAAGATTATCATCTACCGCTGGAAAAATCCCGCCCTTTCCTGCTTAATCGGGTTTGTATCGATGGATCGTGTGAAACAACAAAACTATAGTACTATACAAGTACAAGTGACAGTTCATCGGGCCGTCGTGGTCGCCTACTCCTCCGTCATAAGAGTGGAGCGCTCGCTTTCATAAATCTTCTAGTCCCTTTCACGACATGTGGGACATCAAGCTACCGGGTCCACGTGCCATACTGGAATACAGTGCAGAGCAGCCGGGGTGAAGCACCCCAGTCATGGCGCCGGCGTAGTAATGAGCAATGAGGCGTTAAATCACAAAGCTGCAACTTTCCCGCAGTTAAGTTTGAGGGACGAAGTAATAATGCTAAAAAAGAAGTTGGAGGGACGAAGCAACCATCATTTCACTCGTTGCTGAATCGCTTATCCCTCATCTTCTTCAACTTAACCACGTGTTGCTTCTTCCGTTGTTCTGCCTCATGTGTGACGCGGATCGTCTTGGTAAAGCACTGACACGTGGGACCGCATATTAGCAAACCGCCATCCGCGCGGCAAAAACACCTCCTTTTTACTAATCTTGATTCTATAATTTTTTAGATCAATATAGGGAAAATTGATTTTATACCCTTAGTTGTGTCACACTCGGCAGGTTTGCCCCTAGTTTCGAAAACACTCGTTCTTGTCCAACTCACTTTGGTTTTCTTATGCTTTTGCCCTTCCGGCACAATTCCGTCTAGTCAGCGCCGTTTGACCGCCACCTGGTAGTTTTTGGACATTTTTACCCCTCTTGCGGATAACCCTTAGTACCCCTTCGTCCTCAGCCAGCTCGCGTGAAAAACAGAGGGAGGGAAGGCACGACAAGTTTGGAGCGGGAAGCGGGAGAGAAAGGAGCGGTGCACATGGCGAGCTCGGGGTCATCCTCCTTCTCACCGGCGACTGGAGAGGTAAGTAGTCCTTTGAATCTATGAATTTGGTGCTCCTCCATCCCATCCCACTTGAATCTAGGGATTTCTAGGGTTTGTGACATTTGGGGGAAATTTTACCTATCTTTTAGGTCGATGGGGTCGGGATTGTGCAACATTTGTCGGAGTTTTATCTTCCCGACGAGTCCTATTCCGCTTGGAGTTTTTGTCAAAGCATCGCTGCCTGGCCATGGCCTTGTCCCCGCCTCACCGTGTATCATGGGGAGGAGCTAGCAAAGGGTCACTGCTTTTTAGGTTGTCCATTAGATGTATGTTTTTTTGAATTTGTGATAGATTTAGTTTTTGTTGATTTGTACTCTCTAATGTTGATTACTCTGACTTGCAATTAGTTACCAGAAGAGTGTGAATGGGTGGTGTGCGTTGACCCAGCTCCTCCATTGCGTGTTGCCCTTACTTTTGAAGACTTGCACGCAGAGGTTGAAGGCAGTTGGATCAAATGTCACCATCTGAAGAAGGAAAACATGGAGCTGGCAAGGAAGAACAGGGCTTTGAAGAAGAAACTTAGAGAGAGAGATGAGATGTTGCTGGTGTGGGCATTGCTGTTAGTTGGAATTGTTATGTTTATTGTACTGGTATGGTAGATGTAGTTTATCGATGTATCTGAAGTGAAGATGTTGATGGAACCCTACTTTGTTTGATGTAACTTTGCAGTTGCAGTTGAATTGATGTCACTTTATCTTATGTCGTCGACGACGTCGACGACAAATCTTATGTGATGAGTCCATATGTGGATGGTAGATGAAGATTTGTCGTCGACGACAAATCTTATGTGATGAGTCCAAATGTGCATGGTAGATGAAGATTTGTCGTCGACGACGTCGACGACAAATCTTATGTGATGAGTCCAAATGTGGATGGTAGATGAAGATTTGTCGTGGATGGTAGATGACGACAAATCAACATGAAGTTGAACAACAAAATAGTGATGGACAAAGGAGATAACAGCAAGCAGCAAACAGTGCATTAAGCAAGCAACAAACATTAAGCAAGTGCATAATAGTCGATTGCATAATAGCCAATTGCCGGACATTAAGCACTCAGAAGTTCACATAGTCAAGTGCACAGATCAACATCTAGTTCATAACAGCATCAAAACAAGTAGAGCACAATACTTAAACATCTAGAACTTTAATTTTTTGTGCTTCTTAATGTTGTAAGTTAGTGAGCAAGGCCATAGATTGTCATCATAAAATTTTCCTTTGAATTTCTTGCTGAAATTTTGGGCAAGATGCCTCATACACTCTCTGTGCTCCACTCCTGGGTAAACATCATCAACAACACTCTCCAGTCCTTTGCAAGCATCAGTATGTATGACTAAACCTTCAGGGTGTCCTATTGCTTCCTTCAGGTTTTTGAAAAACCAAGTCCAGCTCTCAGTTGACTCCACCTCAAGAACACCATATGCAACAGGAAATAACCAGTTATGAGCATCTAGAGCACATGCTGCTACAAGTTGGCCCCTAAACCTACCATGCAATGCAGTTGCATCTACAGCCAAGTATGGCCTGCACCCCTCCAAGAACCCTTTCTGACAAGCTTTGAAGCATACAAAAACCCTTCTAAAACACTCCTTGTAGAATTTCTTTCCTTTTAACTTGTACTCCACTGTGTGCTTGTCTATGTCAACAACACTTCCTGGTGATGCCCTCTCTACTTCAGCTTTGAATGCATAAAGTAACTGGAAACTATCATTGTACTTACCATAGATCTTGTCAAGCGCCATCTCCTTACCATAGTAACATCTGTTGTATGGCACCTCAAGACCATACTTCTCTAACAACCTACCCTGAATTTCCTTTGTTCCAATCACTGGATTTTTCCCCGATCCAAGCCATAGAAGCATCTGCAATCCACCTTCTTTTTGCAGCTCTCGGTCTCGAGATCTATTCACACTAGGACATGTGTGAGGGTGGGGATTCACTTTGATCTGAAAATAAAACAAATAATCAACAGATAATATTAGTAAAAAAAAGGCACATTTTATTAAAAACACATTACTAAAACAGTACCTGAAACAGAGTGCTCCTCCTCATCAAAGATGCATGCAGCCTCCACTTACACCTCTCATAGGCACATTTCACAGTAAACCTAGTTGGGTCACTCTTAAGTGTAATGTACTCAGTTTCAGACTTGATTGAGAATGTTCCAACTGCATTCTTGCAATCAACTGCATTAGGAAAGACCACACCTTCCTCAATGGATGGATTATCTCTATCATACATCATTACAGTGTCTATCCTCATCTCGCATCCTCAAAAGCTCCCATGTCATTATCCTCTTGCCTCTCATCATCATCAGTATCTGAAAATTCTGCAGGAATGTACTCTTCATGTGTTGTATGCTCATCATTGTTGTGCTGGACATAACCTGGGTAAAGTTTCTCATCCTCCTCATCAGATAAAATAGGTGCATCGTGCAAGGTGCCTCTTCCACAACCGGATCAGCTGATCCTCCGGTCTATTAGTGCCACATTCAAGAAGAGTCGGAGTGGTACTTTCACTTGCTGCACTAGTTCTAGGAGCACTAGGAGTACTAGCAGTTGTCCTGGATCCACATGGCCTACCCCTTTTTCTACCCCCTATCCCTCCAGCAATTTTTTCACACCTTTCTCCTCTCTTTCTCTGAATTACTGTTATTTCCGGATTGCATGACCTTGTCTCTGCATTACTTGCAAACATCACACCTAACTCATCATCACACTGTAGAGGGTTCCAACACTCCTTTAAACTATCCCAATATCTAATTACAACAGCATCAAACAATCCCCATGGATACTTGGCACAAATAGCAGCCCTAAAGTCATTAAATGGCCTACTACTGCTATCCACAACTAATAGAAATGTGAATCCGATCTCCTTTCCTTCGCATCAAAGAGAAACGATAACCTGCCGTCTCCATTCTAACAGACAGAAAGAATGCAACCTCTAGATTCATCCTACAATAATGAGCATACCATCTCCCATGAGCAATTGAACCAAAGCTAGCCTAAAACTTATCTGAATCCACTAAGCATGAGTAGATCTGAGACTGAAACTTACCCCGCCGGGATCTGACGTGCAGATGTGGTGCCCTCGCCGCCCTGACTGCCACCAAAGCCGCCTTCAACGCCCTCTCGTGCCGATGCGCTGCCCTTGCCACCGTCGACGACGCCACCGCCGCCATTTCCGCCATCCAATGGTGATGGGGACACCGTCTGGCCGTGCGCGCAGCCACGGCCCTTTGCGTTCGATGTGCCGCCTCCCGTGCCGATGCGGTGCCCTTCTTGCGGCGCCCGCGGCCGCCACCTAGGGTTTCTCCATTCTCCCACATCGCCTGGCCTGGAAACGGATGTGGTGCGAGGATTGGTTTGTGGATCTGGTGGTGAGCCGCCAATGGCGACTAGGGTTTCTGACGGGGGAAAGAGAGTGAGAATGGGAACGATAGAGTGAGAGTGGGAATGAGTTGGTTAGGTCGACCGAGGGGCAAGCCGTGTCCAAAAACTAGCGGCGGTAGTGGTCAAACGGCGCTGACTGGACGGAACCGTGACGGAAGGGCAAAAGCATAAGAAAACCAAACTGGTTCGGGCAAGAACGATGGTTTTCGGAAACTAGGGGCAAACCTGCCGAGGGGGACACAACTAAGGGCACCAAATTAATTATCTCATCAATATAATTGAGATTTGTATAGATAGCACACAAGAGCAAAACCAAGTGGTACGGTTAAGGGCATCCACAATGTGTAGTCAAATGTGAAAATAGCTTTTGGCATCATGGGAACCATTGTGGACGGTGTTGCCAAAGCCAAAAATATGGAACCGAAGCTCCCTGATTGATTTATTGAAGGAATAGAAAAATGCAACGTCTCTCCTCTTTCTCCCATGCTTGGACACATGTAGTACAAAGATATAGCATGTAGTCTACTCCCCTGTCCCTTCTATCACAAATCACAAAGCGTTGAGGCGTCAAATCACAAAGCACGGACGAAGCAAGCACCATTTCACTCTTCACGACTCCGCTTCTCCATCGCCTTCTTCGAGAAACCATCTCACCGCACTAGTACTCCTAGTAGTAGTACTAGTAAAGGACTTCTGGATGCAAATAAGGCGGTTGTCTCAGCTTGCGGCGGCACTTGCGAATCCACTTACCGTGGTCTCCTCAATGGTGTTCTCCGTCGAACGCACTTCGCCAAACCACACAAAAAATCGCCGACGCCACCGCAATGGGGAAGGAAGTCAAATATAGTTACTACCTCCATTTTTGTACACAAGGCCAAGATTATCAAAATTACAATTTGCAAAGGGCCACTAACACTAATCGAGGCAAAATTGATGGGGTTAGCAACCAAGGACATTAATATCCCTTGCATGCATGCGGAAGTGAGAAGGTTGGTTTGCATGGCGCTGCATTAATCAAGCGATGAGGAGTGAGATGGTTAGCTCTTTGGTCTTTCGAAAAAAATACGCATTAATTGACACGTGAAACGAGGATTTGTATCGATTAAATCCCACGAAGGAAAACCCCGCCTTTCTTTTTTAACACTAGTACTCCTAGTACGTACGTACTTATCCTGTTTGGGTCTAGGCCTTGCATTGCCAAACTTCTCCACACATTTTTGCCAAGCTTGCCTAAAGTTTTCAAAATGAGAAGGAGGTACACTTGCGCACGGCTATCGCTGTCGCATCAAGACCTCACACGGTCGCTTCCTCACGCACGTCATGGGTCGCACCGCACCCTCACACAGTCGCTCCTGCACGCCGCAAACCCAACCAAGGGAACGCACCCTCACTGACACGTGTTGTCGCATGTGAACAAACCAAACTCAGCCATCCTATCGCTGAAACATAATTTTCGCTCATAGAGTATGTTTATCCAACCGCATGTTGGGGAGTATCCGTAAGGCCCGTGCAGTGGTCTGTTGGGGAAGAAGAAGAGGTGAGGAAGAAGGAAAGAAGGGTTAGGAGACGTAGGATATTCATCCAACTGCCTAAAATGGTAGACTGACCCAAGTCAGGCGACTTGCATAACAAATATAGTACAGTATGTTTTTACACAGCAAAAGATCCATAAAAACAACAACATAAAGAAAAACTATCACTGCTCGTGGAAAGAGACGGCCTCATCGTCTTTGGCTGCCGGCGCGAACCAGCCGACGCATGTCTCCGCACCGTGGTTGTCCTCGGCCTCCAGCTACTCGTTCAAGCGGAGCGTGCGGGCGCTCTGCACGGACGAGAGCACAGCCCGGTTCAAGTCGAGGATGTCCGGTTCCGCCTGCAGGAGGGCCTCGATGGCGAGAGGCATCCGCGCCTGCTGCCGAGTCGAGCCTCCGCCGCCCGGTTCAAGTCCAGGACGTCCGGTTCCACCTGCAGGAGGGCGTCGATGAGAGCAGCCTCCGCGCGCTCTGCGTCGAGTCGAGCCTCTGCCGCCCGGTTCATGTCCAGGACGTCCGGTTCCGCCTGCAGGAGGGCCTCGATGGCAGCGGCATCCGCGCACTCCACCTCAAGTTGAGCCTCCGCCGCCCGGTTCACATCCACGACATCCGGTTCTGCCTGCAGGAGAGCCTCAATGGCAGCGGCATGCGTGCGCTCCGCGTCGAGTTGAGCCTCTGCCTCCCGATCCTCCTTTAGTATCTCCATGTTGAACCGCTGGTCCGCCTGCACCATGGGGGACTCGGACGCCGGCACGAAGTCGACGTCCATCGTCTCATACCCATCGGGGGCCTTCTGCGCCGCGACCTCCGCAGTGAACGTTGGATCGGCTTCCCTCCTCCTCGTAGCTTGGCTCCAGAGAACTCGGGATTGGCCGCCGCCAGCGAGCTTGGAGAACGGAGGTGCAGGCGCCACCGCCGCGCCGCGATTTCTGCCGCGCTCGGCCCGTCGACATCTTGTAGTAAGTGATCTTTCGGCGCACCATGGCTTTCGGCAAACTAGGGGACGCTGATGCGGGCTAGGGGATCGAAAGGTGGGGAAATGGGCTGGAGATTTGGTGTGGTTTAGGGCGTTGGCTGGCGAGGCCGAGCAAATAAGGTTCTGGTGTGAATAGTGGTTCCGGTGACGACCGGTCAATCGGTTTTGACTGTACATCGCTCTTGTCGCATTCGCGTTGCAGCCCGGCACGCTGGACCCTCCATGTCGCTCACTGAATGGAACGCGCTTCGTCTTGCGTTTTCGCTCACTTGTGGGACCGCAATTGAGAGCAAACTGATGTCCCTCCCCCTCCCCCGCCCACGTCATTTATTATACCACCACTCCCTCCGTTTTATGCGGAGTAAATAAAAACAGAGGGAGTATACTACGGATGAGGATCCCCTGACGTGGCCGAACCCATTGAGTAACCGACATACGGGCCTAGCAAGCATGGGGTCCGCCAAGAAGTGACCGAAAGGGAGGGTAAGGCAGGGATACCCACGTCGGAGGATCCACTTCCACTATACTACTTTGACCAAATGTTAGAGTAATAATATATGACATGCAACTTACACAAATGTTAGAGTAATTATATATGACATGCAACTTACACAAAGCATACAGGGTCTAATGCGTTTTTCGAGGCTAACTTTGACCAAATGTTAGAGTAATAATATATGAGATGCAACTTACACAAAGCATACGGTCAATTTTGTATGTGAAAGGAGTTTCCAATGATATAATTTTCACATTATACATCTCATGTACTATTAATCTTGTCAATAGTCAAATTGGAAACCATCTCGAGTACAAATCTAGGAGTATGTACGAATCTAACAATATTGATTGGGCGTTGTTGAATGTTCATACCTTTTTGATCATAGTAGAGATACTTTGACTACACATAAAACTTATATGTAAAGTAGAAAGGATAGGAGGGAGTATATTGTATGTTCAAAAACGAAACGAACATTGAACACCCTTTATATATGATTTATGGATGCTATGATCACCGGTTCAAAATTTTGAATCCGCCTTAGGTATCACACGTGCCCCACTCGTTCCCTCTCGATTTCATCTCGGGTCCGGAGATATATTGAAAGAGGACTAGGGTGGGTACATGCGAATGATACTCGTTGGAATGTTCAAATGAGGCATGCGGGAGGATGGACTCGACTGGAGGGCGACATGATCGATGGAGAAGAGGGTTGGAGAGGAATGAGAAATAAGCAAACGCCACATGATTACACTTGAACAGCTCAAATAAACAATAAGTTGTCTCGCTTGGCCTACATAGTGAAAGGCCTAATGCGCAACGCGGAGCACTGACGCTCGAATATGGCCGGGAAAACAGGGAAACCGACATGTGGGGTACACCCATCGGGACGACGTAGCGCAGACTAGTCCAATGGAGGGGCTGGCCCATGACCTCCTCGCCACTGACAACCGTTCATGTGGGTCGTTGGGGCCAACAACGGGGCGCATCTCCAGCACCGCCTCTGGACACGGCGACTGCGGTGAGCGACACACTCATATCGTCGCTAGACACGGTCGGTTTTAGGGTGCCGAGGGTGGCGTTAGTGCTGTGGCACGACCAACAGTATGTTTGGTTTGTGCCCAAGGTTGCCCCATCAAAGCATTGGGTAGCCAAAATTTTGGTTGAGGTATTGGTTGCCCATGATTTGGCCGACATTGGCAAGAAAAATGAACTAGAGTTGGCTAGAGTTCATTGGCATGCCAAAGAAATGGCAACCATCCAAACAAAGACCAATCTTTGGGTCATGACCAAAATTTTGGTTGAGGTATTGGTTGCCCATGATTTGGCCGACATTTGCAAGAAAAATGAATTATAGTTGGCTAGAGTTCATTGGCATGCCAAAGAAATGGCAAACATCCAAAAAAAGACCAACCTTTGGGTCATGACCAAAATTTTGGTTGAGGTATTGGTTGCCCATAATTTGGCCGACATTGGCAAGAAAAATGAACTAGAGTTGGCTAGAGTTCATTGGCATGCCAAAAAATGGCAACCATCCAAACAAAGACCAATCTTTGGGTATGACCAAAATTTTGGTAAGGTGCACTTTGGCCACAATCCAAACACACCCCAACACCCGGCTCGTCGAGGATGCACGGGGCGCCGCGACGCGTCCGCGGAGTGGTGTAGGCCAACTGCATCCTCTGGACCTGAGACCATGCCGGGTCGTCTTGCTTTTTCAATGACATGCGGGGATCACATTTGAGCAAAGGGCATCTCCAACGTTGCCACGACCGCAACTGACTACCTTGGCACACCAAAGCCCTCGTCCCTCACGCCTTCGCGTGGTGCGTTCCCAGCCGGCGCCAGCTGCCCGAATTCATGCTGTCCGTTCGTATGTCGTTGTTAAGAGGCTCGGTGCCCGAGGAACCAACTCTGGCGACTTAATGACGCACCCGGACGCTTGGCCTCACCAGAATGCGCTACTTAAAGCGGCAACGACCAGCTAACCTGCACACCATAGCGCATCGTCCTCCTACCTGGCACCACATCCGCCATGACCGCAAGTGCGAACGTTCTGCGGGAGAGCTTGTCTTCAGGGATGAAGCTCGAGGTCGCCGCCCTCGCTCAAGTCGCCTCTTGCGACGCAATAGCAGCGTAGCCGGACGCGGACGCGACCGCACAAGCGGTGGCCATGCTGGCGGCCGACGACGGGAGCACCGTCGACCACGCTGCATTACTTGCCGTCGTCAATGTCCGCACCGCCGAGGTCGGGGCTCCTCCGAGGATGAGTAGGGCATGGGAGGCGGCAGGGCATGGTGTGCCAACTGGCCGGTCCGTATCCGGTGTTCTACTCATCCTCGCCGGAGACCGCACCTTCACTTCACGGGTCTTGAACCCCGCCCCCATACATAGAGATCGAAGATGGAGGACGTCGGTCGCCGCCGTAGAATAGGTTTAGGGTCAGGTTTCTTTTATTTTTCTGTCCTATAAAAGTTGGAAATGTAATGAAAATATGCCGTGTTTGCATTAATCTCGGCCGGTGTATATGAACTTTCACAATAATATACATATTGTGGGAGTACTAGCAAGATGCCCGTGCGTTGCACGGAAGATCAAGATCTTGTGGGAGAAAAGGATGAACAAGGGAAAGACTTATCTGCAAATGTGGAGAGGAGTGCGGGTAAATTGTCATAGTTTCCTTCCTATCCGTTAGATATACATCGGACGGCCTATATTGAAGGATGACAGGCACACCATCATCACCAACTCTGCTTTTTATTGAACCGAGACAAATATAAAAAAAACCCAACTAAGCCAACCTCCTAGCATATCGCGCGGGAAAAGACCCGGCCGCGCCGTTTTAGTCAGGATTACCGGGTTACTAGTAGTAGTATCGATGGATCGCGCAAAGCAACAAATTTTTTTGAGGGGGCGAAGCACCTACTAGTTTAAAAGGAAAAAAGGTGGTACACTCACAGCACTCCTGTCGCGGTCGCATTGCAACCCACACACGTTCGGTCCTGCACACGGCTCACGCATAAGCGGAACGCGCTGCTTGCCTCTTCACCGACACGTGGGACTACACTTGGAGAAACCGACCATGCGCCAAACTCCCCGCCCACCGCCGAAAATCCCCCACCCCACACACACACAAAATTACCCCAACCGATTCAACCGCCTTCGCCAAATATTCCCCAAACCCTCCCCCGTCCCCCTCCACTCCATTCGCTCCGCCAAAGCCGCCCTCCGCCGCGCCCGATACGTCGGCGCGCCATGTTCGTCGAGGGGACGACGGCGATCCTCTCGCTCCCACAAGATGCGCTCTCGTGACTGCCATCCTCTAGCCGCGCCGCCACCTCAGCTACGTTCTTGTGGAGGCGCCACGGCGGTCAGCGCCGCCACCGGGCGGCGTTCTGTGGAGACGTCTGGCGGTCAGCTTCTCCCATGACGCGCATTCTAGATCGAGGCCTCGTTCATGTCGGTGTAGCGCTGAATGTTAGCCGAGAGACGCGATTAATCTCACTGTTTGCGAAGTAGTTTCTTGTCAATATGCTCGCTTAAGAAGCTTCCTTGCCCTGTTCTGCACTCAATCTGCTTAGCTGAGATGGCATGCCGAGGCCGATTAGTTGCTAAAATATCTTGCCATATATTTATTGTGACGTAGATTGCCATGGTCTAGTAGCCAATATGTTAGGTGAAATAGCTATACACCGTTTTATACTCGATCTTTGTTGCTACGATGACCTTCGATAATTCAATGGATGTGTGCTTGGCCTCATTGACTGCTGAAACAGCCTGCCATAATTTAGCACTCAAATATGTTTGCTGAATTAGCTTTACATATATTTCGTTACTTAGATCTTCTCGTCCAAATATCTTTCCATAGCTTTAGGCATCAACCTAGGTATTTTTTTCTGGACTTCATAAAAAAGCATATATGTTTTTCCTGTAATATCTAGTAGAAGAACTAATTTGTATGTCTAATAGATGGACATGACTTGGATAACTTCTGCTCGAAGATTCTCCGCTGCATATGTCGAGGGGGTTGAAAACTTCATGAACTTTATCAGAGCTGAGTATGGTGGTCCGAAATCAGATGTGCTCTGCCTGTGTAGCAGTTGTATGAATTCAGTTACAAGACCCCAGTCAACTGTGCAAAATCATCTACACTTGTATGGGATGTCGGTCACATATACTAGGTGGGTTCATCATGGTGAAGCTGTGAACGTCAATGTTATTGACTACGCGGAAGCAGCAGATCACCATCTTGATCTGTCTGATGCTCAGGTGGAAGAGGATGAGGAGGTGGTGGTGGCGGATCCAGTGAGTTTGACCAACATTGAAAAAATGCTACGAAATGCTCATGCATTCCATGAACTTTCACCTACAGAAGAAAATGGTGGGCCCGCATGTTGGAACAATGCAACGTTGCTGTCACCCCAGGAAATAAGCTGTCAGTATTCTCAGCTATGGTCACCTTTCTTCAGGTGAAGACATCTGAGCGGATGACCA
Source organism: Aegilops bicornis (assembly GCA_021605145.1). Classification (NCBI taxonomy): domain Eukaryota; kingdom Viridiplantae; phylum Streptophyta; class Magnoliopsida; order Poales; family Poaceae; genus Aegilops; species Aegilops bicornis. The sequence continues at coordinate 165,096,464 of CM038673.1, read as the reverse complement.
ACAAATCATTCGATGCGATGTTGGCTGCTTTCCGCAAATCTTTCCCAGATCGTCTCGAGCTGCCACACACCTACAAAGAAATGAAGAATTTCCTTCGTGCGCTTGGAATTGGATATGATATGATCCATGTTTGTAAGAATAATTGTGTTACATTCCGGAAGGATTATGCCAACTTAAGTGAATGCCCGAAATGCAAATCATCAAGATGGAAAGATGGCGTCTTTGTGAAGAGGATTCCTCATAATGTTCGAGACATTTTCCAATTACACCAAGATTGCGAGAGGTTGTTTCATGATGCTGAAACAAGAGAGGATGTATTGTGGCATTCTAGGAACCAGAGTACAGAGATCAGAATGTAATGAGCCATCCATCTCATGGTAGTGAGTGGAAAAGCTTCAATGATAAACACAAAGAGTTTGCTTCTGACCCGAGAAACATTAGACTTGGCTTAGCTTCAGATGGATTTAACCCATTTGGCCACCAAAGCGCCACATATAGCATGTGCCAGTGCTTGTTATCCCTTACAACATGCCTCCAAATGTCTGCACCAAAGAATCAAACTACATGATGGCCTTGCTCATCCCAGGTCCAAAAAGTCCTGGAAAGGATTTTGATTTGTTCATGGAGCCTCTTGTGGAGGAACTTCAACAGCTATGGAAGGGTGTTCTCACCGAGACCTATATAGCAGCCCACCATTTGATTTCTTTCTGCGTGCTATTGTAATTTGGTGCATCCATGATTATCCGGCTTTGGGCACTATGTCAGGGCGAACGACACATGGTTACAATGCATGTGTTCGCTGTGACAGGAATCCGCTGTCATACGCAATACATAGCAAGATCTGTTACATTGGACACCGTCGTTTCCTTCCCAAGGACAAGTCGTATCCTAGAAAATACCGAAGACATGTGTTCAATGCTTTGCATGAAAAGGTGATGCGCCAAAGAGGCTCACCGCCGATGAGTTGCAAGTGGAATTAGAGAAGGTCAGGCATATTACACCAGGAAACCATCCTGGTAATGGTAGCGGGAAAAGGAAGCGTGGCACGGTAGAAGAGAGATTATTGTTTACCCGCAGGTCCACTTTGTGGGACTTGGAGTATTGGAAAGATTTGGATCTGCGGCATAATCTTAATGTGATGCACATCGAGAAAAATATATGTGACAGCATTACCGGCACACTTCTTAACATTGAAGGCAAGACGAAAGATACCTTAAAATCTAGGATTGATTTGACACACCTAGGTATCGATTTGCAGGTGCAAGATGAAGGTAAACCACGGGATATGGCACCAAATTGTGTACATCTTGGACAAGGTAAAAAGAAAAGAATTATGCGAGGTCCTCATCACGTGTGAGATTCCCACATGGATTTGCTTCCAACCCCGAAAGGAGAGTCGGTCTGAGATGGAAACAAGGTACAAGGGTTGAAAACTCATGACCTGCCACGTCCTACTTCAAAGGGTTTTACCTATTATCCTTAGAGGATTGGGCCACCGACTTATACTGAGCAGCTTGCGAGTTGGGACAATTCTTGAGGAACTCTGCGGTAGAAATATCAGGATAGATGCTTTGGAGCGTCTTAGAGACAAGATACCAACTATCCTATGCGACCTTGAGAAGATATATCCTCCACCTCCTTTGATGTGATGGTGCATTTGGCTGTTCATCTACCGATGAGGCACTACTTAGAGGTCCAAAGACAAGATGGCTGGATGTACCCTATTGAAAGGCGGCTAGGCACTTTCAAGGGCTATGTCAGGAATAGAGCTAGACCCGAGGGTTCCATTGGAGAGGCCTACATTGCTACAGAAGCGTTGACATTCTGCTCAAAATACATTGAAACAGTTGATCAGCTTAGCAAAGAGGTGGGTGAAGACAATCTCGGGCTCAATGTTTTTGATTATTCTGTTCGAGTTACAGGGAAGAGTCGACAAGAGGACAAACCTAAAGATTTGGACAAAATGGTTTGGTATGTGTTGAATAACTGTCCTGAGATACTACCTTATATCAAGTAAGTGCGGTACTGCAGCTTATACATCATAATCTACTAAACTTGCAGCACATTCTTATATATTTAGATGTTTGACGCGATCACTATGTTGTGCAGGATCTACAAAGATGAGTTACTGCTGCAAAATCCAAGAAACATTGACAAACTGGTTATGGCAGGATTTGCGAAATGGTTCAAGAACCATGTAAGCTTTTGAAGTGCACTATCAATTTTTTTAATATATTGAGTACATAAGATGATCAGCTTGTCTGTTTTCTAACCATAGGTTAAGAAGATGCGGGAGGATGGGCGTGTTGATGATGCCCTTTACTCACTAGCAATGGGTCCTGATACTCGGGTAAGACATTATGAATCTTGCGTTGTTGGAGATGTGCGCTACAACACTCTTGCACGAGACGAAGGCAGGAAGAAACAAAACAGTGCCATCATGAGCACGGATATGTATGACAAAGAGATAACTGAAATGTATGCTAACATAATAGACATTGTTCAGTTGCAGTATATCTCCAGTTTCGAGGATCATCGGTGTGTGGTTCTGTTGTGTTGTCGTTGGTATAACCTGTTTTCCAGGATCACAAACCCCAGAGCTGATGATTATTTCAAATCCATCAATGTCAAGGCGGCGTACCAGACCAATGAGCCTTTTATTTTGGCAAATCAAGAAACACAGATATTTTTCTTGGAAGACCCATTTGCACGTAGCGACGACTAGAGAGTATTGCAAAGGTTTGAGCAGAGGAATTCGTTTAATGAAGTTGCACAACAAGATGATGCTTACACTGCTCCTGATGTACAAGATAACACAGATGTTCCTAATATCTTTGAGAACCATCACGTCAATGACGCCGACAAAAAGATTGCACTGTCGTCTTGTGGACATACAAGAGTTGATCAAGAAGAAGCCAACGTTCGGGGCGTTGAGGACGAAGAAGAAGATGACACCGTGGGAATTACGATTCGCATCGAGACACATGGCGAAGATGTTGACGCTGCTGCTGCGGATGATGATTACATTGCTTTTTTCGTATTTGCCCGTCAGAAGACGTTTTTTTATCTACTATGTGAAATTGTGTTTGCTATGAAAGCTGAAACCTGATGAACATGTTGTTTAGTATTTTGCTGTGAGAACATCACTTGTTATGTATGCTGATTTGTGTTTGGTGATTATATGACAACTAAAACATGATGACATTGTTGTTTACTTGTACTCATATTTGGCTGTGAAACTTGAATTTGATGACATAGTTTGCTGTTGGACTGCAATTTGCTCGACGTCTTCGAATGAGAAAAAAGCTGACCCGACAGGGCCTCTGCTATTTATTTATTTATTTATATGAGCAAAAGGGGATACCCCCTGATTTCCGTTAATAGAAACCATTAGATGTTCACAACACTATGCCCAGCTTGCTACACTGGTTTCATTCATTACTAGTTTCAGCAAAGTGCTCATGTCGTAGCCACTGAATACATCACGAGTGCTACATACACTGCAAATAAAGAGACAATCATCCTACAGAGCACATCGATTTTGCCCGTTATCTTCATAAGCTCTTTCATATCCTCATTGTTGTCAAGGCCGTTCAGCAGCTGTTGCTTGGCCATGATCAGAGGAACTGCATCTTTAACCTTCTGCTCTGCATCTTCCTCTTCCGCCATTCCTTCAGTTACTTGTCCAACACCCCAACCTGCTGGTATTGGGATTCCTCGGCTAACCAAATAATCAGCGTAGTTGCATTCCCCCACATCAGCAACTTCCCAGAAATACAAATCACACGAATCTTCCCTTTTCTGCAGGAATCAAATTGGAAGATCATCAACCAAACTATTAAAAAAACTCAGCAACTGAAAGCAGCAGAACAACACGTAAACATATTATTACCCCATGATTCGGGCATTTGTAGAAGACTTCGGCCGGGGTTGCGGATTGTGGTTGAGACGAAGGATGACTCTGCGTGATTTGCGGCGGTGGCACCACACCAACGGCAGCGGGTTGCGATGAGCAATCGGCTGCGGTGGCGCTGCGTCGCAGGGTGTGATGAGACCCACAGGCGATGGTACGGGTGGCGACTTGGCGCATATTCGGTTGTTACTGCTTGAAGAGCGGTGGACGAGCAGCCAGCGGACATGGTTGCTGCGGCGAGCTTCGATGCTAGGCGTAGTAAGTAGAGAAGATGAGAAGCGAGCGTTGGATATGTCGGTTTCATTACTTGCGAGTAGCATAGCATCATATATAGTCATAGTCTAGGTTTGGATTCGAACCAGCTAAAGGAGCACGTCTTTCTTTTTCTAAAACTTCGGCAACGCCTCTTTACCGGTACACTAGCTTGTTCTCAGACGCCTTCCCAAGTCTTTGATTTTCTTTCCCTTTTTTTGCGAGGAAGGAAGGAGGAAAAAATTGAGAGTTCCTCGGACTCGAACCCAAGACCTCTCGGTTGAAAACCAAGGGTGCTAGTCACTTATGTGGCGAATGTTCCCTGTGAGGAGGACGGTAGATGAACGCATTTTCCTCGCAGTTTTCTTCCTATATATAAAAAAGTATGCTACTTGGTGTCCGCTTAGTCAAAAAATGATTGTGCCAACCTTGACCGTTGGATTGACATTCAACGTCTGTCGCGTTTCTTCAGTCTCTTCTTCCTCGAGCCGCCAAAGCCAAACCAGCACCGGCGGGACCGCCTGCTCCCGCCTCCCACGGCTGGCTGTGATCTTCCCCGGCTCCTGTTCGTTCCCGTCTGAGGCCTCACCATCGTCCTCCGCCTTGGTTCGCTTCATGGCTCATCCTCCTGTTGTCAACATGGTCAACAACCGAGAGGAATAAGGAGATGACTGTACATGGTGAGGATGACAGTAGGGACCCAGCAGCGCGCGTAGTAATTTTGTTTTTTCGGGACGGAGAAGGGTATCAACTGGGTTGTGCGGATGTCGGTGTACTAGAGTAGGGGTACCCTAGTATCCCGTACTCGTGCACGGACAGTTGCAACACCCCGCGGCAAGGTTTGCCTCGTCACCGCCAATTTCCTCCGTGGCTCCCTTGGAGCCATTCAAGAACAAAGTATTAGATTGAAGACAAGACCCCGACAAGAGGAGCTTGTCGGGAAGGCCACTCCAAGCACGCAGAAGATGTGGCCCGGCAAGAGGAGCTTGCCGGGAAGGCTCGGGGCGCAACAAGTCTCCGAGCGCGACAAGGATTCGGCCACGGCAAGGCGCTTGCCGCGGCATGCAACTCCTCTCTGTCTCCGCTCCAGCTCACCCAGACGCGTGTCGCCATGGGACCGTTCCATGGGCGCGTGTCGAGCGGCTGTGCAGCCAGCGGAGAGCAGCGATGGCGGCCGACAAAGGCTCGCCATCGTGGCGGCGGAGGCGCACTGACGGTCTCTGTTACACTGTTTGGGCGACAACGACAGGCATTTATTGCTTTTGCCCTTGCCGCCGAGTTAGGTATTTTGCATCGCATACCTTTGTTCAAGTAGGTGTACCAACCCCTGTTTTTACATTCGTATTCCCGCCTATGTTGCCACCTGTCGGAGACCCTTGAGCATATAAAAGGAGGCCCGAGTGCAACGTGAAGAGGGTTCGGTTCGCGTCTTCGCAAGGTTCAGTTCATTCGACCGCCATAGACTAGACACACTCACGCTTAGGTTTTGTAGCTCGCATTGCTCCCTAGCAAGAACACAATAGATCAAACAGGCAGCGGTAGGAGTTTTATCTCTCCGGAGAGCTCCGAAGCTGGGTAAACCAGCGTGTGCATCGCCTCGATCCGCTCAGGCGACCTCCGCCTCCGAACCACAAAGGGGCCCGCTCCGCCCGGGCCCCATAGGTGTCCGTGGAGTGCGATCAGCCTCCCGACATCTCTGCGCGCCCGGTAGAAGCGTCGAGGCCGTGTGAATCCGATCCGGCGTTCACGCGAGCAGCGTCATCGACATCTTCCTCAACATGCCACCGAAGAAGAAGGCTTCGGCGGCAGCAGAGCCGTCCGCGTCGTGCCCACCCTCACCGCAGCAAACGGGTGGTGGGGCGGACGCTGGCGGAGGGACGGGCGCCGACGAAGGTGCTCGCGACGTTGCCAAGTCCAAGGACAAGGCACCGCAAACCTCGGCATCCATGCATCCCCCGCGCCCGTCTCAGGAGACGCGGGACCAACAACGTCATGGCGTTCACAACGCCATACGTTCGTTGGATCGAGACCCTCAAGACCAGCATGCGCGCCAACGTGCTGGCGCTAGTGAGATACGGTCGCCCGGACGGGGCGCTGCTCCTTCTAACGTAGTCAGAAGTCCGAGCGTGTCCCGCTCCTCGCACCGTTCTCCAATGCCGCCCACTACTCCAGCAGAAGCTCTGGCGAGAGCTCACCGCTCCTCGACTACCCTCCAACGGCCGACAAAGGTCGATGGTGGAGGGCCACTATCCGAGCCTCATCGGCTTTGCCAGCGGCGACGCCGGCAACCAACCCCATCGTTGCCACGGCGAGACGACAAGGCACGAGTCGGTGGCGACGAGACTGTCGGAGGTGCAACCACCGTGCACTCTCCGCCAAGAAGGCCAAGATCGCCGAGCCAACGGATCCATCTCGACAGCGACTCCACCGCGTCGTCGGATCCGCGGACTCGCCGCGATCAGCGCCAAGTTCTTCACGAGCGACAACAAGAGGACGCTCGAACTCGCATCGAGCGCCGAAGAGAAGCGCGACGTCAGTCCGACAAGCGCGCTGGGCCTTCTATCGACATGCGCGCGCCGGAGGAGCCAGGCGACTTGCCGTACGCGGTAGGTTGCCCTGCGTTCACTCGTGAGCTGCGGCAAGTCCAGTGGCCCAGCCAGAAAAACTTCAAACCAGACGCGTGCGGAGAAGTATGATGGAAGGACGCACCGTCGGAGTTCCTCGGCATCTACACCATCGCGGTGCAGGCTGCGGGAGGGACGGGACGACAAGATCCTCGCCAACTACTTCCCGCTCGTGCTCAAGCCCATCGTCGAGATCTTGGCTCATGCACTTGCCGGACAGCTCCATATCCTCTTGGGCAGATCTGTGCCATCGGTTTGTTGGCGCCTTCACGGTGACTACAAACCTCATGGCCAAGAGAGCGACCTTCACTTGCTCGCCCGGAGGGAAGGAGAGTCCCTGCGCAAGTTCATTCGAAGATTCACCGTGTGCACTACAACATCCCGTGACGTCCACCTGCCGCGGTGATCGGCGCATTTCATCGAGAATGTGCGTAACCGCAGGATGAGGGAGGAGATGGCGATGAGCAAAGTCAAGGACGTCGGTGAGTTGTATGCGCCTTGGCCGACAAGTGTCTTGTGGCTGAGGAAGGGAGGAGACTCCGAGAGAATGCGAAGCAGGATCGGCGGTGATGACACCGCCCAAAGAAAGAAGGGCCGTGGCGAGGCAACAGGAAGAAGAAAGCCAGAGAAGTGCTAGCTGTTGAGCAGTTCGGCAATGGAGGTGGCGACAAGAACGCCAAGGCTGGTGGCTCCGGCAAGGAGGTTGCCGCTGACGCCAACCACCAGTCGGTGGCGACCGCCGACAAGCAGGACGGCTCCGGCAAGCAGTATTGCAAGATCCACCGCACCAAGGGCCACGACCTCCAGAGCTGCAAGAAAGTCGAACAGCTTGTCGAGCAGCAGAGAGCTGAGTACGAGCGGCGCGACAAGGAGAAGACCCAGGAAGGTGCTGGGAGAGCAAGCAAGAAACGCCCCGGCCGGGGAGGACGTCGCGGCAAAGTCAAGCAGTGACAAGGAGATCGACCTCCCCGCGGCCGCGACAAGGATGAAGATGATGATGACGACGAAGATATGAAGGACAACGACGCCGATGTGCAGGATTTCAGAAAGCCACAGAGGTTCTCTGTGTTGACGGAGGTGCTTCCCTGCATACCTCCCACCGCCAACTCAAGCAATGGATGCGGGAGGTCAATGCAGCGGAACCATCCGTAGAGTCACGCAAGCCTCTGAAGTGGTCCAAGACGCCTTTCATTTTCGATATTGAGGACCACCGATCGCATAATCTGCGGTCGTGCTTGCCGATGTTGGTCTCTCCAACCATCCGCAACCTCAAGGTCACAAAATGTTAGTTGACGGCGGGCCGGCTTGAATCTGATCTCCTCCAGCGGTGCTCCGAAGCTTCAAATCCTGACGGTGAGCTCGAAGAGACCGGAACCTTCCAAGGAATCAATCCAGGAAGGAGCAAGCCGAAGGGAAGATTGCGTTGCGGTCACATTTGGCGTGAGCTGAACTTCAGGATCGAGAGGGTTACATTTGGCGTTGCTGATTTCCCATTGCCTTACAATGGGATACTTGGTCGCCGGCGCTTCGCCAAGTTCATGGCGGCCTCTCACTACGCCTACAACCTACTCAAGATGCCGGGCCCGATAAGCGTCATCTCTGTCCACGGCGACAAGAAGGATGCCCTTATCTCGTGCCGACAAGATCTTCCGGATGCAGCAGCAGCAGATTGCCGGACACTTGCATTTGAAGCTCCGGGGAAAAAGACCAAGTCCAAGTCCGGCAAGGGTCTATGCTCACTCCGCAAGCGCACCTCTTCGGTGTTGCGCTACCGTCGAGGACGCACCATCGAGCTCCACCGGCAAGTGCAAGAAGATGGTGGCTCCGCGAAGACCAAGAAGGTGCTCGCCAAGGAGGACAAATACCGGTGGTACCTTCACCATCGGTGCCTCTCTCGACCCCCAAATAGGAAGGCGGCTCGTTGCTTTCCTGCGAGGCGAATGTCGACGTGTTTGCATGGCAACCGTCGATATCTCCGGTGTTCCCAGGAAAGTGATTGAGCACCGCCTGGCCATTTGTCCTCATCTTGTGACCCGTCATAAAAAGTCGAAGCAAGCAGCGGTGGGCGCCAAGAATTTATAGCCGAAGAGATCAAGAAACTGGAAGCAGCAGGCCTTGTCAGAGGAGTGCTCCATCCTACGTGGTTGGCCAATCCTGTAGTCGTGCGCAAGGCAAATGGGAAATGGAGACTTTGTATTGACTTCACGGAATCTAATAAAGCTTGCCCCAAAGATCCATTTCCCTTGCCGCGCATCGACCAGATTGTTGACTCCACGGCTGGATGTGATTTGCTCTCGTTTCTTGATGCCTACTCAGGATACCATCAGATCTTCATGGCTGAAGAAGATGAAGAGAAGACCGCATTCATCACACCATGTGGCACGATCTTTGTTTCATACGGATGCCTTTCGGTTTGAAGAATGCTGGTTCGACATTTGCAAGGGTAGTCCATGGACGCTTTTGAGCCGCAAATGCATGCAATGTAGAAGCCTACATGGATGACATAGTGGTCAAGAGCAAGGACAAAGCAACTCTAGTTCAAGATTTGGGCCGAGACCTTTGCAAATCTGCAAGATCAACCTCAAGCTCAACCCCGAGAAGTGCGTGTTTGGAGTCCCTTCCGGCAAGCTTCTCGGTTCTTCGTGGTCTCGGCCGAGGATTGAGGCAAATCCCGACAAGATCAAGGCCATTGAGCAGATTGAAGCACCAAAGCGCGTCAAGGATGTACGAAGACTTGCGGTTATGCGTGGCTGCTCTCAGCAGGTTTATTTCTAGGTGTCTTGAGCGCTACCTGCCATTTTCAAGATTTTGAAAAAGGCAGGTCCAGTGAAATGGTCTACCGAAGCGGAGGCTGCGCTGCAGGACCTGAAGAGATTCCTATCCTCTACTCCAACACTTGTCGCACCTAGGCCACAAGAGAAGTTGCTGTTGTATATAGCGGCAACCTATCAAGTGGTTAGTGCTGCGTTAGTAGCGGAGGGAGGCGGATGACGAGCCAAAGAATCGGCAAACACATCCAGCGACAAGCGGGGGCTTCACCGCAAGCTCTGGTCCCGACAAGGACGAGTCCGCAAAGACACAAGAACAGAATCTGAGAAAAGGATGGTGCAGCGCCAGTTTACTTTGTCGGTTCCCTCCTGCGAGGGGGCTAGGTCAAGGTACTACGGTGTGCGAAATTGCTTTTCGGCCTCCTCATGGCCTCGAGAAAGCTGCGCCATTACTTCCAAGCACATGAGATCACAGTTGTCACTCGCTTTCCCTGAAGAGGATACTGCGAGAATCCGAGCGGCAGGCAGGATTGTCGAGTGGGCCTTTGGAGCTGTCAAGCTTTGGTCTTAAGTTTGAAAGCACATCAACTATCCAAAGCGAGCATTGGCGTAATTCATAGCAGAATGGACGCCAACGCTAGATGAAGAGATTCCGGAGATGAGCATTCCCGTCAAAGTAGCCAAAGAAGAGTGGCTGATGTACTTTGATGGTGCCTTCTCGCAAAGGCGTCGGTCTTGCGGCGTCTTGCTTATCGCACCCACCGGAGAGCACCTCAAGTGCGTCGTCCGGATGCACTTTCCCAAGGAGCAAGCGACAAACAATACTCAGAGTATGAAGGTTTGCTTGCCGGTCTCGTGGATCGCATGATGGACCTTGGGATCAAGAAGCTTATTGTCGGGGTGACTCGCAACTCGTCGTCCGCCAAGTCAACAAAGACTACCGAGTCCGTTGATGGAAGCCTACGTTGATGAAGTGAGGAAGCTAGAAGAGCACTTTGACGGCCTGCAAATGGAACATGTTCCAAGAGCTCGAGAATGATATTGCCGATGGTCTGTCAAAGTGCGCCGCACTCAAGCTACACAATGGAACCAGGGATCTTTGTGCTCAAGCTGACTCAACCGACCGTAACACCATCAACAGGGCAGAATAAGAAGAGGAAGTTGGCCTCTGGTGACTATTTTCCGACAGAGCTTCCCGAAGCCGTCGTTGCAAAGGTCCCCAAGATCAACACCAACAGTGCTGAGGAGCAGTCTGCTCCGACAGACCCCAGGGTTTGTTTCGTTGAAGCAAACGCTCCCGACAAGTCTTGCTCCGGCAAGCTTTACGGGGAGCATCAAGCTCCGGCAGGGCCACAGGCTCTTGCCGTAGAAGCTGATGTTCCCGCAGCAGCAGATGTGCCTTTAGTCCTTGTTGTCGAGCCGCAAGCTCCAACATGGGCGCAGCAGATTGTCCATTTCCTTCAGACAGGAGAACTTCCCGAAGAGCAGGAAGAAGCGGAAAGAGTAGCCCGGCAGTCAAGTATGTACCAGTTTGTCGACTGATACTGCATGTAAGAAGACTCAACGGTGTGAAATTGAAGTGTATTCCTGTGGAAGATGGATGAAGCTGTGGGCGAGATACATGGAGGCATATGTGGTCACCACATTGGCGCAGAGCACTTGCCGCAAAGCTTTCCGGCAAGGTTTCTTCCGCCGACAGCCCTCCGGGATGCGATTGCACAAGTAACCAAGTGTGAAGTGTGCGGTTCCATTCCAAACAGATACACCAGCCTGCTCAAGCTCTCCGTGGCGATCCCTTTATCCCGCCATTTTCGATGCAGGGGCTCGACATCCTCGGCCCCTTCCCCCGAGCTGTCGGGGGCTTTGAGTACTTGTACGTCGCTATCGACAAGTTCACAAAGTGGCCGGAAGTGGAAGTAGTGAGGAAGGTGACAAAGACAACAGTCAAGTTCTTGGTCGATTGTTTGCCGTTTGGAATCCCTAACAGGATCATCACCGACAACGGCACACAATTCTGGTCGCACCTTCATGCGATCGTCCAAGACCTTGGCGCCAAGGTGCACTTCACTTCCGTTGCTCACCGAGAAGCAACGGTCAAGCGAAGAGGGCAAATGCGAAGTGCTGCGCGGGCTCAAGACCGAGAACTTTCGACAGGCTGCAGTGCGGAAGAAAGCTGGATCGAGGAGCTGCCGGTGGTTCTTTGGTCGATCGAGCGACGCCAAATCGAGCCAGCGCCGTGCACCCTTTGCTCTAGTCTATGGAGCAGAGGCAGTTCTCCCCACGGAACTCGTGTACGGCTCGCCTCGAGTGCTCCCTTATGATGAGTTTGAGCAAGAGCAGCTGCGACAAGATGACGCGCTGCTCCTTGAGGAGGATCGTCTTCAGGCTGCTGTGCAAGCCACTCGCTACCAGCAAGCCCTGCGTCGCTACCATGGCCGCAGGGTTAATGCCAGAATTCTCGAGGAAGGCGACCTTGTTCTTCGGCGCGTTCAGTCCGCCAAGAATTCAAACAAGTTGACGCCAAAGTGGGAAGGCCCTTATCGGGTGAAACGAGTCACTAGGCTGGCGCTGTCGCTTTGAGACCGAAGATGGCATTCCGGTGAGCAACTCTGGAACATTGAGCATCTTCGTAAGTTTTACCCATAAAGCGCGGTTGTCGGGACCCGTCCGGCAACCACCTTTTGTACAAGTCTTGCAGCTGTTGCATGTGATCCTTTGTACAAAGCCGGGCGCAGACCCCGTGCATCGAAGAAGCCCATGTGTTGCGCACAACCCGTCAAGTTCATGCTTTCATCAATTTATTGCATGTTTTGGCTAACACTTTGTGCAGCAACCACACCCGATAGCGTAATCGAGCCACTGGGCTCCATAACGTTATTTCCTCTTCTTTCTCTTGTCGCAAAGAAAGGGAGGCTCCCTCGCGCACAAGTTAACCAGGGGGGAAGGAGGAGATAATACTATGGACCAGACACCGCTCGAGGAAGATTCACCTCATCGGGAAGCAAGAAACAGAAAAGCTAAGTTGCCAAAGTTTGAGCAATCAATTTTTAAATTTTCGTTATCTTCCTCGAACGATAGTACTTTGTATGGAAAACCTGTGCGCAGAGGAACCAAATCGTGACTAGTCGCGCCCTTACTTTGTTTCGAGTCCGCTCAACAACTTAAGTGAGCTGCAGCTAGTCCGCGACAAGGTTGCTTGTCGGTAGCGACCCCGCCAAAGAAGCTGCTGAAGTTCCGCTTTTCGGCGCTCGCGGCAAGGGTGCCTGCACCGGCAAGTTTCCCTGAAAAGCGTAGGGCAATAACGTACAAAGGAAGAAATCAAGTAGAGGAAATAACATTGCATCGATCGATTCAGATCAGTAATAAATTTGTAAAGTTATCCTCCTTGAACGACCGCGCTTTGTATGAAAAACCCGTGCGCGGAGAAGTCAAACTCCGGCCCGCCTCCGGTGCGATGAGGCGGGGGAGTGGGCTCTCTTGGCCGCTTGGCGGAGGCATCGGCGGCCTTTGAAGATTCCGCCCGATTGTCGCTGCGGTTTGGGGCGCTCCGCTGCAACCTCGCTTGCCGCGATGGAGCGCGTCGGCGGCGCTGCGGTAATGGGCGACTGTCGCCTCGGCTCGTCTCCAGCCTGCGGAGACGCCTCCTCAGCGGGCCGAGGGCTCTCTTGGTGCCAAGTCGCTTGGCGGCGGGGGAGAAGCGCCCTCGGCGGGTCCACTCGTCCCGGCCTCGAGCTCGACAAGCTCGTCCTCGCCGGTGACCTCCCCTCGCTCAGCAGCGCTTGCCGCCTTCGCCGCGTCCGCCGCCTCCACGGTGAACCCGAAGGCTCCAGCGGCAGCGGCTGCTCCGCCTCCTCCGCTCTGGTGGCGATCCACGCCATCTCCTGCTCGGTGGTGTCTCGGGTGAGCCTCTTACGCTTTCGTCCGGAGTGGATCGGCACCTCTTGCAAGTTGTCGAAGAATTGCTGCACGACCTCGTCGGGGGGCTCCTGCCAGGTCGGGACGATCCCGTGGGAGTCGAACAGTGGCATCATGGCGCGGATGCGGTCGAGCGCCGAGTTGTTGCAGTGGGGCGACCCCTCGCGCAACCTGAACCACTCTGGGTGTTCGGGTCGTTCTTGAACAGCTCGAGCAGATCAATCCAGCTCCATGACGGTGAAGTTCCAATTCAGGCCCGGCGCAGCCTCATGATGTCCGCCAGATTCGAACTCCCAAGCGAGCCTCCTCCTTTCTGCAAGGGAAGCGTCTGGCGGCGAATGAAGTCTGCGCCAACCGCGCCAATAGTTAATCCGGCAAGTCCGAGGCGCAGAATTCGGGTCTGACTATCTTCAGCCTCGCATCCTCCGGCGCCAAGTTACTCCAATCCTTGCAGCGCGCAATTGGGGTTTTGCGCCGCAGCGGTGAAGGCTGTGGGTCCTCCTCTACGACCCGGCACCAGTTGGCTCTCCACTCCTCCCACTTGTTCCGGAACTCCCTCTAGGTAGGCCTCTTTCTTGCCGATCCTAGAGACCCGAGCTATCCCTCCGCAAGGGGCTCTCCTCTCGACGCTGGGAACAAAGAAATGGCGGAAGAGTGCCACGTTGGTGGACCCGACAAAGTTTTCGCACAAATGTGCGAAACGGCCATGGTCAAGATGGCGTTGGGGGTGAAATCAAGGAGGTGGAGGCGAAGGTGTTAATTATGTCGCAAAAGAACTTCCGGAATACGGGCGGCAAAGATCGCAATAGAAGAAAAGGGCGAAGAAAGGGTACCTGTTGGGGCGGATCAGCGGCGGAGGCGGGGAGCACCCTCGTCTTGCGGATGCGCCCGAGTCTCCGTCGACCAGAAAAGATAGTAGACGTCCCGCAGCTCCCGTGCGCCGAGCTGCGGGGGGAAGACGGCTCGCTCCTTGCACAGCGCCGCGAGCCGCTGCGCCTCGGCCGACTTGACGCCCTTCTCCTTATTGGCCTTCGAGGCCATGGCGAGGGGGGCGGAGGAGGTCGACGGCGGTGAGTGTGCTTGTGGCAAAAGGGGGCGGGGCGCTGCTCTCTTCACACCGGAGAAGACGAGGCCAGCGGCGGTGGTTTCGTGACAAGACGGCAATGGCAGGAGTGGTCGGCCTGCCTCTGTTTCCTCCGCTTATAAAGGGGAGGAGGGGCGGACGTTCCGCTTATATTAATAAAGAACTCCCCACGACCGCGCCCACGATCTCTCGCACGACGCCACGTCCGGCGCGTGCCGTTAGTGGGGATCGTGGTGGGTCCGGGCGAAGTTGCGGCGTGGTCGAGGCAGCGTGTCCGTCTGCGATTCTGGGCCTGGCCCGACAAGCGCTTCGGCACGTGTGCAGCCCAGGCCGGGGCTCCTGTCGGTGTACTAGAGTAGGGGTACCCTAGTATCCCGTGCTCGTGCCTGCAGACAGATTCTGCAGCACCTGCGGCAAGGTTTGCCTCGTCACCGCCAATTTCCTCCGTGGCTCCCTTGGAGCCATTCAAGAACAAAGTATTAGATTGAAGACAAGACCCCGACAAGAGGAGCTTGTCGGGAAGGCCACTCCAAGCACGCAGAAGACAGGGCCCCGGCAAGAGGAGCTTGCCGGGAAGGCTCGGGGCGCGACAAGTCTCCGAGCGCGACAAGGATTCGGCCGCGGCAAGGCGCTTGCCGCGGCATGCAACTCCTCTCCGTCTCTGCTCCAGCTCACCCAGCGACGTGTCGCCATGGGACCGTTCCATGGGCGCGTGTCGAGCGGCTGTGTCGATCAGCGGAGAGCGGCGATGAGCGGCCATGACAGGCTCGCCATCGTGGCGAGCGGAGGCGCACCTGACGGTCTCTGTTACACTGTTTGGGCGACAACGACAGGCATTTATTGCTTTTGCCCCTTGCCGTCAGAGTTAGGTATTTTGCACTGTACACTGTTCAAATAGGTGTACCAACCCCTGTTTTTACATTCGTACCCCCGCCAATGTTGCCACCTGTCGGAGACCCCTTGAGCATATAAAAGGAGGCCCGAGTGCAACGTAGAGAGGGTTCGGTTCGCGTCTTTCGCAAGGTTCAGTTCATTCGACTGGCCATAGACTAGACACACTCACGCTAGGTTTTGTAGCTCGCATTGCTCCCTAGCAAGAACACAATAGATCAAACAGGCAGCAGTAGGAGTTTTATCTCTCCGGAGAGCTCCGAAGCTGGGTAAACCGCTCGTGTGCATCGCCTCGACCGTCTAGCCCAGGCTTTTATTTCATATGTTTAGCACATGACCAGCCCAGTTTGTTTTTTCCTTTCTTAAAAATGGCTACCCAGCTATTTTGTTTTTTGCAGAATAACCAACATAGGTCTACTTGCTTTTCTACGCCCTGCTGGGTCGGAAATCTTTCAAGACGAGGAGGGATGCATTTTGCCCAGAAAATGGGCTATAAGTAATAAGAAATGGGCTATAAGTAATAAGAAATGGGCTATAATTAATAAGAAATGGGCTATAAGTAATAATAAATGGGCTGTAAAATGAAAAAAATACATCAAACAGGCAATTAGTTCCGAAATATTATTTTCTTTCGGATTTTGATATTTTAAATTTCATTGTTTTTGTGCGGGTATTTCATTGAATTTAAATTAAGGTATATTTAGATTTAAAATTAATTTGAATCTGGCTAGAAATTTTGGGATGTATGCTGTTTGGGACAGATTTGGAGGCTGACTTGTGGGTCTACTAGGTTGACATGTACTTTGGCTTTGTCAACTTAGTCCACAAACGATTCTAGCAGAAGTGACCGTTGGATGTTAATCCAACGGCCGTGCTGCTCCTTCAATATCTGATCTTCTTGCTCTAGCTGCCCAAACCAGCTCCGGTGGGACTGCCTGCTCCCGCCTCCCGTGGCCGGCTGTGCTGCCGCACAGGCCGCACCGCCCCACCCTATTGGAAATATGCCCTAGAGGCAATAATAAAAGGATTATTATTATATTTCCTTGTTCGTGATAATTGTGTTTTATTCATGCTATAATTGTATTATCCGGAAATCGTAATAGACGTGTGAATACATAGACTACAACATGTCCCTAGTGAGCCTCTAGTTGACTAGCTCGTTGATCAATAGATAGTCATGGTTTTCACGACTATGGACATTGGATGTCATTGATAACGGGATCACATCATTAGGACAATGATGTGATGGACAAGACCCAATACTAAGCATAGCACAAGATCGTGTAGTTCGTTTTGCTAGAGCTTTTCCAATGTCAAGTATCTTTTCCTTAGACCATGAGATCGTGTAACTCCCGGATACCGTAGGAGTGCTTTGGGTGTACCAAACGTCACAACGTAATCGGGTGACTATAAAGGTGCACTACAGGTATCTCCGAAAGTGTCATTGGGTTGACACGGATCGAGATCGGATTTGTCACTCCGTATTACGGAGAGGTATCACTGGGCCCACTTTCGGTAATGCATCATCATAATGAGCTCAAAGTGACCAAGTGTTGGTCACGGGATCATGCATTACGATGCAGTAAAGTGACTTGCGGTAACAGATTGAACGAGGTATTGGGATACCGACGATCGAATCTCGGGCAAGTAACATACCGATTGACAAAGGGAATTGTATACGGGGTTGCTTGAATCCTCTACATCGTGGTTCATCCGATGAGATCATCGAGGAGCATGTGGGAGCCAACATGGGTATCCAGATCCCGTTGTTGGTTATTGGCCGGAGAGTTGTCTCGGTCATGTCTACATGATTCTCGAACCCGTAGGGTCTACACACTTAAGGTTCGGTGACGCTAGGTGTCGGTGTCAAAACCAGCGGATCTCGGGTAGGGGGTCCCGAACTGTGCGTCTAGGCGGATGGTAACAAGAGACAAGGGACACGATGTTTTTACCCAGGTTCGGGCCCTCTCGATGGAGGTAATACCCTACTCCTGCTTGATTAATATTGATGATATGGGTAGTACAAGAGGAGATCTACCACGAGATCAAGGAGGCTAAACCCTAGAAGCTAGCCTATGGTATGATTGTTGTTCGTCCCACGGACTAAAACCCTCCGGTTTATATAGACACCGGATAGGTTAGGGTTACCAGAGTCGGTTACAATGGTAGGAGATCTACATATCCATATCGCCAAGCTTGCCTTCCACGCCAAGGAAAGTCCCATCCGGACACGGGACAAAGTCTTCAATCTTGTATCTTCATAGTCTTGGAGTCCGGCCGTGACGATAGTCCGGCTATCCGGACACCCCCTAGTCCGGGACTCCCTCACTAGGGTTATTAGGAAGACTTGTATGTGATTACCGAATGTTGTTCGGAGTCCCGGATAAGATCTCGGATGTCACGAGGAGTTCCGGAATGGTCCTGAGGTAAAGATTTATATATGGGAAGTTGTCATACGGTCACCGGAAAGTTTCGGGGGCATATCGATATTGTACCGGGGCCACCAGAGGGGTTCCGGGGGTCCACCGGGAGGGGCCACCTCTTCCGGAGGACCTTATGGGCTGTATGGAGAAGGGAACCAGCCCAAGTGGGCTGGGGCGCCACAACCCCCTAGGGCCCATGCGCCTAGGGTTTGGGGGGAACCCTAGAGGGGGCGCCCCCTTGCTTGGGGGGCAAGCCCCCCTCCCCTTGGCCCCCCCTCTAGATCTCATCTAGAGGGGGCCGGCCCCCTTCCCCCTTCCCCTATAAATGGAGGGGCGAGGGGAGGGCTGCACACACAATCCAAGGCGCAGCCCCTCCTCTCCCCAACACCTCACCTCCTCCGCGTGTGCTTGGCGAAGCCCTGCCGGAGAACTGCCACTCCATCACCACCACGCTGTCGTGCTGCTGTTGGAGCCTTCTTCATCAACCTCTCCCTCCTCCTTGCTGGATCAAGGTGCGGAGGCGTCATCCGCTCCGTCACGTGTGTTGAACGCGGAGGTGTTGTCCGCTCGGCTCTTGTTCATCGTTGATTTGGATCACGACGAGTACGACTCCCTCAACCCCGTTCTCTTGAACGCTTCCGCTCGCGATCTACAAAGGTATGTAGATGCACTCCTATCATTCGTTGCTAGATGAACTCATAGATGGAACTTGGTGAAACTATAGGAAAAATTTTATTTTCTGCAACGTTCCCCAACAGTGGCATCATGAGCTAGGTCTATGCGTAGTTCTCTATTGCACGAGTAGAACACAAATCTGTTGTGGGCGTAGATGTTGTCAACTTTCTTGCTGTTACTAGTCTTATTTTTCTTCAGCGGTATTGTGGGATGAAGCGGCCCGGACCGACCTTACACGTACGCTTACGTGAGACAGGTTCCACCGGTGACATGCACTAGTTGCATAAGGTGGCTAGCGGGTGTCTGTCTCTCCCACTTTAGTTGGAGCGGATTCGACGAAAAGGGTCCTTATGAAGGGTAAATAGAACTTGACAAATCACGTTGTGGTTTTTCGTAGGTAAGAAAACGTTCTTGCTAGAACCCTATTCCAGCCACGTAAAAGATGCAACAACAATTAGAGGACGTTTAACTTGTTTTTGCAGCAATTGCCTTGTGATGTGATATGGCCAAAAGTTGTGATGAATGATGAATGATATATTGTGATGTATGAGATCATGTTCTTGTAATAGGAATCACGACTTGCATGTCGATGAGTATGACAACCGGCAGGAGCCATATGAGTTGTCTTAATTATTGTATGACCTGCGTGTCATTGATTCAATGCCATGTAATTACTTTGCTTTATTGCTAAACCGTTAGCTATAGTAGTAGAAGTAATAGTTGGCGAGCAACTTCATGGAGACACGATGATGGAGATCATGATGATGGAGATCATGGTGTCATGCCGGTGACAAGATGATCATGGAGCCCGAAGATGGAGATCAAAGGAGCTATATGATATTGGCCATATCATGTCACTACTATTTAATTGCATGTGATGTTTATTATGTTTTTGCATCTTGTTTACTTAGAACGGCGGTAGTAAATAAGATGAACCCTCATAATAATTTCAAGAAAGTGTTCCCCCTAACTGTGCGCAGTTGCTAAAGTTCGTCGTTCGAAGCACCACGTGATGATCGGGTGTGATAGATTCCTACGTTCACATACAACGGGTGTAAGACAGTTTTACACATGCAAAACACTTAGGTTAACTTGACGAGCCTAGCATGTACAGACATGGCCTCGGAACACAAGAGACCGAAAGGTCGAACATGAGTCGTATGGAAGATACGATCAACATGGAGATGTTCACCGATGATGACTAGTCCGTCTCACGTGATGATCGGACCACGGCCTAGTCGACTCGGATCATGTAACACTTAGATGACTAGAGGGATGTCAAATCTGAGTGGGAGTTCATTAAATAATTTAATTAGATGAACTTAATTATTATGAACTTAGTCTAAAATCTTTGCAAAAATGTCTTGTAGATCAAATGGCCAACGCTCATGTCAACATGAACTTCAATGCGTTCCTAGAGAAAACCAAGCTGAAAGATGATGGCAGCAACTATTCGGACTGGGTCCAGAACCTGAGGATCATCCTCATAGCAGCCAAGAAGCAATATGTCCTAGAAGCACCGCTAGGTGAAGCACCCATCCCAGAGAACCAAGACGTTATGACCGCTTGGAAGTCTCGTGCTGATGATTACTCCCTCGTTCAGTGCGGCATGCTTTATAGCATACAACCGGGGCTCCAAAAGCGTTTTGAGCAACACGGAGCATATGAGATGTTCGAGGAGCTAAAAATGGTTTTCCAAGCTCATGCCCGGGTCGAGAGATATGAAGTCTCTGACAAGTTCTATAGTTGTAAGACGGAGGAAAATAGTTACATCGGTGAGCACATACTCAAAATGTCCAGGTTGCACAACCGCCTGTCCCAGTGGACATTAACCTCCGGACGAGGCGGTCATTGACAGAATCCTTCAGTCGCTCCCACCAAGCTACAAGAGCTTTGTGATGAACTACAATATGCAGGGGATGGTGAAAACTATTCCTGAATTATTTTCAATGCTGAAGTCAGCAGATGTAGAAATGAAGAAGGAACATCAAGTGTTGATGGTCAATAAAACCACTAAGTTCAAGAAGGGCAAGGGTAAGAAGAACTTCAAGAAGGACGGCAAGGATGTTGTCGCTCCCGATAAGCCAGTTGCCGGGAAGAAGTCAAAGAATGGACACAAGCCTGAGACTGAGTGCTTTTATTGCAAAGGGAAGGGTCACTGGAAGCGGAACTGCCCCAAATACTTAGCAGACAAGAAGGCCGACAACACTAAAGGTATATTTGATATACATGTAATTGATGTGTACCTTACAAGTACTCGTAGTAACTCCCCGGTATTTGATACCGGTGCCGTTGCTCATATTTGTAACTCATGCAGGAGCTGCGGAATAAACGGAGATGGCGAAGGGCGAGGTGACGATGCTGCGTCGGGAATGGTTCCAAGGTCGATGTGATCGCCGTCGACACGCTACCTCTACATTTACCTACGGGATTAGTTTTAAACCTCAATAATTGTTATTTAGTGCCAAGTTTGAGCATGAACATTGTATCGTGATCTTGTTTAATATGAGATGGCTACTCATTTAAATCCGAGAATAATGGTTGTTCTATTTATATGAGAGATATGTTTTATGGTCATGCTCGATGGCCAATGGTTTATTCTTCATGAATCTCGAGCGTGATGTTACACATATTCATAGTGTGAATACCAAAAGATGTAAAGTTGATAACGATAGTCCCACATACTTGTGGCACTGCTGCCTTGGTCACATTGGTGTCAAGCGCATGAAGAAGCTCCATGTTGATGGACTTTTAGAGTCTCTCGATTATGAATCATTTGCCACATGCGAACCATGCCTTATGAGCAAAATGACCAAGACTCCGTTCTCCGGAACAATGGAGCGAGCAACCAACTTATTGGAAATCATACATACCGATGTGTGCGGTCCAATGAGCGTTGAGGCTCGCGGAGGATATCGTTATGTTCTCACTCTCACCGATGACTTGAGTAGATATGGGTATGTCTACTTGATGAAACACAAGTCCGAGACCTTTGAAAAGTTCAAGGAATTTCAGAATGAGGTAGAGAATCAACGTGACCGAAAAATAAAGTTCTTACGATCAGATCGTGGAGGAGAATATTTAAGTCATGAATTTGGTACACACTTAAGGAAATGTGGAAAATGTTTCACAACTCACGCGGCCTGGAACACCTCAACGTAACAGTGTGTCCGAACATTGTAATCGCACTCTATTGGATATGGTGCGACCTATGATGTCTCTTACTGATTTACCGCTATCATTTTGGGGATACGCTCTAGAGACAGCTACATTCACTTTAAATAGCGCACCATCTAAATCCGTTGAGACGACACCGTATGAATTATGGTTTGGGAAGAAACCTAAGCTGTCGTTTCTAAAAAGTTTGGGGATGCGATGCTTATGTCAAGAAACTTCAACCTGAAAAGCTCGAACCCAAGTCGAAAAATGCGTCTTCATAGGATACCCTAAGGAAACCATTGGGTATACCTTCTACCTTAGATCTGAAGGCAAGATCTTTGTTGCCAAGAACGGATCCTTTACGGAAAAAGAGTTTCTCTCAAAAGGAGTAAGTGGGAGGAAAGTAGAACTCGATGAAGTACTACCTCTTGAACCGGAAAGTAGTGCAGCTCAGAAAATGTTCCTGTGGTGCCTACACCGATCGGAGAGGAAATTAATGATGATGATCAAGGTACTTTGGATCAAGTTGCTCTTGAACCCGTGGGTCCACAAGGACACGTTCCACACCGTAATGGTATGGCAACCTGTCCTGGAAATCATGTTGTTAGACAACGGTGAACCTTCAAACTATGAAGAAGCGATGGCGAGCCCAGATTCCAACAAATGGCTTGAAGCCATGCAATCCGAGATAGGATCCATGTATGAAAACAAAGTATGGCCTTTGACAGACTTGCCCGATGATCGGCGAGCGATAGAAAACAAATGGATCTTCAAGAAGAAGACGGACGCGGATGGTAATGTTACCATCTATAAAGCTCGACTTGTCGCTAAAGGTTATCGGCAAGTTCAAGGGGTTGACTACGATGAGACTTTCTCTCCCGTAGCGAAGCTTAAGTCCGTCTGAATCATGTTAGCAATTGCCGCATACTATGATTATGAGATATGGCAAATGGACGTCAAAACGGCATTCCTTAACGGCTATCTTAAGGAAGAACTGTATATGATACAGCCGGAAGCTTTTGTCGACCCTAAGAATGCTAACAAGGTATGCAAGCTCCAAGAGATCCATTTATGGGCTGGTGCAAGCATCTCGGAGTTGGAACATTCGCTTTGATGAGATGATCAAAGTGTTTGGGTTTATGCAGACTTATGGAGAAGCCTGCGTTTACAAGAAAGTGAGTGGGAGCTCTGTAGCATTTCTCATATTATATGTAGATGACATACTTTTGATGGGAAATGATATAGAACTTTTGGACAACATTAAGGCCTACTTGAATAAGAGTTTTTCAATGAAGGACCTTGGAGAAGCTGCTTATATATTAGGCATCAAGATCTGTAGAGATAGATCGAGACGCCTCATAGGTCTTTCACAAAGCACATACCTTGATAAGATATTGAAGAAGTTCAAAATGGATCAGTCCAACAAAGGGTTATTGCCTGTATTACAAGGTGTGAAATTGAGCTCGGCTCAATGCCCGACCATGGCAGAAGATAAAGAAGAGATGAGTGTCATCCCCTATGCTTCAGCGATAGGATCTATTATGTATGCCATGTTGTGTACCAGACCTAATGTAAACCTTGCCGTAAGTTTGGTAGGAAGGTACCAAAGTAATCCCGGCAAGGAGCACCTTTGGACAATGATCAAGAATATCCTGAAGTACACGAAAAGGACTAAGGACATGTTTCTCGTTTATGGAGGTGACGAAGAGCTCGTCAGTAAAGGGTTACGTCGGCGCTAGCTTCGACATAGATCTGGATGACTCTAAGTCACAAACCGGATACGTGTATATGTTGAATGGTGGAGCGATGGCTGGTGCATTTGCAAGCGAGGCGTCGTGGCGGGATCTACATGTGAAGCGGAGTACATGGCAGCCTCGGAGGCAGCGCATGAAGCAATTTGGGTGAAGGAGTTCATCACCGACCTAGGAGTCATACCCAATGCGTCGGGGCCGATCAAACTCTTCTGTGACAACACTGGAGCTGTTGCACTTGCCAAGGAGCCCAGGTTTCACAAGAAGACCTGGCACATCAAGCGTCGCTTCAACTCCATTCGTGAAAATGTTCAAGATGGAGACATAGAAATTTGCAAAGTGCATACGGATCTGAATGTCGCAGATCCGTTGACTAAACCTCTTCCCCGAGCAAAACATGATCAACACCAGAACTCTATGGGTGTTCGATTCATCACAATGTAACTAGATTATTGACTCTAGTGCAAGTGGGAGACGGTTGGAAATATGCCCTAGAGGCAATAATAAAAGGATTATTATTATATTTCCTTGTTCGTGATAATTGTCTTCTATTCATGCTATAATTGTATTATCCGGAAATCGTAATACACGTGTGAATACATAGACTACAACATGTACCTAGTGAGCCTCTAGTTGACTAGCTCGTTGATCAATAGATAGTCATGGTTTCCTGACTATGGACATCGGATGTCATTGATAACGGGATCACATCATTAGGACAATGATGTGATGGACAAGACCCAATCCTAAGCATAGCACAAGATCGTGTAGTTCGTTTTGCTAGAGCTTTTCCAATGTCAAGTATCTTTTCCTTAGACCATGAGATCGTGTAACTCCACGATACCGTCTGAGTGCTTTGGGTGTACCAAAGCGTCCTGGCAATCGGGTGACTATAAAGGTGCACTACGGTATCTCCGAAAGTGTCTGCATTGGGTTGACACGGATCGAGGCTGGGATTTGTCACTCTGTATTATGGAGAGGTATCACTTTGGGCCCACTCGGTAATGCATCATCATAATGAGCTCAAAGTGACCAAGTGTTTGGTCACGGGATCATGCATTACTGATGCGAGTAAAGTGACTTGCGATAGCTTGAGATTGAGCGAGGTATTGGGATACCGACGATCGAATCTCGGGCAAGTAACATACCGATTGACAAAGGGAATTGTATCTGAGGTTGCTTGAATCCTCGACATCGTGGTTCATCCAATGAGATCATCGAGGAGCATGTGGGAGCCAACATGGGTATCCAGATCCCGCTGTTGGTTATTGGCCGAAGAGCTGTCTCGGTCATGTCTGCATGATTCCCGAACCCGTAGGGTCTACACACCTAAGGTTCGGTGATGCTAGGGTTATTAGGAAGACTTGTATGTGATTACCGAATGTTGTTCGGAGTCCCGGATAAGATCCTGGACGTCACGAGGAGTTCCGGAATGGTCCGGAGGTAAAGTTCATATATGGGAAGTTGTCATACGGTCACCGGAAAGTTTCGGGGGCATATCGGTATTGTACCGGGGCCACCGGAGGGGTTCCGAGGGTCCATCGGGAGGGGCCGCCTCTTCCGGAGGACCTTATGGGCTGTATGGAGAAGGGAACCATCCCAAGTGGGCTGGGGCGCCACAACCCCCTAGGGCCCATGCGCCTAGGGTTTGTGGGGGAACCCTAGAGGCGCCTGCTTGGCAGGGGCAAGCCTCCCTCCTTGCCCCCCCCTCTAGATCTCATCTAGAGGCGCCCCTTCCCCTTCCCTATAAATAGAGGCGGGGAGGGCTGCACACACAATCCAAGGCGCAGCCCCTCCCCTCCCCAACACCTCTCCTCCTCCGCGTGTGCTTGGCGAAGCCCTGCCGGACAACTGCCACTCCATCACCACCACGCCGTCGTGCTGCTGTTGGAGCCTTCTTCCTCAACCTCTCCCTCCTCCTTGCTGGATCAAGGTGCGGGAGACGTCATCCGCTCCGTACGTGTGTTGAACGCAGAGGTGTTGTCCGTTCGGCACTTGGTCATCGGTGATTTGGATCACGACGAGTACGACTCCCTCAACCCCGTTCTCTTGAAAGCTTCCGCTCGCGATCTACAAAGGTATGTAGATGCACTCCTATCACTCGTTGCTAGATGAACTCATAGATGGATCTTTGTGAAACCGTAGGAAATTTTTTATTTTCTGCAACGTTCCCCAACACACCCTACTTCATTGCTGGCCAGGCCATTCCTCTACTCACCCACACCTCCTGTTATTTTCCGGCGACGGCAGCCGGACCTGTAAACCCTCGTACTCCCCACCGCGTGGGCAACCATTGCCGAGTCTTCCCCGGATCCGTGTCGTTCCCTTCCTAGGCCTCGCCGTCGTCCACCGCCATGGTGCTCTCGGCGCGGCCTGGTCAACATGGTCAACTGAAAGTGCAACTATCCCTAGGTGGTTTTGGTAATTCATAACAACATATAGCTCATTGAGCTAATGTTGTTCCAAGAGAAATATTTCAGGAAAGCTCAATGAATGGCATGGCATGGATGATGAAAGTGGATCCCTCAAAATATTAAGTACAAAGGATTGGCTCAAGCTCAAAAGCTCAAGACTCTACATTTTACATTTTAGTGATCCAAGATCACATTGAGTCTATAGGAAAAGCCAATACTATCAAGAAGGGATGAGGTGTTGCTTAATGAGCCTCTTGCTTCATGTGCTTAGTAATATACTCCAAAAACCCTCCACTACTTTCTCACATCCACATATGACCTAAACCTAAAGTCAAACTCGGCCCTACCGATTCTTTCTATCCGGCGCCACCGAGTTCAGATGTCATAGCCACTGACACAAACCCTAGGCAAATCGGTTTCACCTATAGGGATCTCAGTCTCACCGAGATGGGATTATAATCTCTCTGTTTCCCTTCATTAACGTTTGGTCTAACGAAGTGAGCGATCGGTCCCACCGAGATTGCAATGTAAACTCTCTGTTTCCCTTTCGTAACTTTTCGGTCTCACCGAAGGAGCGAATCGGTCCCACCGAGTTTACCTGACCAACTCTCTGGTTAGCTAATTACCAAATTCGGTCTCACCGAGTTTGTGTATGTCGGTCTCACCGAGATTACGTTATGCCCTAACCCTAGCCATATCGGTCCTACCGAGTTGCATATCGGTCCCACCAAAAACCCTAACGGTCACTAGGTTTACTAAATCGGTCCGACCGAGTTTGATGATTCGGTCCCACCGAGTTTGGTAAATTGTGTGTAACAGTTAGATTTTGTGTGGAGGCTATATATACCCCTCCACCTCCTCTTCATTCGTGGAGAGAGCCATCGTAACAAACCTACACTTCCAACTTACCAGTTAGAGAGAACCACCTACTCATGTGTTGAGGCCAAGATATTCCATTCCAACCACATAAATCTTGATCTCTAGCCTTCCCCAAGTTGCTTTCCACTCAAATCTTCTTTCCACCAAATCCAAATCACGTGAGAGAGAGTTGAGTGTTGGGGAGACTATCATTTGAAGCACAAGAGCAAGGAGTTCATCATCAACACACCATTTGTTACTTCTTGGAGAGTGGTGTCTCCTAGATTGGCTAGGTGTCACTTGGGAGCCTCCGACAAGATTGTGGAGTTGAACCAAGGAGTTTGTAAGGGCAAGGAGATCGCCTACTTCGTGAAGATCTACCGCTAGTGAGGCAAGTCCTTCGTGGGCGACGGCCATGGTGGGATAGACAAGGTTGCTTCTTCATGGACCCTTCGTGGGTGGAGCCCTCCGTGGACTCGCGCAACCGTTACCCTTCGTGGGTTGAAGTCTCCATGAACGTGGATGTACGATAGCACCACCTATCGGAACCATGACAAAAACATTTGTGTCTCCAATTGCATTTGACTCCTCCAAACCCTTCCCTTTACATTCTTGCAAGTTGCATGCTTTATTTTCCGCTTCCTATATACTCTTTGCATGCTTGCTTGAATTGTGTGAAGATTGCTTGACTTGTTCAAAGATAGCTAAAATCTGCCAAAGTCTAAAATTGGGAAAAGGTTAAGTTTTAATTGGTCAAGTAATCTAATCACCCCCTCTAGACATACTTCAAGGTCCTACAAGTGGTATCGAGCTTTGGTCTCCATTTGCTTTGATTTCCATAGCTTTTGGTGGTCATAGCCTTGGTTTCACAACCTAGGAGAGTATGGCGTCTAGCGAGGAAATTATCACCGTAGAGGTCCTTACTTTGATGGCACTAATTTTGCTAGTTGGAAGCATAAGATGAAAATGCATATTCTCGGACATAACCCCACCGTTTGGGCTATTGTGTGTATTGGTTTGCAAGGTGAATTCTTTGATGGGAGAGAACCGAACCGTGAAGCTAGCGCGGAAGAGTTGAAGATGTTGCAATACAATGCTCAAGCTTGTGATATCCTCTTCAATGGCTTGTGCCCCGAAGAATTCAACAAAATCAGCCGTCTTGAGAATGCAAAGGAAATTTGGGATACTTTGATTGATATGCATGAAGGTACCGACTCCGTCAAGGAATCCAAGTTGGATGTGCTCCAAAGTCAGCTTGACAAGTTCAAAATGAAGGATGGTGAAGGTGTCGCTGAAATGTACTCTAGGCTTGCTCTTATCACAAATGAGATTGCCGACTTAGGAAGCGAAGAGATGACCGACAGATTCATCATCAAGAAGATCCTAAGAGCATTGGATGGAAAATATGATACCGTGTGCACATTGATCCAAATGATGCCAAAGTACAAAGATCTCAAGCCAACGGAAGTCATTGGAAGAATTGTTGCTCATGAGATGTCACTCAAGGATAAGGAGGAACTTCACAACAAGTCAAGTGGTGCTTACAAAACCTCATGTGAAGCCCCCACATCATCAAGTGAGAAACAAACCTTCAATGAAGAATTGAGCTTAATGGTGAAGAACTTCAACAAATTCTACAAAAGTAGAAGCAAAGAAAGAAGCTCCAAGTCAAGGTCCTACAATGACCAAAGATCTTCTAGTCGAGAGCGCAATTGCTACAATTGTGGGAGACCCGGACACTATTCCAATGAGTGTACGGCACCCTACAAAAGAAGAAGATTCTCCCAAGAGAAGAAGTAGAAGAGAAGAATCACCACCAAGAGAGAGAAGGAGTAAAGATGATCGTTATGAACGAAGACCCTCACGGAGAAACAAGGATTCAGAAAGGAAGGACAAGTCATCAAAGAGCTACACAAAACAAAGGCATCAAGCTCATGTTGGTGAATGGGTATCCGGCTCCAAACTCAACAATCACTCCGAGAGAAGCTATCACTCCGACTCCGAATACACTCAAGATGAAGGTGTTGCCGATCTAGCACTTGTGTCAACCAACTCCTACGACATATTTGAATCACCAAATGAAGGAATTGGTAGATGCTTCATGGACAAAGGTCCAAAGGTAACACACCCCGAGTATGTTGATTTTAATAGTGATGAAGATGACTTGCTAGGTGATGATGATTTACTTGTTGACAACTCTAGTGATGAATACTATGATGAAACGTCAATTAATAATGCTAATAGAGATGAAACGAATGACAATGATAAGGAGAATATTGAGCTTCTAACTAAAGAACTAAACACTCTTAAGTTAGCTCATGAAACTATCTTCGAAGATCATCGAGAGCTTTTAAGGGCTCATGAGAAGTTACGCTTTGAAAAGCTCAATCTTGAGCAAGAGCATGAGTTCCTAAAAGTGATCAATGATGATCTCCGTAAGAAAAGTTCTTCTTACATTGCCAAGTGTTTACTCTTATCTACTTACATGCCTCAAGTCAAGCCAAGTAACAAGAACAAGAAAGATTCTTCCTCTGGTAGTAACAACAATAATGCTAAATCCAATATTGTTGCTTCTAGTAGTTCTCTTGATTCCACTAATGATTCTCTTAGCCAAGTTACACTTGAGCAATAAAACAGCTTATTGAAGGGAATTATATAGAAAGGTGTATACAAGAGCCTTGTCGGGAGTAAGCAATTTTAGGAAATTTTACGCAAGCAAGGAAGTCATCGGAAGAATCATGGTGTTGGTTTTGAACGAAAGTTCAATGCCAATGGAGTAGAGTGGGAAGAAGATCAATACCCCAAGACGAAGTTTGTTCCTCAACAAGAGAAGTATGATCCTACTTCCTTCAAGGGAACACAAGCACAAGATGATCTTCCACTACAAGACCACAAGAACAAAGGCAAGGACAAGCTTCAAGAGGAGATTGATGCATTTGAAGAAGCACCTAAGGCCTTAGTCAAGTGGGTTCCCAAGACTACGTCAAGTTCTACTTCATCAAGTACAACTCTTACACCTAGGATTCCCATCAAGATGATGTGGATCCCGAAGAAGAAGAACTAGAGAGTTCTTGAGGGTGACTCCGCCAACATTCTTCACTCATATCATTATGGCAAGGACAAGTGCAATCATCTTCCATATCTTGCACCAGTTCAAGAAGTCACAAACCCTCATGTTGGTAAGGCAAGGGACAAGGTAACCTAATGTTTTCATGGACATCATTTTGTGTGTGCATCACTCTATGTATATGGATATTCTTGTTTGTTCCTTGTGGGACTAACCCATGTAGGTATCGAAAGTGCAACTCACTCCAAAGGATTGCTCCAAA
This sequence comes from Aegilops bicornis, assembly GCA_021605145.1. Lineage (NCBI taxonomy): Eukaryota > Viridiplantae > Streptophyta > Magnoliopsida > Poales > Poaceae > Aegilops > Aegilops bicornis. The sequence continues at coordinate 165,066,408 of CM038673.1, read as the reverse complement.
ATATCTACATCAACATTGAGCATCCACATCTTCAACACCTACATGAAGTCATCATCGACAAAACCCACGGTTAGTTCATCCCTCTAAGGGGGGATCTCACATCTCGGGGGAGCTTAACTCTAAGAATTGAGCCAAAGCAACTCTAATGATGTGAACACATAAATGCTTTCTGTAAAAGTGGTAACCCCACTTGAGCTTGAACGATGAGTATGACCTATGATCAAATGTTCTCATTTGACTCCTAAGTCAATATACTCATATATAGATGACCTAGTCATCGCCAATTGTTTGATAGATGCTAGAATCGGTTGTGCATGCTTTGTCACATATTTCATTTGTCATTTTATTGTGTGAGCATGTTGGTTGCATATTTTACTCATTCGAGGACATCCACTTGTTGTTTTGATTGATTGGATTCTCTTTATTTGGCCAAGTGGATGGACAAGAATGCCTAAGAACCTTCTCTAGCTATCTATGATTTTATCGTCTCAAACTCTATTCATGCTACATCACAAAATTTGATCAAGTCAGATTCGAACCACTCTGTGTGAGGAGCACTCGGAGTCCCCGATTCGTCATAGACTTAAAACTTCCTAAACTTCTTTGTGATTTTCGGTCTGACCGATTCCTCCATTTCGGTCATACCGAGATCACTAAATCGATCTAGGTTTTCATCTCGGTGCAACCGATTTGAACTTTTTGGTCACACCGAGTTGTTGTAACTGTTAACAGTTATGCATCTCGGTGCCACCGAGTTGTTCCACACGGTCACACCGACAGTGACGGGCTATATATTCTCACAGGCAAATTTTGGAAAACTTTCTCCGAAACTCCTCGCCCGTGCATAGCTCGCTCTGCCTACTAGGTCTCCGGATTGTCAACTTCGTCGCCAGCCGCCTCCTGTCGCTGGTCTCCGCCGCCGTCAATGGAATTCAACTCCGCCGTTGCCGCCATAGCGAGTTCACCGCCGAACTAGGGTATGAACTCGATCACAGTGCTATCCTCGTCTGATTCTTAGCACATTGTGTTCATAATGCTTCTTGCCACGATTGAAACACTTCTATCCAGTCAAAACAATCCTTAGAATAGATGTGATTCAAAAATTTAGGGTTAGGTTTCCACCGAAACCATCTCGGACCCACCGAGTTGAAAAACTCGGTCCCACCGATTTGGCTAACGCCATTGCACTAGTAAGTCTCGGTCTGACCGAGAATTGCTAATCGGTGTGACCGATTTTAAAACTTTGTGAAACCCTAGCAGTCTCGGTGCCACCGAACTGTGACTCGGTCTGACCGAGTTCACTAGTTTAGGTTCCAAAACTGCTTCAGTATCATCGAGTTTGAAAATCGGTAGATCCGAAATGCTTTCTGTGGACTAAAACTAAGTATTTTGAATCATTCTTTTGCAAAAATCTCTGCATTTTGTGATGCTCATTCACTCTACCTCATCTATAGCTATTCACAGGGTCAGCAGATAGTGTGTGCAGCATGTCAGACCAAAGTGACAGCCAGAACAAGTCAAAAGAGCAGATTCACATGAGTGAGGGCACTAGTCCCTCTAGCAGCTCAGATGAGGGGAGCAGAAGCACTCCCAGCAATTTGCCCAAGGCTGCCACAAGGAAAAGGAAGAAGAAGACCTCAGAGTCTGAGGATGAGGATTATGTGGCAGTTGAGGATGAGGCTTGTTCAAAGAAGAAAGTGCTCAAAAAGGAGTACAGCTCAACTGCAGTTAAGCTAGGAATGAAGATCAAAAGGCCTGCAGGAAGACAACCAATGTCCAAAGCCATAGTCTCCACTCAAGCTTCTTTGGAATCCCAACCCAAAGAGCCTGCAGCTGCTGAAGGAAAGAAAAGGAAGGAAAGGGTCAATAAGACCATGGCCAGGGTGATTGGAAAGCCTTCCATGATGGAAGAGGAAGAGGAAGAAGAGGTTGCTGCACCAGCACCCACGGCACAAAAGCTGGCAGGATAGTTTACAAACTGGAATGACGAGCTCATTATGCAATTCTACTCCACAGCACATTTCTATCCAGATGGCAGGATAGTTTGGATGTCAGAAGGAACAAGATACCAATCAACCATAAAGGAATGGGCAAGTATGATCAATGCCCTAAAGGAAAGTGAAGGTGACTTGGACATTTATGCCAAGAAGAAGATGGGTCACAACTCAATGTCACAGATGTACAAGGAGATCCCAGATGATGCACTTGAGTCTTTCAAGTTTGGATCAGTTCATTTTCTTCTGTCATCGAGGCTGCCTACGATCAAGCTGGATCCTAAGGCACACTCTGTTTCCCAAATCGGTGACCACAACATGATCGTGAGGGCATGCAATTAATTTGCTTCACATTTTTTATGTGCCCCAGAAATTCAAGGTCATGAGCCTCATAGTTGAAACTATCAAGAGGACAGCAGCAAACCAAAAGAGGAGCTGTGGATATGCCCCACAAATTCAGGAGTTGATTAACTCAAAGATGGGCACAGGAAAGTATCTGTTGGATAACGAACACTTGGTTCTCTATCCTGAATTTGAGGACAATCAAGTTGTCATGACTGAGAATGAACCATCATCAGTACAAGCTCAAGAGAAGAAGGAGAAGGCAAGGAAAGAGAAGGTTGCCAAGATGCCAACTCTAGCAGAGGCATCTGAATACTTTCTGAAGAGCAAGCAGGACCAGCTTGGTTACTTGATAGCATCAACTCTGCGGATTGAGATGGAGTTGGCCACCCTAACTCAAAACCAGGAGAGCCTGGAAAGAATCATGGAACAAAAATTCTATGATCTTGATGTCAAAATGGCGAGATTGATCGGTTGTAGAGCATTGCAGGATGACATGCATGAGAGGAAGGGCGGGGACAACAAGCGATGCATTTGCCGGAGTGCCTCGAGCTCGGAGATCAGGCAGAGCCGATGCAGACACCGAGGTCACTTCATCTGCTCCAGCTACAGCTCTAGCACAACCAGCTCCAGCACCAACTCCTACCACATCCACTGAAGTCTTCGTCCAAGGAGCCATCTCTACGCCACCAGCAGAAGACCAAGCCTGAGAGATGATATAGTCCTATGCATTTTCTAGGAACTTTTTGGTAACTTGTTGCCAAAGGGGGAGAAAAATGTATAGATCATAGGCTTCGAGAGAGAGATTTGCTGCTTTTGTTCTCTCTTGTCTTCTTGGTTGAACTTTGTTTGCTTTTGATTGCTTGAGATACTATGCTATTACCTATGAGACATTGATGATCATGTGTTTGATCATAAGCTACACTTATGCTTGTTATATGATATTATCTTTCTTATCCTTATATGATCATTGTGATGAGTGCATGTATTCAATCTTTATTATTTTGAGCGCTCCACCAAGATGTATGTGACATGGAAGAGTAACCCATGAGCCTAATTCCTTGTGCATTTACAGTCCAAAGCAAATCTTAAAATATGCACAAATTTGGGGGGAGCTCTTGCTTATCACATACTTCTCAAAGCGACGATGTTTTTCAATCTTATTATCATTTGTCGAAGCTTTGATCTATATGTTGTCATCAATTACCAAAAGGGGGGAGATTGAAAGTGCAACTATCCCTAGGTGGTTTTGGTAATTCATAACAACATATAGCTCATTGAGCTAATGCTGTTCCAAGACAAATATTTCAGGAAAGCTCAATGAATGGCATGGCATGGATGATGAAAGTGGATCCCTCAAAATATTAAGGACAAAGGATTGGCTCAAGCTCAAAAGCTCAAGACTCTACATTTTACATTTTAGTGATCCAAGATCACATTGAGTCTATAGGAAAAGCCAATACTATCAAGAAGGGATGAGGTGTTGCTTAATGAGCCTCTTGCTTCATGTGCTTAGTAATATGCTCCAAAACCCTCCACTACTTTCTCACATCCACATATGACCTAAACCTAAAGTCAAACTCGGCCCTACCGATTCTTTCTATCTGGCGCCACCGAGTTTAGATGTCATAGCCACTGCCACAAACCCTTGGCAAATCGATTTCACCGATAGGGATCTCGGTCTCACCGAGATGGGATTGTAATCTCTCTGTTTCCCTTCGTAACGTTTGGTCTAACGAAGTGAGCGACCGGTCCACCGAGATTGCAATTTAGACTCTCTGTTCCCTTTCATAACTTTTCGGTCTCACCAAAGAGCGAATCGGTCCCACCGAAGTTTACTCCGACCAACTCTCTGGTTAGCTAATTACCAAATTCGGTCTCACCGAGTTTGTGTAATCGGTCTCACCGAGATTACGTTATGCCCTAACCCTAGCCATATCGGTCCTACCGAGTTGCATATCGGTCCCACCGAAAACCCTAACGGTCACTAGGTTTACTAAATCGGTCCGACGGAGTTTGATGATTCGGTCCCATCGAGTTTGGTAAATTGTGTGTAACGATTAGATTTTGTGTGGAGGCTATATATACCCCTCCACCTCCTCTTCATTCGTGGAGAGAGCCATCAGAACAAACCTACACTTCCAACTTACCAGTTACGAGAGAGAACCACCTACTCATGTGTTGAGGCCAAGATATTCCATTCCAACCACATAAATCTTGATCTCTAGCCTTCCCCAAGTTGCTTTCCACTCAAATCTTCTTTCCACCAAATCCAAATCCTGTGAGAGAGAGTTGAGTGTTGGGGAGACTATCATTTGAAGCACAAGAGCAAGGAGTTCATCATCAACACACCATTTGTTACTTCTTGGAGAGTGGTGTCTCCTAGATTGGCTAGGTGTCGCTTGGGAGCCTCCGACAAGATTGTGGAGTTGAACCAAGGAGTTTGTAAGGGCAAGGAGATCGCCTACTTCGTGATGATCTACCACTAGTGAGGCAAGTCCTTCATGGGCGACGGCCATGGTGGGATAGACAAGGTTACTTCTTCGTGGACCCTTCGTGGGTGGAGCCCTCCGTGGACTCGGCATAGCCGTTACCCTTCGTGGGTTGAAGTCTCCATCAACATGGATGTACGATAGCACCACCTATCGGAACCACGACAAAAACATCTGTGTCTCCAATTGCGTTTGAATCCTCCAAACCCATCCCTTTACATTCTTGCAAGTTGCATGCTTTATTTTCCGCTGCCTATATACTCTTTGCATGCTTGCTTGAATTGTGTGAAGATTGCTTGACTTGTTCAAAGATAGCTAAAATCTGCCAAAGTCTAAAATTGGGAAAAGGTTAAGTTTTTAATTGGTCAAGTAGTCTAATCAGCCCCCCCCCCTCTAGACATACTTCAAGGTCCTACATCAACGAACGACATCCATCGGCTGTGGACTGTACGCGCAAAATAATGATTCCTCCACCTGACAGCTGGGAGCCACCGGAAGGGCCTCTGTATTTCGTGAAAAAAGCGTTCCCCAGCCGACATGTCGGACCCACCAGCTATATCTTCGCACGCAAGGAAGTGCCTCCTTATTACGCACAAAAAATGAATACCCACCCTGCTAGCTGGGACCCACCATAGTGGGAGGATGACTTGTGGGCCAACTAAGTTGGCGGGGACGGAGGGCTTTGTCAACTTAGTCAATATGAACGATTCTAGCTCCAGTGACCGTACGATGTCCATCCAACGGCCGTAGTGCTTCTTCAACCTCTGGTCTTCTTGCTCCAGCCGCCCAAAGCAGCGTCGGTCGTGCCGCATGCTCCTGCCTCTCGTGGTCGGCTATGCTGCCTCGGACGCCTCACCGCCCCTACTATTCCCACCGGCCGGGGCCACATGGCGACGGCAGCCTCACACCACAGCCGAACCAGTGAACCCTCGTACTCCTCTCCGCGCGGGCTTCCACTGCCGCGTCTTTCCTGGCTCCACGTTGTCCCCTTCCTAGGCCTCGCCATCGTCCACCGCCGTGGTGCTCTTGGCGCGGCCTGGTCAACGTGGTCAAGGAACGACTTCCATCGGACGTGGGATGTCGTGGAGAGGCATCGGTGGGTCCACGGTCGCAGCAAGGAAGTGCCTCCTTATTACGCGGAAAATAATGATTCCTCCACCAGACAGCTAGGACCCACCGGACGGGCCACTGTATTTCACGGAAAAAACGTTTCCCCCTGACTGCTGGGACCCACCAGCTTCATCTTCGCACGCAAGGAAGTGCGTCCGGTCAAAAAAAACGATTTGCCCCCTTGACTGGCGGGACCCACCAGCTACACCTTCGCACGCAAGGAAGTGCGACCGGGCAAAAAAACAAAACGATTTGCCCCCCTGACTGCTGGGACCCACCAGCTACATCTTCGCAGGCAAGGAAGTGCCTAACAGTCGGGACCCACCTGGTCGAAGCGTACGTAGCGTTGTCATCCTGGTCGCGAATGTATGCGTACATCTTGGTCGATGTAGAGGCGCGTAATGTGTCGTAGTAGAGGCGCCGCGACGCAGTCGTAGTACAGCGCCGCACGTAGCATGTACACGCACGTGACGCCAGGTGCAAGAAAGAAAATACGGCCACGTATGTGTACATACGGGCGGGGTCTCGAACACCTACTCGCGCATACGTACAGCCAGGGCTCGTGTACAAGGCTGGGTCGGAACGGAGAAACAGCGTCGTCGTCGTGTTCAAGGGGAGGCAACTGAATGCATCGTGTTCATGGGGAGGCAACGGAATGCGTCGTGTTCATCGGGAGGCAACTAGCAGGCAGCGTGGGAGCCAACCGGCTTGGACGGAATAAGCGATGGAAGCGAGGCTGGCGTACCCGCGGAAAGCAGAGAAGCGGCCTTGTGTTCGACCGGCCATGTTGAGCAGGGTCCTGTTGATCGGGAGGGTGTGGCGTCTGCCAAAAGCGGAGAAAGCGGACCTCCCTACGGTCAACAGGGGTCTGTTGATCGGGAGGGTGTGGCGCAAAAGCGGAGGAAGCGGACCTCCTACGGTCAAAGCAGGGGTCCTGTTGATCGGGAGGGTGTGGCGTACCGCCAAAGCAGATGAAAGCGGACTTGTGTTGGAGCGCTTCTGGTCGAAATGGGGTCCTGTTCATCGGGAGGTGTGGCGTGCGCATAAACCGGACTCCACGGATCTGTTCATCTCCACCGTCGACCTCCTCCAGCCTCCACGGGCTACCGTCGACCTCCTCCAGCCTCCACGGGCTCCTGTTCATCCAGCCTCCATCGCACGATACTCCACCGGCTACTGTTCAACCACCCTCTGGGCACCCTCCACCATCTACTGTTCATCCAGCCCTCCACACCACGGGTCCTGTTCAACCACCCTCCACGGCCACCCCTCCACCGTCTCTGTTCATCCAGCCCTCCACACCACGGGTCCTGTTCATCCAGAGGCAACGCCACCGCTCCTTTGTTCATCCAACCCCCCGCAATGCTCACTGTTCAACCAATCGATCGACTTCTGTTAGCAGCAGTAGAGAAGGAATCGCTCCATCTGGTTCGATTAACGACCATCGATCGATCGCTCGGGTTCGATAGCAGCGTAACTGCGGTCAATCGCCGGGTTCGATTAGAGCCCAACGCCTCGCTCGGGTTCAGTTAGAGCCAACGCCTCGCACACATGCGCGTACGTGTACGAGAGAAACGCGCATCGCTCGGCCCCTGACCTCCCACCGTAACCGGCAACTCCCTGAAATTTTCCTCCCCCTCGCTTCTACCACGGTTTTTTCCGTCATGGACGGCCCAAAGAATGTCATGCAGCTGCGTCTCCGGCCCGCCCAGGACGAAAAGCCCATTTTATGTCATGATTTTTTGTCATAGAAGTAGGAGCCCACCACATCTATGATGATACCAGGTTTTGTCACAATTATCATCATAGAAGTGTCATATGTATGATGAGAAAAAAATTCGTTCGCCCAAAATGTCACGGATGTGTCTTTTTTGTAGTGTAGATATCGGTCATGGCGGGCGGATGCAAACCGGGCCGTAGTTAGGCCCAACTATATGATGGGCTTTTAACAGGCCGAAATTAATATAGGGTTGAATATTAAACGGGCCCTTAATAGGCCGAAACTAATATCAGGCTGAATTACTAAATGGGCCTTTAGCAAGTGTGCCCAAAAGCATAGCGTCCAGTTAAGGGGCGAATCTGATATGGGCCTTAATTAAGCCCAAAGCCTCTTAAAGGGCCGGACCTGATCTGGATCGTGATTTGGCCCAGAACGTGGAAGGCTTTTAATGGGTCGGATCTCATATGGGCCATTATTAGGCCCGGAACATGGCAGGTCATTAATGGACCGGATCAAATATGGGCCGGCATTTGGCCCAAAACATGGCAGCCAGTTAATGGACTGGCCTACTAGTGTCCTCAAAATCTTGTGGGCCTACAGTTGGACCGGCCCATTAATGTAAATCTCATGGGCCTTTAGCTGGGCCGGCCCATTATGATCCGCAAGAATTTTGTGGGCCTTTACCTGGGCCGGCCCATTATGGCACACAAAAATCTTGTGGGCCTTTACCTGGGTCGGCCCATTATGGCCCGCGAAATCTTGTGGGCCTTTAGCTGGGCCAGCCCATTATGGTCCGCAAAATCTCATGGGCCTTTAGCTGGGCCGGCCCATTATGGTCCGCAAAATCTTGTGGGCCTTTAGGTGGGCCGGCCCATTTAAACTAGATGGGTCGTGCCACATGTCGACGTATCATAGGCGCCTTCTGTCCAATGAGTGGATGACATCTATCCCAACGATGAGCCGACACGTGTTTCCTCCAGCCAATGATGATTTTACATGTGGAAAATCACCATTGGTCGGGGCCGTTAACGGGTTATCGGATCCAAAACCCGACCCGATAGCTTAACGGCGTTCCGTTACGGTGGATGCCACGTGTCGGTCACCCTTGACGAAAGCAGTTCTGGGACGCGCGATTTATCGTCATGGAAGCGGACACTTCCGTGATGATAATTTTGGTAATGTCATGGAACACTTCTCTGACGTACGGTATGACTATCTTGATTACATCATAAAATCGTCATGGATGTACATGCATGACAAAAAAACGCGAGCTACTGTGACAAACACGTATCATCACGGAAGTGTATTTTTTTGTAGAGGATGAGTTGTTGCTTAAAGCATTCTTGATCGAGGGTTTCCTCTGGCACGATGAAGTCTTCATCGCCGAGGCTTATTTCATCTTCGGAGCGTGGCATATAGTTGCTGTCCTACAAGTCCTTGCTCCTGACTGGCTCGTCAGGGTTACCCTGCCCCTCCTCCCTATCATCCTGTTCGGATGTTGGTTTGACGGGGGCGTCTGGGTCATTGGCATTCTCCAGAGTGTTATCGTCTCCATTGCCGGTATTGCTTTCTTTGTCGGGGTGCGATTTTGAACGATGCCGTTGATGCCGTCGTTTTGGTGGTTTTTAAGTGTTATTGTCCTTTATTGGATTCTTACATCGCCATCTTCTTTTGGCGTATCCGCCATGTATACGTCGTATGTGGAGGTGGCCGCCCAGCGTCTGGTATGCGGTGGGTTTTGGCTTTGTTCATCTCCAGCATCGTCGTCCATACCATTGATGTCTTCGGAGCCTAATCGAGCCTGTCGGTTAAGTCCTCGACAGTGGCTATGAAGTGGGTGGCAGGTGGGGCGTAGAATTCCCCGCTCTCAGCCCCTGGTCCAGGTTGGGCGTAGTTCGGAGGTTGCCCCTCTGTAATGACGAGGGGTCACATTAAGTCTAGAGCCTCGCTTAAAGGCGAGGTTTGGCCAGGGAGAAGAAAGTCCATGGAGTACGGCGGGAAGAAAACTCCTTGGCCAAGCTCACACGATGCTGACTCCAAGGGTTCATAGCTAGTGTTCGAAGAAGATTCCAGCTTCATGATGATTGCCGGTGGCGCTGCTTCCTCCGGCTCTCCCGTACCAGGCTCGATAGCCGCAGAGAGTCCGGCGGGCTCGGGAATCCCGTCTTCGGACCTGGTGATGCGCTCCGGATCTAAGGCCAGAGCGGAGGTTGGGGTCGCGAACCCTTGGAAGATCAAGTCTCCTCGGATATCAGCGACATAATCCAGATTTCCAAAACTGATCTGGTGACCTGGGGCGTAGCTGTCAATCTTCTGTAGATGGCCAAGCGAGTTGGCCCGCACTGCGAAGCCGCCGAACACAAAGATCTGGCCGGGGAGAAAGATCTCCCTTAGGGCAGCATTGTCGTATATGACCGATGGAGCCATCGAACCTTCTAGCGACGACACAGCGGAACTCTCAATGAAAGCACCAATGTCGGTGTCAAAACCGACGGATCTCGGGTAGGGGGTCCCGAACTGTGCGTCTGAGGATCGAATGTAACAGGAGACAGGGACACGATGTTTACCCATTTTCGGGCCCTCTTGATGGAGGTAATACCCTACTTCCTGCTTGATTATTTTGGATGAATATGGGGTTACAAGAGTTTATCTACCTCGAGATTGTAATGGCTAAACCCTAGATGTCTAGCATGTATCATTATGATTCTCCCCTTCGGACTAAACCCTAGGGACCTAGGGTTACACAGAATCGGTTTGCAGAGAAAGAAAACTTCACATCTGAACACCAAGCTTGCCATCCACGCAAAGGAGAGTCCCATCCGGACATGGGAAGAAGTCTTCTGTCTTGTATCTTCAGACCCATTAGTCCGGCCCACGTCACACAGCCCGGACGCCCGAGGACCCCTTAATCCAGGACTCCCTCGGAGATCTTTTTGATGTAACTCTTTTTTCGATGTGTTTGTTGGGATCCGATGAACTTTGAGTTTATGATCAGATTTATTTTATCCATGAAAGTTATCTGAGTTTTGATCTCTTATATGCACGATTACTTATAGCCTCGTACTTATTCTTCGAATCTTTAGTTTAGTTAGGCCAACTAGATCGATTTTTCTTGCCTTCTGGGGCATCCCCAAGATTTGGCTTTTAGGTGTCCTTAGATTATCTTGGGGTGCCATGGGCATCCCCAAGCTTAGGCTCTTGCCACTCCTTGTTCCATACTCCATCAAATCTTTACCCAAAACTTGAAAACTTCACAACACAAAACTTAACAGAAAATCTCGTAAGCTCCGTTAGCGAAAGAAAACAAAATACCACATCAAGGTACTGTAATGAACTCATTCTTTATTTATATTGGTGTTAAACCTACTGTATTCCAACTTCTCTATGGTTTATAAAGTATTTTACTAGCCATAGATTCATCAAAATAAGCAAACAACACACGAAAAACAGAATCTGTCAAAAACAGAACAGTCTATAGTAATCTGTAACTAGCACAAACTTCTGGAACTCTAAAAATTCAGCAAAAATAGGAAGATCTAAATAATTTGTTTATTGATCTGCTGAAATTGGAGTCAATATTATATCACGTTCTGGTAATTTTTAACAATTGTTTTCGTGAACAGAAAGTTTCTGGAAATTACAGCAAGATCAAATAACTATCATCCAAGAAGATCCTATAGGTTTAACTTGGCACAAACACTAATTAAAACATAAAAACAAATCTAACCAGAGGCTAGATCAAAGATTCATTCCTAAACAGAAGCAAAAAGCAAAAAAAAAATTGGGTTGCCTCCCAACAAGCGCTATCGTTTAACGCCCATAGCTAGGCATAAAAACACGGATAGATCTAGGTATTGCCATCTTTGGAAGGCAATCCATAAGTGGCTCTCATAATAGATTCATAAGGTAATTTAATTTTCTTTCTAGGGAAGTGTTCCATGCCTTTCTTAACGGAAATTGGAATCTAATATTCCCTTCCTTCATATCAATGATTGCACCAATCGTTCTAAGAAAAGGTCTACCAAGAATAATAGGACATGAAGGATTGCAATCTATATCAATAACAATAAAATCTATAGGCACATAATTCCTATTTGCAACAATAAGAACATCATTAATTCTTCCCATAGGTTTTTTAATAGTGGAATCCGCAAGGTGTAACTTTAAAGAGCAATCATCAAATTCGCGGAAACCTAACAAATCACGCAAAGTTTTTGGAATCGTGGAAACACTAGCACCCAAATCACACAAAGCATAGCATTCATGATCTTTAATTTTAATTTTAATAGTAGGTTCCCATTCATCATAAAGTTTTCTAGGGATAGAAATTTCCAACTCAAGTTTTTCTTCATAAGATTGCATCAAAGCATCGACGATATGTTTGGTAAAAGCTTTATGTTGACTATAAGCATGTGGAGAATTTAGCACGGATTGCAACAAGGAAATACAATCTATCAAAGAGCAATTATCATAATTAAATTCCTTGAAATCCAAAATAGTGGGTTCATTGCTATCTAAAGTTTTAACTTTTTCAATCCCACTTTTACCAATTTTAGCATCAAGATCTAAAAACTCCGAATTTTGGAATGCCTTCTAGGTAAAGGTGGATCATATTCAGTCAAATCATTATCAAGATTCATATTGCAAAACAAATATTTAATCGGGGACACATCAATAACTTTTAGATCTTCATATTTATTCTCATAAAAACTAGAAGCACACGCTTTCACAAAGCAATCTTTCTTAGCACGCATCCTACAGGTTCTTTCTTTCCACTCATCAATGGAAATTCTCATAGCCTTGAGAGACTCATTGATATCATTCTTAGGAGGAATAGATCTAAGTTTCAAAGAATCAACATCAAGAGAAATTCTATCAATCTTCCTAGCCAACTCATCAATCTTAGGCAACTTTTCTTCAAGCAAAGCATTGAAATTCTTTTGCAAATTCATAAATTATTTAACACTAGTCTCAAATTCAGAGGGCATCATATTAAAATTTCCATAAGATTTGTTGTAGGAATTACCATAATTATTAGAGGAATTACTAGGATACGGCCTAGGATTAAAGTTTCCTCTATACGTGTTGTTACCAAAATTATTCCTACCAACAAAATTCACATCCATAGATTCATTATTATTCTCAATCAAAGTGGACAAAGGCATATCATTAGGATCATAATATTATCTTGGAGTTTAGTAGCTTCTCCTAAGGTGATTTCCATAAAGGTGCCTCTCGCGGCCGAATCTAAAAGATTTCTAGAAGCAAAATTCAATCCAGCATAAAAAATTTGTATCCACAAATTCAAACCATGAGTAGGGCAATTACGTATCATTAATTTCATTCTCTCCCAAGATTGTGCAACATGTTCATGATCAAGTTGCTGAAAATTCATAATGTCGTTTCTAAGAGAGATGATCTTAGCGGGAGGAAAATACTTAGAGATAAAAGCATCTTTGCATTTATTCCATGAATCAATACTATTTTTAGGCAAAGACGAAAACCAAGCTTTAGCACGATCTCTAAGCGAAAAAGGGAGTAGATTCAATTTAAAAATATCATTATCCACATCTTTCTTATTTTGCATATCACACAAATCAACGAAGCTATTTAGATGGGTAGCGGCATCTTCACTAGGAAGGCCGGCGAATTGATCTTTCATGACAAGATTCAACAAAGCAGTATTAATTTCACAAAACTCGGTATCGGTAAGAGGAGCAATCGGAGTGCTAAGGAAATCATTGTTGTTGGTATTGGTAAAGTCACACAATTTAGTATTGTCTTGAGCCATAGTGACAAGCAAGCAATCCAACACACGAGCAACCAAAAAGCTAGCGAAAAAAAGAGGCGAATGGAAGAGAGAGGGCGAATAAAACGGCAAGGGTGAAGTGGGGGAGAGGAAAATGAGAGGCAAATGGCAAATAATGTAATGTGAGGGATATTTGTTTGTGATGGGTACTTGGTATGTCTTGACTTGACTTGACTTGGCGCGAATCTCCCCGGCAACGGCGCCAGAAATCCTTCTTGCTACCTCTTGAGCACTGCGTTGGTTTTTCCCTTAAGAGGAAAGGGTGATGCAGTAAAGTAGCGTAAGTATTTCCCTCAGTTTTTGAGAACCAAGGTATCAATCCAGTAGGAGGTGTTTAGCGCAGCGAACAAGGCAATCAGACTATGCGGCCTTTACCGCCCCCACTTAGCCATAGGAGTTTGACAATTAATAAAGTTGGCGAAGCCCCTGGTGTTCGGAAGGCCGAATTAGGGGCCCTATACATGCCAAATCGGAAGAACTGATTCTTCGCAAGAAGCGGAAAAAATCTCCAACGATTTGGAACCTCACGAACAGCTGACCGGCTCTCGCCGCATCATAATGATCAGTTTTGGCTTTCTCTCTTGAGGTGCTCGTCCGGAAGAACCGGGACACAATTGCGATAGTTCTCCCTTTACTACCCTAGCCGATATAGCGGAACATAAGGTAGTAAGCACAGGAGCCGGGCAACCCAACTATTGACCAAAGACATGATTCGGAGCCGATGCATATAATGCTATAAGTTCGGGGTGTCGAACTATACTGAAAAAGTGTTCGGACTTTTATTGTCGTGATGGGGGGTATAATGAAGCCCCTGGCATACTAGTACGTACCATGATGTACGTGTGCGATGAGTAATAGATACTGAGGTGAGGAAACGGAAAGGATTAAGTAATGAGCTGACGCCACCATTTATTCACCGTTGTGGTGTAGTCAGTACGTCGAGGCGTACTTTGTACTAGTAATGCGATAAGCAAGTAAGGCTATTTAACATGCCGTAACCAAGGGCGAGCTGCATGCGGGTATGTAAAACAAGTATATTAATCGTTTATTAGATACCACCTGGGGGTTCCCTTGTACGCCATAGCTCGTTGCCTCCTTGGTGTGTTCTGCGAACGGTTCGTCCGTATAGACCTTGAAAAAGAAAAGAAAACCCCGTAAAAAGAAAAAGCAGGAGCGTGCGAATCCCAGGGTCTATTAAGCCGTACTGTGGATCGCGAGCGAGTTGTGTCTCCGTCCGTACCCATGGGGTTTCGAGTGCGTAGTTTTAAATGCACGTGGTACTAACACCATTACCTCGTCAGGGCTGGGACGGGGGCCAAATTGCTAGTTTGGCTTGTGACGAGCCGAGCTGTCCTGCTGTAGTGTAGTCCGGACCCTCTTAATGATGTCCAGGGGCTCGGCATCCGGATTATAGTGCTGCTTGAGAAGGCCACTCTGTACTTCTGCTGCTAGGGCGGCGGTGTGCTCCTCTGTACGGAGGGAGCGTTTCGTATTTCCGTTTACCGTAATGACGCCACGTGGACCGGGTATCTTGAGTTTGAGATAAGCATAGCGCGGCACCGCGTTGAATCTAGCGAATGCGGTTCGTCCGAGCAGTGCGTGATAGCCACTGCGAAATGGGACGATATCGAAGATTAGTTCTTCGCTTCGGAAGTTATCCGGGGAAACGAACACTACCTCCAGCGTTATTGAGCCCGTACAATGGGCCTCTACGCCTCGTATGACTCCTTTAAAGATAGTCTTCGTGAGCTTGACTCGTGAGGGGTCAATGCTCATTTTACGTACTATATCCTGATAGAGCAGGTCGAGGCTGCTACCACCGTCCATTAGGACTCTAGTCAGGTGAAATCCATCGATGATTGGGTCGAGGACCAGTGCAGGTGAACCGCCGTGTCGGATGCTAGTCGGATGGTCTCGGCGGTCGAAGGTGATCGGGAATGATGACCACGGATTAAACTTCGGGGCAAGGGGCTCTACCGCGTAGACGTCCCTGAGTGCGTGTTTGCGCTCCTTTTTGGGGATATGTGTAGCGTATATCATGTTCACCGTTTTGACTTCAGGGGGGAATTTCTTTTGCCCCCCGGTGCTCAGCTGCCGGGGCTCTTCGTCATTGTCCTCGCTCTACGATTCCCCTTCTTTGTTTCTGCTATTTACCTTGCTGGCTTGTTTAAATACCCGGCAATCTCTGTTAGTATTGTTGGCTGGTTTGTCTGGGGTGCCATGTATTTGGCAAGGACGATCGAGTATGCGGTCCAAGCTGGATGGTTTTCCACTGCTCCTTTTATAGGGCTTCTTTTGTTGGCCGGACTTGGAAGCACTGAATCCGGCATGAACTGTTGTGACATCGATGTTATCGCCATTGCTTCGGCGCTTGTTTTTATTGCACCGTAACTTGCCGGCGCTATTTTTTACCTCGGAGGGGCTTGTTTCGTTGGCCGTGTTTGTACTGCGAGCCAGCCAACTGTCCTCTCCTGCGCAAAAGCAGGTCATGAGTGCCATGAGGGCTGCCATGGACCTCGGCTTTTCTTGGCCGAGGTGGCGGGTGAGCCATTCGTCCCGGATGCTATGCTTAAAGGCCGCCAAGGCCTCGGCATCCGGACAGTCAACAATCTGGTTCTTTTTGGTTAGGAACCTAGTCCAGAATTTTCTGGCTGATTCTCCAGATTGTTGAACTATGTGTCTTAGATCATCGGCGTCTGGTGGCCGGACATATGTTCCTTGGAAGTTGTCTAGGAAAGCTTCTTCCAAGTCCTCCCAGCTGTCGATAGAGTTTTCAGGCAGGTTGTTAAGCCAGTGCCGAGCTGGCCCTTTGAGCTTGAGTGGGAGGTATTTAATGCCGTGGAGATCATCTCCTCGAGCCATGTGGATGTGGAGGATGAAATCCTCGATCCACACTGCGGGATCGGTTGTGCCATCGTATGATTCGATATTGACGGGCTTGAATCCCTCGGGGAATTCGTGATCCAGATTACCTGCGTGAAGCGAGAGAGGGTGTCTGACACCTCTGTACCATGCCGTGTCGCGGCGTAGCTCTGATGGAGTCCATCTGCGGCATTCGGACCGGGCGTGGTTAGATTTGTCACGTCTGAATAGGTAGCCGTATTCGTGCCTCGAGGCACGTTCTCGCGATCCGTAGAACGATCTTGTATGTCCTGCACTACTGTCCAGGGTCTGCTAGAGGTCATACGTGTGACCCTGAATTCTTCCGTCTTTATTTTTGCGGAGCGGTTGGACAGGCTGCTATTCAGCTTGAGTTTCCGCTTTGTCCCGACCGCGTGGTGGCCGGTCGGCCGCCCTATCTCGACCACGTGGTGGTCGTTCCGCATTACGCGAGGGAGATGTGTGCTCCAGTGCCTCCTCATCGAATTGAGGTAGCAGTCTGCGTTTTGGGTAGCTCTTGGTTGGGCGCTTGAGGCCGTATTCTTCCGCTGTCAGGACGTCAGTCCATCTGTTGACGAGCAAATCTTGTTCAGCTTGAAGCTGCTGCTGCTTCTTTTTCAGGCTTCTTGCAGTGGCTATGAGTTGAAGCTTAAAGCGCTCCTGCTCCAGAGGGTCCTTAGGCACGATGAAATCTTCGTTGCCGAGGCTTGTCTCCTCTTTGGAGGGTGAACGGTAACTATCGCCCCCGTGTCATCTTCTATCGCTTGCTCATCAGGGTTGTCTTGCCTGTGGTCATGTTCCTCCTGTTCGAATGCAGCTCCGACAGGGTCTTCATTGTTTTCTGCGTCGCCCGGAGTGTTATTTTCTCCGGTACCAGTATTGCTATCCTTTGAACGGCGAGGCTTAGAACGGCGTTTGGGGCGCCGGCGCTTGGACTGCGTCTCGGAAGTTTTATTCTTATCTGGCTCTTCTTTGTCGTCGCCAGATCCCTTAGGTGTATCAACCATGTATACGTCGTACGAAGAGGTGGCCGTCCAATGTCCAGTGAATGGCGGGTCTTGGCCTTGCTCATTGTCGGCATCGTCGTCCATACCGGTGATGTCTTCGGAGCCATAGTCAAGCACGTCGATTAAGTCGTCGACGGTGGCTATGAAGTGGGTGGCGGGTGGGAAGCAAAATTCCTCGTCGTCTGCCTCTAGCTTGAACCGAACATAGTTCGGCTGTGAGTCTTCCTCCAAGGACAAGTTCTTCAAAGAATTTAGTACGTCAGCCAAAGGCGAATGCTGGAAGACGTCTACGGCGCTAAATTCAAAAATCGACAATCGATCCAGCTCAGTGTTCGCAGGTGTATCCGGTCTGGAACATGCAGTCAGAAACGAGTCCGGGGTTCCGCTGACGCAAGCATTGCAGGATCTTGAGTCCGTGTGCGGCTCCAACGTCGCGGACTTTATAGCCTCGGAGGGCGCGATCTGCTTTGGTACTGAGGCCGTTGTAGCAACAGGATCCATCTCTTGGGTGTGCTCTGATGACAGATTTAGGCCATGTTCATCGGGGAAAGGGGGAGCGATCGCCGCGGTATCAAATCCCTCGAAGATCAAGTCTCCACGGATATCCGTGACGTAGTTTAAGCTTCCGAACCTGACCTGGTGGCCAGGGGTGTAACTATCGATCTGCTCCAGATGGCCAAGCGAGTTGGCCCGCAGTGCGAAGCCGCCGAATACGAAGATCTGTCCGGGGAGGAAGGTTTCTCCCTGGACCACGTCATTACTGACGATCGAAGGGGCCATCAAGTCCTTTGTCGACGACATAGTGGAACTCTCAATGAAAGCACCAATGTCGGTGTCAAAACCGGCGGATCTCGGGTAGGGGGTCCCGAATTGTTCGTCTAGGATCAATGATAACAGGAGACATGGGACACAATGTTTACCCAGGTTCGGGCTCTCTCTGTGGAGGTAATACCCTACTTCCTGCTTGATTGATCTTGATGAATATGAGTGTTACAAGAGTTGATCTACCATGAGATCGTAATGGCTAAACCCTAAAAGTCTAGCCTATGAGTATATGGTAATGAATCTGTCCTATCCGGACTATGCTCTCCGGTTTATATAGACAACGGAGATATCTAGGGTTACATGAGGTCGGTTACATAGGAGGGAATCTTCATAATTGGTCACCTAGCTTGCCTTCCACACCAAGTAGAGTCCAATCCGGACACGGGTATTGTCTTCGGCCTTCGTATCTTCACAGCCCATCAGTCTGGCCCGTGGATAACAGGTCGGACGCCCGAGGACCCCTTAGTCCAGGACTCCCTCAGTCCCTACTATCATCCTCCATGTATAGTCCTCTTCCAATGACTATCTTTTTTTGACCATGTTGACCAATGCCACGTCGAGAGCACCAAGTGATGACCGATAGCGAGGACTCAGACGGGAACGACCCGGAGCTAGGGAAGATGCAGCAGTGGCACTACTGCAGGATGGTCCAAACGCAACACTACGATCAGAGACCCTTCGACGAAACTGTGTGTGATGCCATAATCGCAAACTGTGGTGTAAAAAACCGTCAAAAAAGATGCAAAACATTTGCGATGACGGATGCATCAAACACGGTTTAGATTTTAGTTGCGTGTGCGATGCAGGGCATATGGTTCAGTTCAATTAACTGTTTGGGATGAGGAGAAACAAAAGAAATGGGCAGCTAGATGAAGGCATGTGCGATATACATCATACGGTTCACTAGGATGAATTGTGTGTGATTAGGCAACACAATGGAAACGGTTCAACTGAAAAAGATGTGTTTGATACGCGACAAACAGGTCCATGATCAGAAATGTGTGCGAAGACCAATAATAACACAGACGATTGCTGCTAATAAGACGTGTGATTTGCACTGTCTACAGTAGAATAACATGTATATATATATATAATCTCTACTCCTAATGGACGAATTGGTTGAATAGTCCCCCCACTTTCAACCGGTTTATTTTCAACCGGTTTATTTTCAACCGGTTTTGTCCCATCAAATTACCCCACCCCACGCCCACCCACCGAACCCCATCAACAGCGCCACGCCCACCCACCGAACCCCATCAACAGCGCCCTGCCGCCGATGAGGATCGGCGCCCCATCAACAGCGCCCTGCCGCCGATGAGGATCGCCCTGACGCCGATCCCCATACCCCATGCCGCACTCCACATATATTAGTGATCTGCGGCACGATTGATCTGCGGCACGATTGATCTGCGCCACGATTGATCTGCGCACTCCCCATACCCGATCTCCTCAACAGGGCCGCCGCCACGCTTTCGATCACGCGTATTCTAGATCGCGCGCCGCCCTTGTGACGTCGCGATCGATGTGGTAGCACTCCCCATACCCGATCTCCTCAACAGGGCCGCCGCCACGCTTCGATCGGCGCAGCGCCGCGCCGCCGCCACGTTTACGGATCATTTGGCAGATTCTAGATCGCGCCAGCGCCGCTGAACGTCTTGATCAGCGGCCATGTCTGGTTTCAACCCCTGTATGTTTACGTGTACAGATCATGAAGGTCCTGTTGGACTCGTGTTCAAACTAAAACTGCACTTCATTTTCCACCTCCGCCGCCGCTTCTGATCAATTTATGTGCAAAAGTTACAATTATATTAGCACTGCTCTCTAGCATCACTCTGTGGTCACAGGAGAACTCGATTGTCAAAAATCCACCACTACTCAAAAGTTCTCTAGAGGAACAAGGGCTGAAAGATCACATGAGTAGTAGTTCATCAAAAATCCTCTCTAGCATTGCTAAGGTTCAACAAGAAGAAATCGTGTAACAAGCAAAAAGAAGAGCCATGGGTATTTCTCGGTTGGATTGTGAAATCCTTTTGACCGAAAAACATACAAACATGCATCAAGCTATTCCGGTGACACCCGCATAGTACAAAGCCTTTAGCTAAGCGTAAAAAGGGAAAAACAACATGCATCAAAGCTATTTCTTTGTGACAACCAAGTAAGCTCAACTGTAAAGCGGGAGCAGCGAACAACTTAAAAGGCAAAGATCAAAATTACTATAGCCTTGCGGGATAGTTACAGTTCTTATTGCTCAGTAAATAATAAAGAAGATGCCCTATAAAAACACAACAGTAGTTTAGTATGGAGCAGCAAACAACTTGAAAACTATGGTTCAAAATTACTGTAGTTTTGCATTACAATTACAGTTCTTGTCGTGACCGTAAATAACACGAGAAGATGCATCAGAACAAACAACAGTAGTTTAGTATCCAATGCAAACAACTTGAAGACATGTTTCAAAATTACTATAGCTTTGCGAGAAAAACTACATTTCATGGCCTAAAAAATAAAGAAAATGCAAAGTATCAAGGTGCAGAATAACCTGCCCTTATGGACTGAATTTACATGCAGTGGGAAAGGGCCTTTAGTATCTTGTTGGTATTTCACGTGATCTCGCTTGCAGATTCAGTTTACAAGTTTTTGCGTGATACCCGAGTCATTGGACGTGTCTTTTTTAATAGTTACATATGGGGACTCCACCTGACAAGCCGGTAGACGAGACGACTTCATCACATGTACCTCCGGTATATGTTCACCTATAAATTGTGCTACACAAGTCAAACATATATATGTTCAACTACATATGTGTTACAGGCCCGATGGAGGGACAAGTGTTGACGACTCTAACGAAGGGATTATACCCGTGGCCGATGATGTTGACAAAATTTACCCACGTAGTCCGGTATAAGGTTTACTTTTGTCCTTCTTAGTTGGAAAATCATCCATAATATACTTGGGCACAACCGATTCTAATGTATCAACATCTTTATTTCTAGGAGTCCATATTACTCCCTCCGAGCGGATGATACTTGAGACCGATGGTGATAGCACATATGATACTCGGTATATAACTACCTCCTTGTATGTGTTCAGCTACATATTTTGTTATACATGTCAAACACCCTCACAGGAGATGTTGCAGGCCCGATGGAGGGACATCTTGGTGATGATTCTAATGAAGGGGTTATACCGGAGCCGACGATGTTCACAAGAATTACCCAAGTAGTCCGGTATGAAGGCTTATGTTGCCGAAAGTACATATGACGATTCTAATGAAAGTAGTCCAGGGATGATACTTGAACAGGCCGATTGTGAAAGTACATATGATCATCAACCTTCCCATCTGATTTCGGGTAAGTATTATGTTGCCGAAAGGTTAAGACCATGTGCCTACAAGTTTGCCTTGATTCGGTCCAATATATTGTTATGCTAGCATGCAACATGACAGTTGGCAAGAGAGGCCGCATAATGTTCCACGCCATCCTCAAAGTGATATCAATAATGCAGATCAACCATCCTCTGTGGACCTTGGACGAAAAAGAGAGTTGAAAAAAGCTCGAGGCGAGCTGCTTATAGAAAGAAAAAAGAGGTGGCTACCGTCAAGCAACAAGATGAAAATCTGTCCGCCCTTACGATATCGTGTAAGAATGCTTTATGGGAAGGCACTGCGATGATATTATATATACTAACTCCATTCCAGAGTGTAATGTTAAGATCAT
The DNA here is from genome assembly GCA_021605145.1 of Aegilops bicornis. Classification (NCBI taxonomy): domain Eukaryota; kingdom Viridiplantae; phylum Streptophyta; class Magnoliopsida; order Poales; family Poaceae; genus Aegilops; species Aegilops bicornis. The sequence goes on along the minus strand of CM038673.1, from coordinate 165,044,513 downwards.
TTCAAATGCAGATATGCGGTATGTGGGTGGGTTACCTCTCGGTGATATCACTAATGTGTGTCAACCAACCACGGTGGACGATGACGATAAAAATGAGCAACTAAAGGCTCGGAGAAGAGCTGCTTATCGAAAAGAAAAAGAGGAGGCGACAGCAAGCAAAAAGATGAAAATCGGCCCATTACGATATCAGTGCGGATGTTTATGTTTCAGCAATATGATTACCGTATGTATACTTTCTTAGTGAATAATGTAGGTGACATATGTTTCCGAGACCCCAACCCCATGAATAATTGACCAAGAAAGTGAATAAAAATAATTGAACAATAATTGACCATTGTGTTATCATACAATTCCTGATCATTTAGGTTCAATTCGATATATGGCAGCCATAGGACTTTAGACTACATACAGACTTTATGTATGGACACGGAATGCTTTATGGGAAGGCAACTGCGATGATATTATATATACTAACTCCATTCCAGAGTGTAATGTTAAGATCATTTCAAATGCAGATATGCGGTATGTGGGTGGGTTACCCCTCGGTGATATCACTAATGTGTGTCAACCAACCACGGTGGACGATGACGATAAAAATGAGCAACTAAAGGCTCGGAGAAGAGCTGCTTATCGAAAGAAAAAGAGGAGGCGAAAGCAAGCAAAAAGATGAAAATCGGCGTACCATTACGATATCGAATGCGGATGTTTATGTTTCAGCAATATGATTACCGTATGTATACTTTCTTAGTGAATAATGTAGGTGACATATGTTTCCGAGACCCCAACCCCATGAATAATTGACCAAGAAAGTGAATAAAAATAATTGAACAATAATTGACCATTGTGTTATCATACAATTCCTGATCATTTAGGTTCAATTCGATATATGGCAGCCATAGGACTTTAGACTACATACAGACTTTATGTATGGACACGGAATGCTTTATGGGAAGGCAACTGCGATGATATTATATATACTAACTCCATTCCAGAGTGTAATGTTAAGATCATTTCAAATGCAGATATGCGGTATGTGGGTGGGTTACCTCTCGGTGATATCACTAATGTGTGTCAACCAACCACGATGGGCGATGACGATAAAAAGAGCAACTAAAGGCTCGGAGAAGAGCTGCTTATCGAAAGAAAAAAAAGAGGCGGCAAAGCAAGCAAAAAGATGAAAATCGGCAGCCATTACGATATCAGTGCGGATGTTTATGTTTCAGCATTATGATTACCTTATGTATACTTTCTTAGTGAATAATGTAGGTGACATATGTTTCCGAGACCCCAACCCCATGAATAATTGACCAAGAAAGTGAATAAAAATAATTGACCAATAATTGACCATTGTGTTGTCATACAATTCCTGATCATTTAGGTTCAATTCGATATATGGCAGCCATAGGACTTTAGACTACATACAGACTTTATGTATGGACACGGAGGGATTCTATAAAAAATAAACCCTAGATAAATAAGTAGCTTCAACCAGCCCTCTTACCTCTCGGTGAACAATGAAGACCCTAAACCCTCCGGGCAGATATGCAAAATGTTCCCCTGTTACCTCTCGATGATACCAACCCAACTACATCCAGCTATACATCATTGTTTAACCTGACCGTGCAGATATATAAATTAAGCGTTTGTGTAGTACATGAAATCTTCTTGAACAATGAAGACCCTAAACCCTTCGTGCAGATATGCAAAATGTGACCCTGCTACCTCTCGATGATATCACTAATGGGTGTCAACCAATCTCGATGGACCTTGACGAGAAAAAAGAGCAAATGAAGGCTCGGAGGAGAGCTGCTTATCGAAAGAAAAAAGAGGTGGCAGCCAATGAGAAACTAGATGAAATACAGCCTGATAAAGAACACAAGGGTGACTTAACAGACGAGCAAATTGAGCAGAGAAACGCGCGGAGGCGAGCAAGTTATCGGAAAAAAGTGGGTGACGGAGTGATCGATCTTCGAGAAAAAAATCAGAAGTTGCAAGAATGGCGCGTGCAACACCCTAAAACCATGACTGAGGATGAAAGGGGGGAGTCAAGTGCAAAGAGAAAGGCAAAGTATGCTGCAAAGAAAAACACTCCATGTGCTGAATCGATCGCAATGCCACGTCCAGATCTAACTAGCACATTGTCCAACCCTCACACACATTGTCCGACTCTCACACTTTCAGCCCTCACGCAACAATTCGATAGTGAACTAATATATCATGCTCCTACGGTCAATGCGGCCCCCACATACATTCGCAACACCGAAACCGATGGTACATATCCTATCAACCATCATCTTCCATCATGTAATCATTCATGAGATATAATTAATGATGTATAGTGTTGTAGGTGCATACCTAAGCGAGAACCGGTGATCTTTCTTTGTACATGGCGACCCGCAATGAAATCAATGTGTGCCTACAAAATGCCGACCAACAAACCCGGTGATCCGGTAGCAATAGCGGATGATGGAGTGGACGAGCAGAGTCATGAGTCGAGCAATGCACAGGAGGGAGAGCGAGCTTGCAAGGGTGGTATGGTGGCAAAGAAGCGTCAACAGAAAATTGGCAAGGAAAAAAAATGCGCATGTACCGCATGGTCGAGGAATGTTCTACGATCAACGTAATGAAAGGTTTGCGGTAGGGTGATGACCCCAACCGTCGTGTCCATCTCCATACCGAAAATGAGCTCAATCGACAACCTACCATAGTGGAACCACACGGTGCCTCGACCTCATCTAGCACGCCGGAGTACACGATCAGAAGTGAAGGTAACACTCCCATCCTTACTCTCCTGGCGTCCCTTGAGACTGAACCCTCATTTATTGGTTTCGCGCCTGAGCAGACGACATGGACGCTTACATTACTCGTCTCATGAATGATAATGACAACCCGATAGCCTCTTTGACGATGAGTATTACATTTCTTTGGTGAAGGTATGTGCACCCACTTGAGCAACATCCACCCATTTGAAATATCACACTAAGTATAAACCTTGTTTGCAGGCTCAGATACTGATGACATGGAGCACAACGAATTGGAAGACTCAAGTCACAATACCTATGTCGACCATGATCCATTGGACTATGTCTACTCAAACCTCCCGGACCACACACACATCCTGAAGCACGCCGCAAATTGCGATCACTGCAAGGCCAAGAAGTTTGTGTCTGAGGCCCCGGGATTCTGTGTCAGCATGGGCAGATCGAGCTGAAGCAACCGGAGCCCATCCCGGAGCTAATGAGGCTTTGGTCTAGCATGGATGCGGACTCAAGGCATTTTCGGAGAACATACGGTTCTTCAATGGCCACTTCTCCTTCACAACCCTTGGTGTCAGCCTTGATGAAAGCTACACAAACATGAAGTCCGGGTGTACACGTTAAGGCGCACGGCACCATCTACCACAACGTTCATTCCTTCGGGCCAACATCACGTCCAGATCATCTACAGTTGTACTTCTACGACGACGACCCAGGCCTAACCCATCGCAAGGCTGCCACCGAGCAATTAGGCCAAGATGTCGTGAGAAAGTTAGTGCATATACTCAGGGAAAACCCGTACTCCCAGCAGTTTAGGAGTTTGGATGCGCACAGGGACAACCTCGACGATTACAGGATAGACCTCAACACTGACCAGAGACTAGACCAACAGAAGTATAATAGACCTCATCATCCGAGGTCGCTGCAATTTGGGTGGAGGGCACCTTGACCTAGCAAAGAGGTTCGATCGTAGGATTACACTTTGTGGGAATGACAACCGTGAGGCACAAAGATACATGTGACGGTGGCTCATATGACCCTCTCTCTTACCCACTCTTCTACCCAAGGGGGAGCTCGGTTGGCACCGAAACTTCCTAAACGTGATGTACCTTGGCGGTTGTGCAACAACCAATAGGTAGAGGTGATGATGATGATGATGATGATGCAGGTAAGCCTTATGCGTGATACATTGTTTACATGAATTGTATACTTCTCATATGAATCCTAATGTCTGCGTTACTCATCCATGTGCGAGGGGAATAGCAGGTTATGCATCTCGGTGAGAGACTACTACTATTACATGCTCCGCACCACGACACAGGATATTCAATCCCATACTCTATGGAGCACGATTGCTCCAAAGAATGGGGGTGGACATGTACATCAAAATTGAGAGTTGTAGGTTGAAATGGTACAGGAAGAACCAGGCAAAGATCCGTGCCGACCTGTATAAAGGAGTTGTTGATGCAATTACATCCGGGGAGACCCGTGCAAGCGCTGTTGGAGTAAGGATAGTGCTACCTGGAACGTACCCAGGTGGTGACCGCGACATGAAGCGGAGGCATATGGATGCCATGGCAATTGTCCATACGTCACGGGAAGCCCGACATCTTCTTGACCATGACCTGCAACCCTAACTGGGAAGAGATAACAAATGAGTTGTTTCACAGTCGACGGTATAAGACCGACTGATCTTGTGGCTCGTGGTGTTCCATGGGAAGCTAGAGGCTATGAAAGAGATGTTGTTCAAGCAGCATATCCTGGGTGTTGTTGTTGCACATGTATACGTAGTCGAGTTCCAAAAGAGGGGCCTCCCCCACGCACACTTTTTGTTGATCATGGATTCTGCCTATAAGCTTGTCGTTCCGGAGCAAAGACGACCGACTCATTTCTGCCGAGCTCCCTGACAAGCAAAAGTATCCTGAACTCCACACCTTGGTGGTGAAACATATGATGCATGGACCATGCGGTGCTCTCAACCCCAAAAATGTGTGCATGCAACAGAACGAGTGCAAGGCAAGGACTCATACCCTGTTTAATGAAAACACGGCCGTTCAATGAAATCACGGCACAAGGCAAGGACTCATACCCTGTTTATCGTCGTCGAGATAATGGTCGGCAAGCTAAGGCCCGGGGTAAAATGTTGGACAACAGATGGGTTGTGCCGTATAACCCTTACCTTCTGCGGATGTTCAATTGCCACATCAACGTTGAGGTTTGCTCCAGATAAAGGCCGTCAAATACCTTTACAAGTACATATACAAGGGCCATGATAGGGCTTCTTTTCAGCATCGACCAGCCCGACGCTGATGGTAACATTGATGAGATCAAAAGATACGTGACGCGAGGTGGGTTACTCCTCCAGAGGCGATGTGGAGGATATTTGGCTTCCCCTTGTGTGCCAATGACCCGCCTGTCCCCATACCTGCCTCTTCATCTCCCGAATATGCAGTGGTGGCATTCAATGAGCAAGCTCACTTGACCGACGTAAGTCGCCTCTGAGAAAGCTTCCAAATCCATGTTGACAGAGTATTTCAAAGCTAACCAAAACCACCCGTGGGCTAGGAATATATTGTACAAGGATTTTCCGGAAGGTTCACATGGCGTATGGGTAAGAAGTATTGGAAAGAGCGGGTGAAGCATTATCGAGATAGGTCGAATTGTGTCCGCCAATCCTGCCGAGGGGAGCGATACTATCTGCGTGTCCTGCTAAACCATGTTGCCTGGCAAGACATCCTATGAGGACCTGCTCACCGTGGGACGGTAGGCTATGCGGGAGCTTTAGAGAGGCTGCCGAAAGGTTGGGACTCATCGAGGCGGATAACACGCCGACGACCGTCTTACCGAGGCAGCAGCGATGGCGATGCCTTGTTCACTCGGGAGGCTCTTTGCAACAATTTTGGTGCCTTTGTGAGCCAAAGCGACGTTAAATGGTTTATGGGATAGGCACTTCGAGCCTATGTCTGATGACTATCGGCGATCACACACATGCCCGATTGAGGTGGAACAGATGGTGTTGCTTGACATTAGGGGTATGTTGCAGTCCATGGGCAAAGACATATCTGATTTCGCTCTTCCATGCATTGACAATGCATTCGACCCAACCGAGGGCGAGGCCAGAGAAGTGATCGAGGAATCCAACGTCGATTTTGACATCAACACCACTAAATTGGCTTCCTCGCTAAACTTGGAGCAGAGGGCTGCATACGACGAGATACTAGCTTCTGTTGAACGCGGTGATGGGGGTGTGTTCTTTGTTGATGGACCGGGAGGTACAGGGAAGACCTTCTGTCAGGCGCTGCCGCCAAGGTTCAAGCGAGGGAAACATCGCTATCGCTATCATGACGTCGGCGTCGCCGCTTCTATCATGCCCGGAGGCAGGACTGCCCACTCGAGGTTCAAGATCCCATTGAGCTGTGATGATGGCGCCTCATGCACCTTCACGAAGCAGAGTGGTACCGCCAAGCTACTGAGGATGGCCTCATTGATACTATGGGACGAGGCCAGCATGACTAAGCGACAGGCGGTCGAGGCACTCGACAACAACATGCGCGACATCATGGGAAGACAAGACCGACCCTTTGGAGGAAAAACTGTTGTGTTTGGCGGGGACTTGTGCAGGTGCTTCCCGATCGTCGGGGAGGGTCCCGGGGTCGATAATCGATGCAACCCTCCGAAGTTCACATCTACGGAAGGGTATGCGCCAACTAAAGCTCGCTACCAACATGAGGGCTCATAATGACACTTGGTTTGCAGATTACTTGCTAAGGGTAGGCAATGGCACCGAGGAAGTTGATCGTCAAGGAAACATACGACTCCTGAAGATATTTGTGTGCCGTCTACAGCGAGGGTGACGACACGAGAAGCTGATTGACCATGTGTTTCCGAGACTAGATGACAACATGTCTGATCCGAATTACATGACTTCACGCCAATCCTCTCCACCACAAACGACAACGTCGACAAGATAAACATACGCATGGTAGAGCGTTTTCGGGAGAAGAAGTAATCTACCATAGCTTTGACAAAGGCGTAAGACGACCCATATGGCTACTACGCCCCGAGTTCCTAAATGGATTGACTCCCAGCAGTGCGCCTCCGCATGCACTCAAACTGAAGCTCAACCGCCTGTCATACTTCGAGGAACATTGATCCGGCTAATGGTCTGCGTAACGGACGAGGCTTGTGGTGCGAGGTTTTGAGAGGAACGACATCGATGCACGAAATCGTGATCGGACAACACGCAGTAGGAGGGTATTCCTTCCTCGAATACCCCTATGCCCGTCGACAACGACATGTTTCCGTTCAAGTTCAAGAGGAAGCAATTTCTGTAAGGCTTAGCTTTGCTATGACGATTAACAAGGCTCAAGGGCAGACCATTCCAATTGTTGGCGTGTACCTACCTAATCCGGTGTTCTCTCATGGTTAACTCTATGTCGCGTTGTCTCGTGCCACCGCGAAGAGGAACATAAAGATCCTCATTGAGAAGGATAAGGACAAAGATAATGGCAAGAAGCAAAGCAGTAAAACAAAGAAGCGAAAAAAGACCTGCCTTGTCCTTACAGGACCTCGATGAAGAACATATCGCCTATAAGGAAGTCCTTACAGGTTGAAGTACGCCCTTAAGAAGGTGGCGGGTTTTGAATAAGACAAAGGATTTACTCTTTTTACTCTGAGAGAATTTGGTGCTCTTTCGTGTTCTTGTACAAATATTTATCTTTCGATGTTCGCAATTGAACTTTATTATGTTTATTCAACATATCAAATATTTATAATATTGCCTCGGATTTGTGACTTTGCAAGTTGCCAATTTTTCCTGTATGTGACATTATTTATCCTTTTGCGGATTGCTTATGTATATTATTCTTTTGTTGTTTTGTAATCAATCATCTACTACATCTAAACTAGGCTTTGTTTTCCTACATAAATATTGCACACTGCCTGGGTCACTCCGTTGTTGTAAAACTAGACTCATTTGGAGTGCTCTACATTAGAGAAATATTTATGATGCGGCCCGAAAGCAGGCACAATCAATGTTATTTATTTTTGTCCTGTATAGTCTCTTATTTCCCCCTTATTTGAATTTTATAATCCTGGCTTTTCAATACATATCTAAACAGACATGATGTGTTTCTAACTACTTAGTTGCAGGTTTGGTGCAAGTAAACGGATGGATGCTTGTTGACATCTTCATGATCTCACAAATATTTCCAGTAGTATTATTTTCCTTTCATTGTGCCATATTCTGTTAGTTGCTTTTCCTATTGCGTGTATCTTGCAGATAAATAGGAGTTCTAATGAATTGTTGGAACCTGGACAGTACCACAATGTATAACCACCTATTATTCTGCAAGCTAAACGCATAATTTATAGCATATCAGGTGCGCTTCTTTCTATTCGTGCCTTCAAAATATCAAACCAGAGGACATCTACTAATATATTTTGTAGCTCTGTTGCTTCCGATGGTACATGAGCTATCATTGTGGGTCATCTACTAATATATTTTTGTAGCTCTGTTTGCATGTATGTACTATGAAAGAGCAGTATGTACATGTCGGTATATTTTTTCTATGTCACAAACATCTGATCCTATCGTTCTCCCTATATGTCGTCCAAACACATCCATATGAACCTATATGTCGTAAAAGTGCATATGTACTTCTCAGTTCTTATAGAGAACGAAAACTGGGTGGCATGCATTATCACGTTGTGTATAATCATTTAGGGAAATGTCAAAAGTAGAAATCCCGTGAATTGGGAATAGAGAAATTCAAGTAGCTAGGAAGTAACGACATACCAAATGATAAAGAATAGCCCCAATGCAGCTACAAAATCGCAATCGTTTGCTCAAAGATCTGAACTCAATTCACCACTGAAAAACATAGTCATCTCAAGTCGACTGCATGATAGTCGGATGGGACAAAATCAATTGACTGTCTAAAACCTTCCGTAGGGGACATAACAAATATTTTGCGGTATATAGGTTCCTCGACAGTTCAAGAAATGCAAACATATATCACTATTATGTTAAATAGGTCACCCAAAACCATGCTATAGATTAATCAAGGTCATGAGCCCAAGCATAATGACTACCCGTACCAAGCAAAAAATAGGACCTTGGAGATATCTAATGTAAAGTCAAAAATAATAATTATCATGCTTTCCTTTTGCTCCCTGAATCGATATTTTTAGAAAGCAAAATGGAAATACAAGGCACACATCATTAAGAAAGAGATGGTCATATTCAAATATTAACTCCTGCTCATTGTGGACGGAAGGCTATGTGGTAGAGCCAAGACCGACCAAAGCACCTGTATTAGGAGGGATTTGTTACCTTGATGTGTTGATGAGGCAAAGGATTGGTCATGTCCCACGAGGATCACTTGGCCGGACGTAGTCGTTGACACATTGGGGAATCGGCTCGGGCTGCCCACTTCGTGGAATCGACGGCGGCAGCACACTATGCTCGGTGGGGTAAAGAACATCATGCGGTGAAATCTAATTATCTGGATGACATGATCTAATTACACGAAATAAGATATCTTAATGGTTTTGTTAACTCAGATTATAAATCATAAAATTTATAAGAGGTAGAAAATTGTAAAAGAGACAAAGTTCAATAAATCACCTATTTTCGTTCCATAAATCATGTGTTGTGCATATCATATAGCTTGGAGGATAATATCTGCCCATAGAAATGTTCGTAAAGAAGAAAAATGTTATTATCGACAAAATGAAATGTCGGAATGAAATACATTCAGAGCTCGAATGAAATCAGCAAAGTAAATAAACCCCTTTTCTTTAGATAATCAAAAAGGTCGAGTAATGGACTACACATGACAATAACCAGCATAGTTAACTTCTACTATTTCATCTAAAGAAACCCAACGTATATATAACAAAACAGTATAGAGAGGTCGGATAGGACTGATGTATTTCATTCAGGATAAGAAAATTGGGGAATGACAAGATAACTAATTTGAACATGCAGGACATTGTTACGTTCCTCACACGCAGAGGAACAGACTAAAAATCAAGGCAAGTAAATAAATATGAGGTAACAATATTATGTTTTTTGTTCAGCAGCTGGTCTGATAAGAAAATAGTTGAAGAGTTAAGGATAATATATATCCACTTGAGTGGTTCCTTGGCAGACGAACTTTTTTCACAAGGGTTGGCAAGCAAACTTAATTGTAAATGTAGGCAGCAATAGTATACAGTACCAAAATATATATGATGATTGTCGATGTAGTAGTAGTTGCGATCGTATCTCATCTAACAACCATTCAAAGAGAGACAACATGTATGTACGAGCTCACCGGGCAATCAAACCATTAGTCAACGTGGAGCACCATGAAAAGAGTAAACTTTAACTGAAGAATTGTTTGTTTTATTCTCAAGTTGGTATTCTTCAGATCTGCATTAGGCCATTAGCTCTATTCACCTGCCATCATATTATCTTACATTAAAGATTACCGAGGCAAATGTTAGACCACAATACATGGAGGACAGGTCATTTGGGGCAGGAAACTGGTTGTTGGGCGGGAGCATTTGGCTGCAGGCGACATGAATTCGAGGGGACGGAGAGCGGAGACCAAGTGTGCAGCAGCGGGTACCCCGATCTCAAAGTGACCACGCATCCTAGGTCCTAACGATGGCGATGGGTGAATAGATTACCTCGAGGAGGAGAGCGAGCTCGGTACATGGCATTGGTGGGAGCAGAGGGAGGTTCATCCATGGCGTGGCGGCTGTGGGCGCTGAGCGAGGAAGAAGCGCAGGATCCCGCTCCTCTCTGGCGCAAGCTCGTCCGTCGAGGTGGAAGAAGACCGCCCTTGGCGGGCGGTGGTGACCTTTGCGTGATGTTGGTCGCCCGGTTGTGTGCGCATGTGGCCGCCGCCTGGTCGCTCGATCTGCGGTCAAGCGCCGCCCGGATGAGTAGAGGGAGGGGACGAGAGGGGAGGCGGTGGGAGACGAGTTCGCTGGTTACAGCGGTATGGGGCGGCAATGGAGGGAGTGGAGTGGGTGACTCGGCCGAGATTAGGGATTTGCGGGAGTGGAGAGGAGTGGAGAGAGTGAGGCGAGCGATAGAGTGAGGGAAGGAGAAGGTGGGGGCTGTTTTTTTGAGAAAGATATAGTGGGGGCTGGTTGGGCCGTGCGGATAGGATAGTGAGGGAAGGAGAGAGTGGGCTATGCTGATTTGGGCCTTGGATCCCAAAATTTGTTGTACGAAAAAACCATATATTGTCCATGCAAAATACACCCCTCAAAAAAATCCATGCAAAATACAAGCATTTATTTTGTTATCACTATAATCAAGATAATATGAATTTATGAAATTGCAGGAATGTGCCTGGCTATTTAGTTTTTTTTCTTTATGCTCTGGTGGGACGTTAAAGAATTGGTTTGCCGGTTTGCACGGTCAATATTCTCGGTTACACATTTATCACCTTTATTAATGTAAGGTATTCATGCTAATGGTGATTTCATGCTTGTGTAGGATGGGTACGAGCTGAGGAAGACGTTTTAGTATAGTTGCTCAAATATCATGCGAGTGAAGCTAAAGAAAATATCCTGCAAATGTGCGAGAATTTCTTAAACGCATCAAATAGATCTTAATGTGTAACAGATTTTTACTTATAACGTCAAATGTCCTTTTAGTAATCAATCTACCTTGCAAGTGAAGTGAACTTAACTTATGTTTACATGTAAAATTTAACATGTATTATGTTTAAATAGCTCTAGCAAATATTTTAAAAGTCCGTGGCAACGCACGGGCATTCTACTATTTTTAAAATTGCAGCATGTTGGTAATTATCGGTAAAATATTTAATCGACGATATATTGGCGAATCCATGGTAATATATTAATTATTTTGATATATCCTATTATTGCGTTCCTAAATAAAAATCTGAAGTCGTCATTATATTCCCGCAGTTTGTTATATTGAATATAGCGTATTCAGAGACGAAAAGGAAACAATGATACTGGTGAGATAATTGTCATGATTTCGATCAGATTAAGAATCTATAATTTCTATAAATAATTAATTGATTCAAAATGCTTTAGCAATAAATTATTTGTTGCCAGAACATACTATTTATAATAGTTTCGATAGTAGAGGTTTTTTGACATAACCGGCCACATCCAAATGTTGAAAGAATTTTGATTATCCCGCCAGTTGGCCCCTTGGACTATATATATAAATGCCAGCACCGTGCCCGTGCGCCCTCTATCTTTCTTTAACACTTCATCCATTAGCTCCACGACCATGGTGAAATCTTACAGCTCGAGGCCCTCGAGGAGGGTGATGGCGAATCCACGGATACCATCATGCCTCTGCCTACCATCCCTCCGATGAACAGGCAAGTGTACAGATGTTCACGCACGCTTATCTGACATCACCGTTTGTTGATCCCATCATTTCGGGTTATTTTATGTAGGTTCCTGAATTTTCAAAGTGTACAGATGGAACATATCTATCAAAGATGTTGGATCATTCGAGCTAAGGTGATGTGGAAGTCCCATATCAGGGTGCATGCAATGGGAAACCCATACTTTCGTTGCATACTTCTGGACCAGGAAGTTAGTGATCACTAAATATAGCAACCTTTTTAATGTATATACACAGTCTTGTTATCTGATTTAAAAAAAATTCCAGGGAACAAAGATTGAAGCAATTGCCTTCAGCAACCAAGCTTATCGATTCAACGCAATTCTGCAGACCGGGCTAACTTATGACTTCAGTAGTGTCGGGATAAACCCCACGGAAATGCTAGATGGTCACTTCTGGTATCTATGCAAGGAGTTTGTCGTTCAACTAAATGATATAACCATGGTTAGGACATCGGTGCACAGTATTGCATCGACAATTTGTCCACCTTTTTTCCCACAACTTGGTGCCATATTTTTGCTACGGGAAAAACAAATTACCGGTACAACATCTTTTAGTATGTTTTTGCATATTTATCAATTTAACATTTTGTCTCACCCAGACTTAATTTTTTCCAGATCTTCTTGGTATTCTTGTCTATGCTGGTAGGATACAACATAGGTGGGATTCAGTATATAGACGGCAGGTCCATTTTGTTGAGATAGGCATCATGAATTTTCGGTAAACTCCAATCAGTACTTGAGGTTTTATATGATTATTAATATTTGATAGTTGCCTACCATCAACATATGTTTATCATTGCAGACGGGAGATAGTTTTTATACGCCTAAGCCAAGAGCATGTTGGTCGTCACTTGTACCACTCGCAGCACACTGATAATTTGTTCGAGAAAATTGCAGTTACGTACATACAGGTTAACCGGAGGAATAAGTGCATGGAGACTATGAGGGAGAGCACATTCTTGTTCTCCCCCGACATTAATGATGATGTTCATCATCTTCAAGGTGAGTTCTATAAACTATTTCGATTTTTATGGCTTTTATGTTCTTTTCTGTATTACGATGTTATCAGTACTAACAAATTGTTTTTCGTAGATATCCACGAAGCCTGCTTAATGACACTTGACGAAATAGTATCATATGTCAATGCTGCAGTTGTAGCCTGGAAAAATGGACAGTAGATGAATTTGTTTTTCAACACGGCTCAATCAGAAGCTGTTTTTCAATAATGTATTCACACAGTACAAAAATTTCTTTTAAAGTGTGTTTTCTTTTTGCTTGACAACTCTTAGTGTAGCCATTATGGCAGTATGTATTTTTTATGCAGCGTACTTACTTAGCGATATCTGGTTTTATACAAAGGTTGTTTTTTTCCGATTCGTTGAGATTGAACTGGAACAAAATATTCAACTATAAAAAAGGAGAAAGATCTGATACGCCCCCGTCACGTTTTCTATAATTAGAAAGAATCATCTACGTCTTAAGTACGACTGGACATATTTGGCAGGCAATAAAAAGCATTACTAATATAGACGTTTATATATATGCTGCTTCGACATCCTAATTGGCAGCGCTCAAGATATGATCCGTCCAAAAGCTGAAATTATTTTATACTAGGAAATGAATAATATAGACATGCACGGATGGAATGATATGGGCACTTTCCCATCGGCCTTAGGTACCATCCGATGCTGAAAATCAGGCGTAATTAAAAGTTTGCTTATTATTTGGCTTTCAACAATGGAAGTTTCCGTATTATTTGGAAGGCACATAAGTCTATATGATGCAGCTGCCAAACAGGAACTGATCCCTTCATATAACCTCCGAAGAGCTCCTGTTTCAACACCCACCCCAGTCTTGACCAATTTTCGATCACTCACGACTCTCAACAATGGAGGCTGTGCACGAGCCAGTTGATGTTCAGCTCGCACCACAAGAGCCTTTTCCCGCACCTCAGGAGGCTGCGGGCAACGTTAATGCCGTAGAAGATGCCGTTGAATACATTTTTCAATTTATCACTGTTGTCCGGAGACGATGAGGCACTAAAGTAAGTTGTATTGCTCTTCATATTACTCTCGTACACATCAGGCTAGATATCAGTTGGGCAACACAGCAGGCTAGACATAATTAACCATACTAAATAACTATATTATGTTTGGTTGTCTAGGTGTTATTTATTATAGTGTATATATTTTTTGCACTTTTACACCGTTGTTAAATATTTTATGTGTGACTCTGTATCCCATGTTATTTTATTCATCTATAACATTATTAAAGACAAATTAGCTAAAAGGCAAAAGAGCTAGCGTGTTTTAAATTAAGTAACTTGTTTTCACTGCTTTATATTATACAAAATAGTTAGTCTAAATGTGATACAGAGATGGATGGATGTTATTTGGTAAAGATTGGTCTGCATTATTTGGGCAGCACAATCTGGATTAGAAGCGAAACGACCATATCAGATTGAAATCAGCCTCACGGATGCTCCGAAACAATTAGCCTTTTTGGAATAATTCATCCTGAGTGCTTCAATCTAGCAGTTCGTAAGCTTGCTAGCGCTGAAGTAGAGAGGACTGCAGGTACAAGAATGCTTGGAAACAAACATTTTTTCGACTTGTAGTTTCATTCTCTGGCACGAGCCCTCAGGCACTCTTCTATGGAGCAAGAAACACGCACCGCGGTGCTAATTGACAATGCCATTGTTCGGCCGTTTCCTAAATATGATGTGTTCAACTCTAACATTGTAAGATACTTATTCTTTAAATTTAAGTTGCTTGTTCTATTTTGTACTAACATGTGTCTATTGGACGACGGTATCTACTACCATTTGTTTCCGTGGATTCTTAAATACGGACTACTTGTAGTCGTCATGGAAACTAGGAGGGTTCTCCCAATCGATCCATCAATCGGCGTCTATGGTGGACCATACAACTTTCATAACACTTGAGGCGAGGAAGGAAATCACAATGTTGAAAGAAGACTTCAACAATGTGTTGCGATGAGGATCCCTGCTTGGAATTCCAATCTCGATGACTGGTCAACGCATGCGGCATCGCTTCAAACGGCAAAGCGGTAATATAGTAAATCGATCACGCAGCGTTATAAGCAGGCCGTTATAGTTATAATATAGTTAATTTTTTGTAACAGCAAAGACTCCGCTTTACTTGTCCTACAGGAGATGGCTCACCAGAATGGTACTACTGATTCTGGTAGGAAGACCACTCGCGTAAGTACACAATAACGAGGTTTATCGTGTGATTTATTTTCAAGCAATTTATAAATTACTATTTTTCCATCTTATCTAGAATTCAATACAGCTCAGAAAGAACCTGCTGGTCCAGATGCCGACGATAAAAAACAATGAAGCAGCTGGAAACATACCAGATGAAATTAAAGCGGCATTGAGGGTTTTATCTGTTGAATATGGTCCATTGCATTTTCGTATGTCGCAAATAAATGGCTACTACATCTTTGTTAGGGATCGTACTGAGAATTATCTATTTGGCAATTTTTCTTTTTTTTGGATATTAAACATTTGTTTTGCGACACACCCTATAACTCCTGTGCGTTAACGTCAATTATAACAGTAAAGTCATGAACTACATAATTGGGAATACAAACTATATATAACTAACATGTCAATTCCTACTTATCAACATGAGTGCTAAAAGAAAATCACTTGTCGTAAATCACAACGCTTAAAGGCGATAAATGTCAACTGTCCCCACACGAAACACACCAGCCGATGCAGCTAAGGCCAAAACTTCTTGTAGAAGGGAATAAAATACACATCAGGGCCAAGAGGCTGCCTTGGGTTGGCGGAGTTAATGACCTCCCAGATCTTCATCGCACAAAGGAATCATTAAGGCCTCATTCTCGGTGTTTGAGATCATGTTACAATTGTCCCATAGAAAGGGAGATATAGAGAGACGACCCTACTGCTTAGCCCCCAAAAGAGAAGAGAAGAATTCCATAATGTGGGATATGATGAGGGATTGATCCGAAGCCCTAACTCCATTGATGATGAGGCTATGATGAGGCATCGATAAATACCTTATAATAAAATGATGTTTAGATGCTTTCTAGGAAATATCTGTTTGAATGGCCGTGCTGATCAGATGATCAGTTGACATTTTCTCTTATATTTATGTTGGTTGGTATCCACTAGCTATAGATTGATGTTGGCATCCCCTAGCTTTGTTGGTTATATATCTATCCTTCCATGCATCTAAATATTACGAGAAGAAGGCCATATTAGTTTGGACCAGGTTTGGTGCTCCGGGTGCACGGCAGGTGATGTTTTCAGATATTGAGTGCCTCGCAACATATACTACTACTACCTCGTATAGTATAACTCCATCCATACACGCCTTTGCTATACTATACGAGGTTTTCTTTGTAGTAATCAACACATTCCAGCTAGCGAGTAGTAAATAAAAATATGATTTTCATACGGCACGCATTACCTTGCATATATTATATAATTTCAAGTTCTCCTTTATCCGCCTCTCTCACGATTCCTTCAATTCCATGCTTGGAAATAAACACTGATTATCTTTTATGTGTTCTGAATAGAGAACAAAAATTAGAGAGAGCAATGGGTTTTCTTATTGATCGGTACATATAGATAAAACCTAAAACTAAAAATGTGATTATGCCATAATTGAGCTTAGCAATTTTAATATTTCAAATGAGGAAATCATCAAGCAATTTAGGTTTTAGTTCTCATTTAATTAAATTCATAGTGTTTGTTATAAATTTTTGGAAAACAATGAACTCTATGGCTCTTATTACTAAACAGACTATCCTGCTAATGTTTTATATATGGGATTTGGGTTGGCTAATTGGATCCTAGCAAACCAAGACAACGATGCATCTTGCTTTGCACGTCAATGAGATTTTAACAAAGCAAACAATCTGTTTGTCTTACACAATTTGTGCATTTATCATCAAGCTTAACAAATACAAGACCACTAACAATATCGAGACCCACACATATATTATCCCAGGCCTGCATATCCGGTTCAGTGATTGTTCGACATAAACAAGACCACTCACAATACTACTACTAAGCTACTATACTAAGTTGATACCGTTTAGTCGTGTATAGGATGTACTGGCTGGTCAAATTTGCTGGAGTCAGCTCTGTCTCACCACAGTCTTCACCATCGTGGCCTTGTCTAGGCCGTCGGGATACCTCTTCGCCCAGGCCCTGCCTTTGAGGCCGGTCACGGCACCTCGATACATCATCGAGGAGGAAATCAGGTCTTGGAAGCAAAAAAGGAATAATTTTCTTCAATTTGATACCATGTAGTCGTGTAGAGGATGTACCGACACAGGCAATGTCATTTGGATTATGCTCTCTCACAAATGGTCTGCATAGCAGTTCCACGCCCCTTGTGACCTACTGACCGCTCGTGCAGACAATGTTGGCGTTGTAACAGGTCGATGATGCATTAGATGCATCTGTGTTTTGATTGTGCATACAACAAAAACAGAAGGTTGTTAATTGCCATCTATCAGAAACAAAACATTTTAGATTTTTTTAATATTTATTTAACTTGATTTAAGCGTATGAAAAGTCATGTTTACCTATTCAAACTGAACAATAATAAAAATAGAATCAATATTTAAATAGACAAATAAGATATTTTGTTTTTATATGGCATGCAATCGATAAATTATACGCCATGATAAGTTCTTTATTTAATTAATACAACAATTTAATTTTTTAGTAAGTTCTGATTTACGACACCTTTTCTAATTTATTATGAGGTGTGTTTGATGAAAAAAGGAAAGATATCTACAACATACGTAAGTATATATGGTAAAACTTGAAATATATCAGCTACTCAGCCTTCCCCTGCATGGCCTACCTATATATGTTAACCTCCTCTGCCATCCCTCACCCCCCTCCTTACTCTCCCTTCGCCCATCACAGATAGCAAAGGATCATAATACCCATACTTGGAGCACCAATTCCCTAAGAGTACCTTATGTAAGCAAGGAGCACCAAGAAGGCGAGGTCCTCTAGGTATGTGAAAATTTCTGGATATTTGTATTATGTAAAAGGGCAACAGTTACTAGATTAGGATCATGCTTTGGTCAGGCATACCATGAAAATCCAAAAAAAGAACACCACTGGAGATAGTGCGAAGTTAGAAAAATATCATAGCCAATAAAATTGATTTTAGATCTAATCAAGCAGTCCTATTAGATGGGATGCAACTGAATACAAACAGTTATTTCAGATATTATAGGCTAACAGTCTATTCTGGACATCGCAAGTGTGGCATACACCTAACTGTTTAAGTTATGACCATGGTTTGAGCCAAAAAACAAACAATTAACTTCTTAAGTGTTTCAACATGCCCGAAAACAAACAAATTTAATCATCTTCGAAGATAAATATCATCGTAGTCATAATATTAAATCATTACATGTAATAGAATTTGCATGAGACATAATGCTTCGATGGAATAGTCTAAAAGTATTCATAAAGCCAAATTTATTAATGGCGGTGCTTCCTAATTTTACCCTATCAAAGACATCTTGGTGGCAGACTTAAGAAGGATATCTCTCTCCTTACCTATAGGGTCAATGAAAAACACAAACATCTTATCCCTCTCATACTTGCCTCCATAGCTTAGTTCTCTCTCCACCCCCAAAGTGGCGGGTAGATACATGTAAAGATATCATGTAAATTGTACAAAGTTTTTCTAATATAAGTTTAAAACAGTAGGAGGTTCTCCCTACTGTTCAAGGTTCAAAAAACACTAATGTCTAATATTATAAATAGCATGAGTGGGTTGTAACACGATGGTATTTTACTTAGCATAGAACATTTAATATATTTAATATATCCGGTGAAGAGGTGAAGCACCGCTACAGTTTTATACCAACAAAATAAACAAACATGCAGATTCAAATTATAGCCATTGCATATGAAGGCAAGACCGCATTATAAAGAACATGTATTCTGCTCCTACAAAAAGCATGTAAAGAAAACCTCACTATCGTCCTGGCGCTGGCCTGGCGCTCCAGACTACGAGGATGCCGCTCGGTGCCGGCATCAACAACCACCGACAGACTCCACCGAATCAATCAAGCCGAGCCAGCAAGATATATACATTGATCAATAATCAAATGTTCATTAATATATCACGACTTCCAAAGACCATCTTATTGAGAGCATATTGCCAGTTCTTCTCTACTTTATTTCAACACTGTTGTCTGCTCACATATATTATAATAGACCAGAAAAAGTAATCTACATAAATTATTATGTCCATTACCACCAAGTTGGGAGTCAAAAATGTTACATACTGTGCGGCATCTTGAAAAAGTACTAGCTGAAAGAATAAGCACCTCGATTGAGGCCATTGTAACCTACTTTTGATGTTGTTTGCACATGACTCGACCTCTCCCTCTCTCTTCTCCTAAAGCTAATAGAAGCAGTACACGCTCACAATAGCTAGCACATACATTTGTATATCTCCCTCTGCATCTCCTTCTCTCTTCTCCTAATACTAATAGTAGCAGTACACGCTCACATAGCTAGCCACAAATTACAGCAAAAGCGGACCGTAGTCCATTCATGGTCTTGGGCAGGGGAGGGGCCGTTTGTCTCACCTTGACGCGGAAGTGGTGGGGGTTGCCGAAGGCAGGCGGAGTGGTGAGACGATGAAGACCACAGTGCACCACCGTGACCCGACCTCGTGGTGGTTCTTCTTGCCGTGATGTGGACCACAGGCTGCACCACCGTGGCCGTGTCTTCGCCTGGCCCTCCATGTGTGGCCGTGCTACCTACCGATAGAACAGCGAGGATGAGATCAGGTTAGGGAAGCAACAAATGGAAGAAGTAGAGGAGGAACCACCACGGATCGGCGTCTGGGGCTTACGGTGTTGCGGATCGGCGTACCTTTTCTAATATGGAATCTTATGGAGCTCTGGGTGGTTAGACCAATACTCATCCACGATAAGCAACAGTTCCTGTGCTTTGTACCAAGAGCATATCTTGCCGGGATAAGAACACGCCCCCTTGAGAAGCAGTGTTGTGGATGGCATCGGTGAAGCGCTTTTCTCGACATGGTGGGGTTGGTGTTGGTGCACGCCATAAGTTGACTCAATAATGCAAATATCGGGGAGAACTGGGGATCTCAACAGCTTTCGGTGTCGGTCTTCTTCACGGGAGTAGTCACCGTGTAAAGAATGCGAACACGGCAATATCCACCATGAACATGGCAGCACCAAGTACATGGCCAAGAAGATAGCACCGTAAGCATATGCCATTAACTTCAAGTGTCCGGTGGAAGTCTATGACCTGCATCACAATTATATATTAATACAATGTCCATTCTCCTGTGGACTTTCAATCCTCACAAGCGTAATCAGGCCTCGGATGTAAAGGTAAAAAATCCTGCTATTTGGAAGCAATGCCCAGATAATATAGGGTTCTTAAATCTTAATTTTACCAACAGCACAGCGACTTTTAAATGTTTTGACAATTCAGAATTAATAATGACACATAAGCGCTCAAAAGGCGGGAAGCAGGAGCTAGCTAGATGGGGGGGACTGAATGTAAGTTCACTTTGTAATATATATGTAGGCAACAACTCCATCTACCTAAAGAACAGAGTTTGACTGAATTTGTAGGAAAAACTATCAAGAACTACGATACCAAATTAATATCATTGGATACGCAACAAAAATATATTTTCTTATTATTGTAGTTGTTGATAGTTTTTCCTACAAACATGATCAAACTATGCACCATTTGACTTCGGACAACATTTATATGCCTTCTTTTTGAGAGCAGGGGAGTAGTATCTTTATTTGTTCTTCTTTTCTCCTCTAAATATAGTGTTTCCAGTTTTCTACCGACCAGGCTTTAGCAATCATCATCGTATTAGCTCACATGCATTCCATACCAAACCAAATGGATCAAGTCGTTCACATTTACACATGCCGGAAACAACGGGATAAGCGAAAATAAGGTCTTGTACCTCGATCTTGTCCATGGACCGGATGATGTCCTGCTCGTCAAACAGCATGTCCTCCACCGACACCTTTGACCTTGACGTAATCCGAGAGCAGCCTGTAGATGGCCTTGGTGGCGTGGGTCATGAACACGCGGCCCTTGAACGTCGTCTCCAAACAAAAACAGAGCAAATTCAGGTACCAAACAGCATAAGAACATCGACCTTCGACGCGTATTACCTACCTACCTTCTCGAGGAAGTAGGGCAGCAAGGCGGCGTGGTCCAAGTGGAAGCTGCAATTCCAATCCAAGGCCGGAAATTAGGCGTTAGAAACGCAGATATGCAGTGGGGATGGAGGCGCGGTTGCTTCTTGGGTGACGAGGAGGATGTCGATGGTGGAGGGTCGATCTCGTTAGAGTAGGGCAGCGCCGCCATGCGGAGTAGGTCGGGTGGATGCCGCATGTCAAGCGGGCACCAATGAAGAGCCGGTCGATCAGATTCCCCAACAAGAACAAGGAGAGCTAAGCGGGGAGAGGAGAAGGGGTTTGGATGCGAACCAGGACGGTGCGGCCCTTGAAGTTGCCGAAGACGGCGGAGTGGTAGACGATGAAGGGGCGGAGGAGCGCAGCCGGCAGCGCCGACGCTTGGAGGAGCGCTGTTCGTCGACAAGGCGATCTTGGCGATGATCTGCGGCGCGGAGGGAAAGGGGCGATGAAGTGAGTGGAGTGAGGAGTGAAAGGATAAGGTGAATGGGGCGGGGTAGGTGGCCACGAGTTATGCGGAGGCTGGGGAGGTGTGCCGTCATTTGGGGAGGTGGGCCGTCGCCGTGATGCACGATTGTCTTTGGGCTGGCCCAACTTGTTACAACCACATGTAATACTGTGGATAAAAATCAACTGTGCATATATATATATAAACTATACATACCTCACAAAATCAATAAAGGTGAATAATAATATACATGGTTCATACTAATATACATTTTTTATACTTACTAAATAAACCAAGGCCGTCACAAAAAAAAGAGGAGGTAAATAATAGAAAACACAAATATACTTTGTTAAAGAAGGTTTGTTTGCATGTTTTATTTTCTTTTGTTGGACAGATTTCCACAGCCTACATAAATAATTTAAATAATTTTCAAATGATTACTTACTTATATAAGAACATTATATTTAGTTGTTTTTCCCGAATTTTCATGTGGTAGGACATTCATTTAATGGTAATGTATTTATAATAATACCAATTAGGTTTCTTTTTTGCATACAAATAGTTGTGTCAGTTTCACTTTTACTTTTATTATATATTATATATAATTATATGCTGTACTAGGAAATATTATTTTATTTCATCATATATATTTCATCATGGTATAGTTGTTATTAGTGCTGTGATGAATTTTTTTAATATTGTGTGTTAGTGAAATGATTTTTAATATTTATTTCTCTAATAAAATCAAATGCCTTTTTTAGCAGATAAATCATTTGTGTTGGTTTCACATTCAGTTTTATTATATATTTTAATTAATATTATGATGCAGTAAAATTATTAATTATATTTTACCATAGATATAAATTGATGGGTTCCGACATACGCACCGATGCAACGATGATGTAACACGTTGAAACACCACGAGAAGAGGTGCGTATAGCTAAACTTTGTTTGTACGTATCTTATAGATGATATTGACTTTGTATTTTTGTTATTTCAGATTACAGAAGTCATGGATATTGACTTTGGAGACGCACGGAAATAATACATTGATGGTTCGGATGCGATGTCGCTGAAAGGGGACGAAAATTCACAACATAAAAATGTCGACGAGGTTATATGTCATAATAAACCCAAAAAGGATGCCAATTTACATGTTCTCCCACAAGGTTTTTTATATCATTATCAATTATTATTTTGTGATATTTACTTTTGTATTCAACTAACTTTGCTCATTTTGATTGCTAAGTTGGCTCACTTTATACCATTTCAACAGACTATGTTTGTACCCTTAGAGATATTACAGTCATCGAATCAATCAAGTCTGCCCCAAGAATACCCAGTTTGTGGACATTGGAGATGCCTTGTTATCAACCAACGATTTGGAATGCCTTATGAAAGATGATATGTTCTTACATGACGGTGTAAGACCAAATGCACAAACTTTGTAATTAATAATTTGAACAAAATATAATATCATAAATTGTAAATATAATGTAAATGTTGATTGCAGGTGATAAATGCTTACATATATTGCATGCTTGCTCACGACCATCTAAAAGTCAGGGCGGGCGAAAAGGTAGAAATTGTTAGCATGTTTGTATCTGGCCAGATAAAAGAAGACGGGGAAAGAGACATAGACCCATCAAAATATCACCGCATCGTGCATCATGTCAATACTTACCTACAACAAGATATGGTTAGTTTTTGTCTCGTTATCCATGCATATAATTATGGATTGTTTTTATTTAATTCAAAGTTATAATGAATTATTAATATTTATATCTAATTGCGATCATGACTTGTATGATATTTACACCAATTATTCATTCCGATTAACATGCCGGACTACCATTGGTATCTAGCGATGCCAATGCCAAAAAACGTGAGATTCAAGTATTGGACTCACTTGGTTCTCGGGTCAAACGCAATGACCTTGCTACTACGGTAAGTATATATTTTTTTACTCATCTTAACATATGTTTTGTTTGCCTTGTTCCCTAATATTTCTCATATATAAAATAGTTACTAGGACTTGAGAAGCGTCTAAAACTTGTCGAGCATAGTCCGGAGTTTATTAGAGGTCATAAGTGGCCCGATCTTAATGTTACCAAATGGACGGTCGTAGAGCAGTTTCATGAGGCAATACAAACCGATGGGTAAGCACATGTTACAATGTTTTGTTTATTTGATTTATCTGTGTGGTATTGTAAAGGATTGTTTTATAATATTATAGCGTATCATGTGGACTGTTCATGTTAAATTATATGGAATACTGGACATCACATGGACTGTCGGAACCGTTCACCCGGGTATTCCATTTTTATACATTATCTCGTTATTTTATCTCAAAATATTATATAAATTTATTTTATATATATTTTGTAGGAGGATATGAAACATTTTAGGAATAAATTGGCTGTCATTTTGCTCGATTGAGCTGAATAAGCTAAAAGGAGATCCCATATACCATCAACTTTGACGATGAAGAAACTTTAGCTAATTCTGATATCAAGATCCTGGAGAATCCATCTGACGTAGTCAAAGACAAACGTCCTGCCCCAATCACTATCATACCAACGGACCAACGTGAATTACTTGCCGGCCTCTGCAACTACATCATGTCTATCGATGATCTTTGGGTGTTTGGAGTAAGTATCATGCATCAGTATTTAATGTGTGGATTTATAAAATTATTCTTCTTATCATCCAATTTATAGGAAGGTATGGGTCGGGAGCTCGACACCCGATCCAATGGGTTTAAGTCTTAAGAAACTTTAGTGCATACTTAACATGGAGCAGACCATGGACAATGATCGCTTCAACACAGCCGTCGTATCTTTGGCATGTGACGAGGAGTATTGTTCACATACCCTCCTGTGCACAACATGGATCTACGATTTTGTGTAAATTATCTTAACTCTTCATTCTATGTGTCATTATTATCAACATGTTGAAACAATATTTCTTTTTTACTTAGTCCATGATGCTAGAGTCAACACGAGGTCAAGTTTTGCGAAGGAAACTATTCAGAGTTTGGCAACATTATTTGATAGCTGGCCCGAGATGGACACCGACATCTCATCGTGCAACAAGGTAAGTAAATTATTTTGTCAATTGTTATCATGGTTTATTGTTGTTTCTAATATCTGCACTTGTAGATTTATCTTCCCTATGCATCCATCGGCCGATACATTTTATGCGTCATCAACAAAGAAGCACGTCGTCTATATATTATGGATCCTATTCAAACATCACAATCGTTAGAGGAGAAAAATTTGAGGCATGCACTGAAATTAAAAAGTTTTGCAAGGGATTTCAAAGAAGCAATCGAAATTAAGCTGCCTGGTTGGAATTATGATCTATCTAAATGGCAACGTTTATTTCCGTCCGGTGTTCCAACGAGTATAGATGGGTAATGAATTCATAACAAAAAAATTTACTTTTGTTATTACTATATTCTTTACATTGTTAATTTAATGTTTTACAGGAATTTGTCTGAATATTTTGTTTTTCATTTTATGCTCTGGTGGAACGGTGAAGATTTGGTCAAGCCGATTTGCGCAGTGAGTATTGTCTGTTACATGTTTTAAGACCTTCGGCATGAAATTTTCATACTAACTACATGTATGCGTTTGTGCAGGATGGGTATGAATTGAGGAAGCAGTTTTGTTATACTTGCTAAAACATCGTGGGAATGAGGCTAAAGGAAACTTACGGATATTGTGCAAGAATTTCTTAAGCGCATCTTCTAGATATTAATAGCTTTGTAATAGATGTTTAGTTGGAACATCGCTCAGTTTGTTACATGGACATGTCTTTAATTTTTCTTATGTTATCAATTTACATCGCAAAAATAAAGTTCAGTTATTAAATAATTATGTTTCTGTTATATTATTTGTACGTGTGGAATTTAACATGTAACTCCTGCGAACTTTTTCAAGAGCCCGTGGCAACGCACGGGCATTCTACTAGTTGAAATAAACATCCAATTACATAAGTGGCTACACAAATCATTCACACACACCTCAATCGACAATTGCATGCATTCTAAAGTAGGAGAAACGATCGTCTAGTCATATACTTCTTGTGACGCTCCTGCCACAGCTATGTGCCTCGATCCCTCATCTGGGGTAGGAAGAAGACAATTCCTCATGTCAATGATCCGCCTGTACATCTCGTAGCTTGTGTACGCGTCCTTGGCCGCGTACTTGACATGTTCTTCATCCACTCTCTCATGCCAAACACTGTGCCAGGCGTTCTTGTCCTTCTTGCTCTCTTCCTTCATCTTCGCGTAGTAGGGGTCGATGATGGCCGAGGCGAGGTCAACCAGGGAGTTCAGTTTGTTGTTGTCGCTCCCCCAGACCTTGTAGTGGTGCTGGATGTTGACAAGATTCGGGCATTTCAAGCCCGAAACCTTGAGCGCTTTTAGATCGTTGGTGGTGTCCACCGTAGCGAAACTGTAGTCGGAGCTGTTGATAAACCTGGAGAAATGCTCGCAAGGCCTTGTGGCAAGGTGCTAGTGGTAGACGAGGACATCATGTCACATGCACAACTGGGCGACGACAACCTTCTGATCGTGCCCGGCTTGACCCATGGTGTACTCAAGGTCGAAGCCAACCACTCGGTACTTGTCCTCGGCAAGGAACTGCTCCATAGTTTGGATGGAGCTCTCCACCGAGACCGGATCGTTCATGTACACCACCGAGAGGGCCTTCCCCCTCACGTGGGTGTCCACTACGTGATGTGTGGTGAACTGCCCGCCGTTGTCATCGTCAGCCGCTGGGAGCGCCATTGGAGCCACGAGGAGCGCCATTGGAACCGCTGGATGTCCTTTCTGTATGTGTCGTCGTGGGTGTGCTTATTGTGTCGTGTGACGCAAGATATATAAGGTAAATGGCCGCAGGAATAAATGGGGGCCGGGCGGCCTGGATTCTCTGCGCATCCCATGGCAGTTTTTGCAACAGGTAACTGCATCGTCGCGCCGCGCCCGAGGCAACCGCATGCACAGGAACATGTGTGATCATGCACTAGCTCCAAACACTGGCAGCACGCGTGGAGGGACGAGGGCAGAGCACCCGGAGGGACGCGAGATCAGAGCGCGCGCGGCGGGACGCGAGCAGAGTGCGCTGCGGTCGCCTGAACCGCAAGCAACCACAGGCATAGAGCAGTTGAACATGCAGGAAATGGTCGCCTACAAGCCGGCTGACAGTTGCGTCGCTGCATGGAGAGCGGCTGTGTGCTACCACCTTTGTCTAGTCTATAGTCCCCTTTATATTTTGTGCCATACTTTGCCCTCAAATTTAATCCACAAAATGGTAATGCATGTTATAAAAATTATATAATTGGAAACTATGTTCAAATACGAATCTAACTATATAATCTTTGGCGACATGCATTCGTATTTTATTAGTTAAATCATACTTATAAACCAGGATGGGGGTATAGTAGGCAATTAAATCGCAAACATTTTTTTATTAACGGTGTGTGTACGTGGCCTTTCGTCCTCCTCTCGCACGTCTTGTAACCCCGCTGCCGCAGACGGCTTACAGTGCAAGCTTGCGCAGCACGCGGGGGCGTTATTTTGGCCAAACGGTGGTGCCAATGAATCATCAGTGAGCCTGTTCCCGCGCAACCTCGTAGGTTCCCGTGCAAGCTTCCCACCCGACTCGGTGAAATCCCCAAAATCCCAATGCTTACCGGCCTGCTATAAAAACCCTCACGGCCGGCGAGTCCTGCGTCGCATTCCTCCCCCCCCCCCTCTATAGCTTATCTCGTCTGTTTCTCCCACAATCGCTAATGGCACCGGTCCGTCGTCGTCGCTCAGCCACTCCGCCGTCATCGGAGGATAGCTCCAGCTAGGAGGCTACACCGCGGCGGTGGCGCAGTCCCTGGCGTAGTGTAGTGCGCGTGGCGTCCCTATTGGGTGTGCGCGGAACACCCACCACACGCTCTGCCGCCGGTGCCCGTCGGCAGCTGTTGCCGTCCGCCATTGCCGCCACACCACCGTCGAAAGCCAGAGCCATCGCCCGCTCCGCCGCCGCGGCTTGAAGGCGGGAGGTGGCCGTCGTGGCCGCCACCCCACTGCCGCCCAGCCCATCACCCGTTCCGCCACCGCGGTCCTAAGGCAGGAGGTGGTGGTCGTGGCCGCCACCCCATCGTCAGCCGCCGTGGCCGCTAGCCCACTGTCGACCGCCGGGGTCATCACCCGCTCCGCCACGCCGCCCGAAGGCGGGAGGTGGAGGTGGATGCCCGCACATGCGTGAGCGACCTTGCGCGCTACACCGAGTTCCTGCGGGAGGAGGAGGAGCGCCTCGTCGAGCACACAAAGAGCCTTACTGCCGCCGTGGCTGTGGCACATGCCGCCTCAGAGGCAAGGAATCAGGAGATCTACGAGGAGAACCACCGCTTCAAGAGGGGTCGTCTGGAGCTGCAAAGGGCGTTCGAGGTGAGCATCGCTGAAGCTGCAATAGCGGCAGGCACCGTATTGCGGTTGCCCATCTCGTCGGTAGGCTCCTCCTCCTCCGCCTCTTACTGAGCGCGCTCGGCAGAGGAGAGGCAGCCGGAAGTAGTACAAAGCCCCTCCGCAGTAGTAGTAGTATTTAGGGGCTATTTTGTTCAGTTCATCTGACTATAGATGTGGTGGAACTGTACAACGTACTTAAAATTAGCTAGTATATATAGTTGAACTAGCTATTTCAGTACGTGGTTGGCAACAATTGGGGAAAATTTTGGTCGGTTCAGCTATCGAGTTGAACTGTTTGTATAAATTAAGAACGACTGCTTAATCTATGAATGAAATCTATGCTTAATTACTGAATTTTAGTTGAAAAATTAGATAGTGCTAGTGATTTCAGCTTCATATTTCGACAAATAGCAGTGTTACAAGGTTGACAAATGGCAATGTTACTAGATCAACAAATGTTAATCTTTCCAGTTTGACAAATGGCACCAAATTGTTTGTAATTAAGTGGTTGCACACGGGTTGTCCAAAAGAACCATTTGTGTTGAAGAGATGCACAAATCCTGCTCTCACTTTGCATCATGTCGTCCCGGGGTCGACGGGCGGGGCGCGGAAGGACGGCACCTGGCGGCGCTGAGAGGTAGCGTTCGACGGCGGCGTCCCATGCCGCTGAGGGGGTCACGCACATAGAGAGGAAGGTGGGCGGCCATGGAAGTCAAAGGGCTTGCTTCCCAGTGAGCCTGCGCAGCGTATAGCTCGCATGCTTCCCGGTGAGCCGCCTGGACTGCGCTCGCACGCCTCCCGTTCAATCAAGGTCAAGTAAGTTGTCTGCACGGCACCTCCTACAGCCATTAAAACCAAGACACGTGGCGTCACATGAATGGTTAACAGAACGCACATGGTTTGAATTATACAAAAGTTTGAGATATTAAAGTGGCAGCTATTTTTTCAAAATGCCTTTGTTGGTTGTCATTATTCGAGTGCGCCTTCTCTCAAAATGGACATGAAAAATACCACAGCATGTCGGGTGCCGTTCCATGATAGCATGCCAAGTTTCATGAATTTCAGACGAGTTTTGGATTTACTAGAATTTAAAAACCAGGTATCTCAATGTTTTGCCGACAACCAACGGTGCCCTAGTGTTTCAAATTCATCACCATTTCTTGCATGGGACCTAAGCATGCAACCAAGGACACAGATGTGATCTTTCAACCAATTTATATGAACTGGAGCATGTGCATGTAGTTCAAATTTGAATTATGCACATAAATGCCTTGAAAACTCAGTTAATGCATAAAAATGTCCAAACGAACCCCGAAAAATCACAAAAATTGACACAACACTCCTGTTGTTCTATGTTGACACGAGAATTTTTTTGGTAGCAATAAGAGGCACTGGATATCGTTTCGTCCCCAAAGGTGGGACGTTCCCTACCGAAACCATCATGCTTGTTGTGAGAAGCTCTGGTTTGTGAGAAGCATATACCCAAACCTGCCCCAAATGGGAAAAAAGTTTACCATGGCATGTTGATACCGCTCCATGATAGCATGCCAAGATTCATGAATTTCAGACGAGTTTTGGATTTACTAGAATTTAAAAACCAGGTATCTCAATGTTTTGCCGGCAATCAACGGTGCCTTGATGTTTGAAATTCATTACCATTTCTTGCATGGGACCTAAGAATGCATCCAAGGACACAGATTTGATTTTTCAACCAATTTATATGCACTGGAGCATGTGCATGTAGCTCAAATTTGAATTATGCACATAAATGCATTGAAAACTCAGTTAATGCATAAAAATGTCCAAACGAACCAATAGAAATCACAAAAAATGACACAACATTCCTGTTGTTCTATGTTCACACGAGAAATTTTTTGAAAGCAATAACAAGCAATGGATATTGTTTCGTCCCCAAAGGTGGGACGTTCCCTACCGAAACCATCATGCTTGTTGTGAGAAGCTCTGGTTTGTTAGAAGCATATACCCAAACCTGCCCCAAATGGGACAAAACATTTACCACGGCATGTTGATGCCGCTCCATGATAGCATGCCAAGATTCAATAATTTCAAACGAGTTTTGGATTTAATAGAATTTAAAAACCAGGTACCTCAATGTTGTGCTGCGCAATCGGTGATGCCACAGTGATTGAAATTCATTACCATTTCTTTCATGGGACCTAAGCATGCACCCAAGGAAACATATTTGATTTTTCAACCAACTTATATGCACTGGAGCATGTGCATGTAGTTCAAATTTGAATTATGCACATAAATGCATTGAAAACTCAGTTAATGCATAAAAATGTCCAAAAGAACCCCGAAAAAACACAAAAATTGGCACAACTCTCCTGTTGTTCTATGTTGACACGAGAACAATTTTGGAAGCAATAAGAGGCAATGGATATCATTTCGTCCCCAAAGGTGGGACGTTCCCTACCGAAACCATCATGCTTGTTGTGAGAAGCTCTGGTTTGTGAGAAGCATATACCCAAACCTGCCCCAAATGGGACCAAAAATTTACCACGACATGTTGATGTCGCTCCATGATAGCATGCCAAGTTTCATGAATTTCAGACGAGGTTTGGATTTACTAGAATTTAAAAACCAGGTATCTCAATGTTTTGCCGGCAACCAACGGTGCCCTGATGTTTGAAATTCATTACCATTTCTTGCATGGGACCTAAGCACTCACCCAAGGACACATATTTGATTTTTCAACCAATTTATATGCACTAGAGCATGTGCATGTAGTTCAAATTTGAATTATGAACATAAATGCATTGAAAACTCAGTTAAAGCATAAAAATGTCCAAACGAACCCCGAAAAATCACAAAAAATGACACAACACTTCTATTGTTCTATGTTGACATGAGAAAAAAAAATTGAAAGCAATAAGAGGCAATGGATATCGTTTCGTCCCCAAAGGTGGGACGTTCCCTACCGAAACCATCATGCTTGTTGTGAGAAGCTCTGGTTTGTTAGAAGCATATACCCAAATCTGCCACAAATGGGACAAAAAATTTACCACGGCATGTTGATGCCGCTCCATGATAACATGCCAAGTTTCATGGATTTCAGACGAGTTTGGGATTTACTAGAAGTTAAAAACCAAGTATCTCAATGTTGTGCCGGCAATCAACGGTGCCGTGGTGATTGAAATTCATTACCATTTCTTGCATGGGACCTAAGCATGCACCCAAGGAAACAGATTTGGTTTTTCAACCAATTTATATGCACTGGAGCATATGCATGTAGTTTAAATTTGAATTATGCACATAAATGCATTTAAAACTCAGTTAATGCATAAAAATGTCCAAACGAACCTCGAAAAATCGCAAAATTTGAGACAACACTCCTGTTGTTCTATGTTGACATGAGAATTTTTTTGGAAACAGTAAGAGGCAATGGATATTGTTTTGTCCCTGAAGGTGGGACGTTCCCTACCTAAACCATCATGCTTATTCTGAGAAGCTCTGTTTTGTGAGAAGCATATACCCAAACCTGCCCCGAAATGGGACCAAAAATGTACCACTGCATGTCAATGCCGCTCCATGATAGCATGCCAAGTTTCATGAATTTTAGACGAGTTTTGGATTTACTAGAATTTAAAAACGAGGTATCTCAATGTTTTGCCGGCAATCAACGGTGCCCTGGTGTTTGAAATTCATTACCATTTCTTGCATGGGACCTAAGCATGCACCAAAGGACACAGATTTGATTTTTCAACCAATTTATATGCACTGGACATGTGCATGTAGTTCAAATTTGAATTATGCACATATATGCATTGAAAACTTAGTTAATGCATAAAAATGTCCAAACGAACCCCGAAAAATCACAAAAATTGACACAACACTCCTGTTGTTCTATGTTGACACAAGAAAAAAATTGAAAGCAATAAGATGCAATGGATATCGTTTCGTCCCCAAAGGTGGGATGTTCCCTACCGAAACCCTCATGCTTGTTGTGAGAAGCTCTGGTTTGTGAGAAGCATATACCCAAACCTTCCCCAAATGGGACAAACAATTTACCATGGCATGTTGATGCCGCTCCATGATAGCATGCCAAGTTTCAGGAATTTCAGACGAGTTTTGGATTTACTAGAATTTAAAAACCAGGTATCTCAATGTTTGCAGTCGTTTGACGGTGGCAGGGTGTTTGACATTCATTCACATTTCTTGCATGGGACCTAAGCAGGCAACTAAGGACACAGATTTGAATTTTCAACTAATTTATATGCATTAGAGCATGTGCATGTAGTTCAAATTTGAATTATGCACATGGATGCATAGAAAACTCAGTTAACGTATAAAAATGTCCAAGCGAACCCCGAAAATCCCAAAAATTGACACAACACTCCTGTTGTTCTATGTCGACACTAGGAAAAAAATTTGAAATCGAGAAGAGGCAACGGATATCGTTTCGTCCAGAAAGGTGAAACGTTCCCTACCGAAACCATCACACTTGTTGTGAGAAGCTCTGGTTTATGAGAAGTTTATACCCAAACCTGCCTCAAATGGGAATTTTTTTTTACCATGGCATGTTGATGTTGCTCCATGATAGCATGCCAAGTTTCATGAATTTTGGACGAATTTTGGATTTACTAGTATTACAAAAGCAAGTACGTCGACGTTTGCCGGAGAGCCACGATGTTGTGGTGTTCGAATTTCATCCCTATTTCTTGCATCGGACATAAGCATAAACCCATGGACACATATATGATTTTACACCAGAGCATAAGCATAAACCTATTTCTTACATGTTGGTGCACCAGAGCATGTGCATGTAGTTTAATTTTGAATTGTGCACCTGAAATGGCTAGAAAACCAATTTAATGTATAAAATGTTCAAATGACCCTTGAATAATTCCAATTCTTTTACGACACACATATAGTTGCATGTTCACTCCAGATAAAAGGTCTAGCAATTCAAACACCGTCAATTGCCGCTATGACCCCATTATCTAATTCAAATCAAGATGAAAAATCAAGTAGACCGCACACAGTTTATTATCACCAACCGTGTGAGATGCAGCACAAAATATCCTGGAGCACTGTCGGTGTATAGTACACCTATGGCTTACGCGAGAAGGTGCGTCGGCTACAGTCCACAGCCGCATCTCAAGCACACTAGCTCGCTCCCCAAATATCATTTCACTGTTCAATTGTCGACGGTGAAAGATGGGCACATGGACCCACGTCGTGAGGGCAACTTCGGTGGCCCACTCCAGCATGAGCGCAGCCGCAGCCGCCATGCGCGTGCTAACAAGGTGCATGAGCGCGGCCGCAATTTGCGACCGGGCGGCGATGGCAGCCCAACGGCAGCTATTGCTTCTCAGGTGGCGACAACAACATCTGGCTCGGGGATAACAACTGGCGAGAGTGGCACAGCAGTTGTCCATTCCGCAACGGCGGCCTTAGCCCTGATGGAGGCCGCCCACGCCCAACTCCTGGCGGTTACTGCACAAATCGAACGAAGCTTCTCCGACAACGGTCGGCAACCCATAGCCGAAGAGCTGGCAATCGCCGAGAGCGTTCGAGCAACCGTCCGTTCCTCCGCCGCATACCTTGCGACGACGGAGCCCGTCCAAGCCCAGATCGCTTCCGCCCACGCCCAGCTCGTGGCGGCCTTTTCCAAAGAGATGGCGGACGCGGATGACGAGATGCTTGCCGAGTATGGTGCGATGGATGCCATGGAGCCTGAGGGAGTCCTGGACTAAGGGGTCCTCGGGCATCCGGCCTGTTATCCATGGGCCGGACTGATGGGCTGTGAAGACATGAAGACCGAAGACCGTACTCGTGTCCGGATTGGACTCTCCTTGGCGTGGAAGGCAAGCTTGGCGACCAACTATGAAGATTCCTTCTTATGTAACCGACTCCATGTAAACCCTAGATTCCCCCGGTGTCTATATAAACCGGAGGGGTTAGTCCGGAAAGGATACATACACATTACCCTAGTCATACAGGCTAGACTTCTAGGGTTTAGCCATTACGATCTCGTGGTAGATCAACTCTTGTAATACTCATATTCATCAAGATCAATCAAGCAGGAAGTAGGGTATTACCTCCATAGAGAGGGCCCGAACCTGGGTAAACACCGTGTCCCCCGTCTCCTATTACCATCGATCCTAGACGCACAGTTCGGGACCTCCTACCCGAGATCCGCTGGTTTTGACACCGACAGAGCCCCTTCCCCAGGAGACCATCGGGCGTGAGCTGGACATGGAGGTAGCGGCGGAGATCGACGAGCACCAGCCGTAGTAGTACTCTTTGTTTTGTTTAATTAAGAGCGTCGGTCTTTAATTTGTTAGAGTAATGTTTAGGTCAGTTAGCTCTGTTTAATTGCTGAACTTGCTCGATTAAGAAGTGTGGGTGTGCTATAGTCTCCTTTGTGTACCCAAATTATGCAATGACGTGGATGACCACTGTAACCATGAAAATTTGAACCAAAATTTTTGACGTTCAAACTCATCACACACGAGTTAAGCTATCTGAATCGTTTGTGATCTTCACATATCGTGCATAGTTCTGAATAAGGGACCGTGTCTGATGACAGTTTGCGCGCCAGCTTTTTCGCTGAAGCGATTCCAAATTTTTGGCTTCTGCGGAAATATCTACCTCCCCCCCCCTTACCAAAAGCCACATAGCATGACACCTTCCACCCAAATCACCAACCCCTCCACCAAATAAGCGCCGCCCTAAGCCATGGTGCACGCAGTATAGCCAGGATCTCAAGGAGCATTTGGCAGCGGAGAAGCAAATCACGGCCGCCTTGCGGATGAGGTCGCGATGGCTGCCATTCGTGCCGACCCCGGATCTTGGAGGAGCACCTTGTCATTTGCTAGATACGCCCGGTTAAGCATGCTCGGTTTACATTGCGTGTCTTTGCTCCTGCCTTTCCTTCACAAATTCTAGTGAATTGTGCTATCTAATTTTACCATGCAAAATGTTGCTCTATTGTATATGTGCTATATGTAAATGCGGTGTGGTGCTCACTTATTAACTGTTTTGTTAATTAGTTGTCGTCTTGATTAACTGTTTGGTTCAATTATGCAAATGTGATGTTCAATTCTTCAGGCTGCAATTTTGTATTGTCTTCCATGTGAGAAATAAATTGAATTTATCTTTACAAAATACATGAGGAACGAATACAATTGCTATATCTCCAAGTTGTCAAGCATGCTTGGTTTGGTTATACATTGTGTAATGTGGTGCTCAGTTAACATTTGGTTCATTTGTGTTGTGGTGTTTAGTTAACAGTTTGGTTCAATTCTACAATTCGATGTTCAATAGTTGTGGGTGCATTCTGTTATTGTATACCATGTGAGGAATAAATTGAATTTGGCTGTAGTAAATACATGAGAAACAAATACAATTGCTGCAATTGGCTGTAGTTAACTGTTTGGTTAATTGTCTGATCTTCTATTAGGAGTATGTTATATTGTGCAATGTGGTGCTCGATTAATGTTTGGTTCATTTGTTGTGGTGTTTAGTTAACTGCTTGGTTCAATTCTGCAATGCGATGTCCAATTGTCATGGGTAGAATTTTGTATTGTTGTGCATGTGAGGAATAAATTGAATTTGGCTGCACTTAATACATGAGAAACATATACAACTGCTATATTTCCTAGTTCTCAATCATGCTTGGTTTGGATAAATGGGTTTTCCATGTGGCTTGAATCAATCTGATGAATCTGCAATGTGCTTATTTTTAATCATCATATTTCTTGATAGCATGCGAACCCTTACTTAACCTCGATGAGTAACTACGATTATATGTGTTGCAGGAAACAATGGGAAGCTTGAGGTTTACAATCGAGGTTAACACGTGCATGGTCCGTTGTCTAATAGCACATTATTGTGCAATTGCAGGAACCATTCTAATATTTAGGTTTTTAACAATTTGGTCTTGCACATGTAGGTCCTATTTGTCAGAGGTTTTGACCCACTGTTCGACCCTTTTTGCATATGGGGAAATGAGTTGTCCGTGAATATCAATCAAATCAAGAAGCTCAGAAAGATTTTTAGGATAAAGAAATTAGCGACAAAGAACAATAGATTCTTTGTCTGCACAATCAAGAAGACGTCAGTTCACTACAAGATGATACTAACTATTATACCTTGCCTTTTTTTATGTCTTTGCCACATTTCCAATATAGAGAAGATATTTATGCACATCGTTGTTTTCAGGCCTTTCCAAAGCAGTTCACTGATGATTACCTCTCAAACCACTTTTATGGTCAAGAAGCAAGGAAGGTTTTCATACAACACCCACAGTTTAATATTGAAGTGTTCCTAAAGAGGACGAAGGACGGACGGTCAATCATCCACACAGGCACTGGCCTAAACTTGCAAAGACCTTCAACATGAATGAAGGCTCAATATTCGCCTTCCGCTTCAACAGTTTTCCAGATGAGATGCATATGTCTATATTTCGTCTATGATGCTAATTTTGAAAGGTTCTACATGTTGCATGTAAAACTTGGTGCTGGTGTAATTGTGTAACGAGGTAGCTGAGTGCTGAAGTTATGTCATGTTGTACTCTGATGTATTTCAATTATGAAATTCTACTTCCTTAATATGGAAATGAAATATATTATGTGCTTAATATGAATGTCAATTAGATTAATAAATGTATTATTAATAATAGGGCAATTAGCCTGCTAATGGCGAATTAGCCTGCTAATTGGGTTTTGCTATTGCAAACGGTTATTAAAAAATACCGTGGGCGATGACCTCAGACAACGCACATAGTTTTTAGGAATAAACCGTGTTGGATCAATGAACAATCACACACGACTTTCTCTTGAAAACTGTTTGCGTTAGGCCACCTTGCGTAAACGTTTACCACATAAAAACTATGTGTGATGGATAGTATTTGCCACGCAGTTTCTTCTACGGACCGTGTGTGATACATTCAATAACGCAAACGATTTAATGGGAAAATTTGTGTGTGACATACCTCTGAACGAAAACGTTTTCCTTGGAGCGACTGTGTGGGATGTACATACGAACGTAAACGTTTAGCGGGGACTGACTGTGTGGGATGTACTTGCGGCCGGAAACAATTTTGCATGTATAATTGTATTTTTAGCTCTATTGTACGTATTTCCATATTTGAGCGCTCACCGGTCGCACATGACCTCATTTTGCCGAGGTGTGTGCCAGGAGGGCATATCCCCGACGATTTCTAGGTCGTGTGGGAAGGACCCCCCTATCGCCCACACTCACTAGGCGAAGGTTCCAAATGCCATCGCAAAAAGGGGATAAAACCGTTTGTATAGCACCGACGTGCACCAGTGTGGAGTCCAGGTTGGGAACGTAGTAGAAAACGAAAATTTTACCCTACAGTCAAGGTCCCGGATGACTATGAAGATGCGTACAAGTATAGATCGGATCGTTACCAACTTCAAGTTTCAGTGGAAGAGGAGTTGCCGTAGATCAAACTTGAAGTCCCTCGAACTATCCACGATGATCCTTCGATCCAAAGACCGAAAGCACGACCTCTCTATGGATTGCACGCATACGAGATCCGACACTGCTTCGCCATCCAAAGCTTAGTGTCACCGAAGAACTAGAGGAGGGAGAAGAGAACCCCATGGGGCTGCTCTATTATGTGGAGTAGAGAAAACTAGAACTAGTTCAAGTTTAGATAAAAAACTAGAACAAGAGAGAAAGAACCAGGGAGGGTGCGTCCGAGACAACGGGAGAAACTTGTGTCTCAAAGGGTGCGCCCCGTCATGTATATATAGGTGGAGAGGGGGTTGCGGGACTTGGAGGAGGAACACTCCTCCCTTAGGGACCTAGACCTAGGAGGAGGAGTCCTCCTACAACTCCCTTGCACCCCCTTAGCTTGTCCTACAAGCCCAAAGGGGGGAGGGTGCCACCCGCTATGGGCCTTTAGCTAATCTAATCAGCCCATCACCCCTAAATAAATCCCAGGGTCCTCCCAATCATTATTGGAGCCCTTTATTATTTAGATTAGGTCCCCGAAAACAATTTCTGCATATATATTATTTTCCGGTATTACCCAGTACTTCATGAAACACTTCCGTAACCCTATGACGCTTCCGGTTTCTATCGAAACTATTTCTTTTATTCCTGAAACTATTCCAAGAATATTTTCTCATATTCCTCACTCCACTAGAACTCAATAGATCGTAGTTCCCCTGAGCGTGTGATCCTGTATGTTTGGTAAAATATAGACATGAACAAAAACACCTTCCATTCAATGATCAGTAGCGGAACCGTCGACATCCATATTGATCCCTATATTTACGCGAGTGATATTGAGTGAACCTTTGGTTATCATATGTTATTCTCTTTGCTTCATGATACATTACAAACCCCAAGGTGAGATATATTGCTATCTTCTTGAGTTATTCTCATTCTCATTATACCTGTCTCTTGAACCATTCACAAACGATCCCTCAAACCGAAGACTGAAAGCATGACCTCTACAATTTGCAAGCGTATGGTCTTCATGATCCATCAGCACTTCGTCGTTCAGAGCTAATCATCGCCGGAGAATTAGAGGGAGAAGAAGAGAACCACACATGGCTTCTCTTATGAGGATTTATAGATAACATAACTAGATCTAGTTTAGATCAAACTACACGAGAACTAGAACAAGAGCGAACTAGAGAAGGCTCCAAAACTTGTGTTCTAGGGGCTGCTCCTGCTCCTCTATTTATATGCGGAGGCCCGGGGTCACAACTCGAAGAGGTAAAACCCTACATCCCGCTTTTGTTGTATTGATTGTGATGGAGTACAAAGTACATGAAGATCTACCTCGAGATCGTATATGAATGTATCTAACTTAACCCTACGAGCTAAACCCCTTGACTTATATAGGGACCGGGGGTATCTAGGGTTACATGTAGGTCGGTTACATCTAGGGATGAGCTTGCCGATGATTTGAACATGTCTTGAAATGTGCGCCTAGTCTTTGGAGGATTCCATCTTGAGTACATCGGGAGTCATGGTAAACATGACCCATTCCTCGGTTTTCTAGGGGTCCTAGGCCGTGCCCATGACTGGCAGGCCGACGTGGCTAGCACCCCATATTCCAGGACACCGTCAGGAGGGGTCCTAGTACGTGAGCTACGTAGCGTCGTTATCCATGGCCTCATGAGATGTCGATACGTGAAGCTCCACTCCCCATCCTCGTGTCAGCTTCGCCGTTGCGGAAGATCGCCGCGCGCGGTCACCGTCACATGAGGTGGTTGAGGTCTCGAAGGAGTGGAATGCTTCAAGGACCAATACCAGGTCGTGGAATGGACGGCGAGACGAAAGGACCTGGGCCCGCTTGCAACAGCAGTGCCTGGCCGAGGGCGTGCGATAGACAAGAGACGCACGATTCTCACGATCGGACGGCTGGCAGGAGGTTTGCGGGAACCCAAGATCAGTCAGTTGAGGTAAAGGATTTTCCAAAAGGGGTTTTCCCCAAGAGAAAAGATTCTCTTTTGTTTAGGGGTAGAGAAAAGATTCATTGACGGACTGCCGACGTGAGCCGGTCACCAACGAAAATTTGCTGGCGCAGACGAGCTCGCTTTACTGCAGTATCATTGTCGTTCGATTCGCTCGGGAGATTTGTGAGCCAATCATTATCTGGGACGTCGATGCAAGCGCTATTAATGCATATATACGTGACGGTTAGAGACTCCGTTTATCTGAATATAGCGGCCGTTGGTAGAGGCGGATGACGCCGCTTTAAATCCTGTATCAACATGTACCCCAGTCGAGACGGCGTCTAACGTCACGGGGATCACGCTCAAGCTGTTTGAAAATCAAACTGCATGGATTCCCGCCATGGCAGATAGCGAGCTCGCGTTGCCGCTTGTTGGTGGACACGGGCTCGATGAGTTAGTGTCGCTCTGGCTCAAATGTAAGTCGCCAACTCTCTGTGTTCACCGACGAACCAAGTGAGCACCTTTTTGCGAACAAATTTGTAGAACAAAGCAGAATTTCAAATACAAAGCGTTGAAAATTTAGCGGGGCGGTGTACAAAGTTGAGAATTATGTCGCTTAAACCACAATAGTCTTACTGTCATCGTTAGCAAGTTAACAAGCAGAACGCATAGCAGAGAAGTTGGTTTCTATTACATAGATTTCTAATTATTGACTGCGGAGCCCTCAACAACAGAGTTTGCAAAAACACAAACTAAGGTAAATTCGTCTCCAAAGCTAGTTTCTCGACCACATGCAGAACAACTTTTGGCTTGTTGCACGTGTTTCTCGCGTGCCCACCGACGCCACAGTTTGAGCATTTCGCCTCTTTCCTTTCTTTTCAAGGAAGATCTCCTCGGAGTGGGCATGTGCTTCTCTTGTGCCCTGGCTGCTGGCATATACTGCAGAAACGAGTGCGTTTGCTGGTACCACATCTCTTTGCATCTTGTACATTCGCTGGTCGTTTGTATTCCCCGATCATCATATGAAGGCTTGTCCCTGCTTGTGGTCGGTCGTCCGACTTTCCGTTGTTGTTCTGGAGCCTTTAATCCTTCAAAATTCCAATGGCACTTCCTTCAGCGTCACTACCACACTCTGAAGGGTGCAATAGCTGCAATGAGTTCTTTATCTGTTTGCTTATGTTCGTCAATTCTGTCTTCCGGTCATATTCCATCTCGCATACAATGACTATCGGTGTTAGCTTATCCATTTCTACCTTCCAGATGTCCATTGCACACTCATATGCTTCTGGATTGGCATCTCCTAGCCTGACTACCTCAAGCGCATGTGTGTACAGTTTTGAGTGCCTGAATGTTATTGAATTCACGAAATGCTATCCTTCTGCAGATGTGATAGGTGGGTTGGCAGCAAATATCTTGCGTCCTTTGTCCACCATTTCAGAATATGCTTTGCTAGTATATGGTCTATGCCGAGGAAATCAAGCACCTGAAATAGTGATCATTTGCATTATTAGTTGTTGTATATTGGAAATGGAGGAGGCTCGATTACGTGTATAGAAAAGGACGCATTGTTACCTTAATAGCATGACAATGAGAGCAAAGCACATGTGCTCAAAATTAGCACATTCACATATCAGTTCCTTCCCTTCCTCAACAACTTCAACTTTATACACAACCCTGCACCACTTCTCGTGTTTTTCGATGGTATCGTTTCACGAAATAGGTTTTCCTTTTGTGACTTCCTCTACTTTGTCTTGTCCGCTTCATATATAACCCGCCAAACTTTTCAGCCATCGCTCGTGTGTATATATTGCTAGCGTGCATCTCCAATGGTGTATTCATTTTTTGACGGGGCTACCTGCAGATGTAGATAATGCATTAGGCACACAGTTCATTGTAAGCAGTGAGGAAGGATAGAGGCGACTCACTATCTTTGTGCGTCTCTCCTCATAGTTCTCACTTTCCTCTCAATCAAAAAGAAGTACTGCCGAATAAATAGGTGCATGGGGCAGCTTTCTGGAACAGAGGCCTTGAACGTATGATTGGCACTCTCGCTCCGTTATGTGCTCGTCATCTTTGCACAGAACTTTCCGTTGAAATACGCTTTTCCCATTTCATTCTTGTTTCATAGATGCCGGTGAGGTAAGAATGTTTTTGCAACAGGTGTGCCTCTGTGAGCTGCTGCCATGCGATCTCGAACTCATTAACTATGAGCATGTGATGGATTATTTTGTGGAATTCTGACCTGAATTTGTTGTGCCTCTCATGTAATATGGACCCAGTTTTCCTTTGCCTTTTTCGAGCGTGCCACTTGCACCAGTGATGAGTGGTGTCTAGTAGCACATCCTCTATTGCTAACTCCATCGCCCTGCATTGATCTGCATGTATTTGTAAGGACACGCTTTTACATCAATACCATCCTAAAGAAGATAATAGTATCACAAAACAAGATGCTACCGACAATATTATGTCAGGAAAATCAGCCATCATTGGTTATCACCGAGGCTAGTTGTTTAGTTGAGTTGCAGAATGAAAAGAAATTCGACTAATATGTCTACTACCTGTGAGTATTGTTTGTGGATGCTTTCCTCCCATCATATGAATGAATTCACTGAATACCCACTTGAAAGTGTCAACTGTTTCATCTCTCGACTATGCACGCCACCAAATATCACCTTCAACTAATAGTACTGCATTATGGAGGTGCACATAATTTCAGAAACAGGTTTGCCTAGTGTATAATCACAAAATGCAAGGCTTCAACACTTTAACTACACTATTGTATCTTACAGGGTATATACATGCCAGTCAAACTTGTCATATGTTCGAAATAGAAACACACATCGACATTCATATACCTCTTGGTCGATCCGGGTGCTTGAGGATTGTCTTTGCACATTGAATGTTCTGAGTTTGCCGAGGGACGGGGCTATTCCATTGCAAGTGTTGTTGACATCTACTTGTATTTTATCTCTTTGGATCACCACATCACCAATGCCGGATTCAGCGGTTGTGCACACCAAAGTTTGAATTGCTTCATTGCCGTCTAGGAAGGATTCTTGTCATTGAGGTCCGGAAGCGAAAACTATGTTCCACATAACGAGAGAATTGGCGGCGTACACTTGAAACCAAATTTTGGAATGCATTGTTCGTAAATATGTATCAGTTTTCACTACCAAGGCAGAGTCCTACTCGACACAAGGTATCATGATTCTAACTATAAATCACTTGACTCTTCTCTGGGATAACCAAGAAAGTTCATTCTATCTCAGCCCTCTAGGACCATGCACAACAATCGAATTACTATGTGTTTCAAGTAGAACCACTCGGTCACATATGTATATCTGTTGGGCAAGTCGGTGCTTGTCCATTGTCTCTGTCCGTAGAATGCTCTGAATATGATAGGGCGATCTTTTTGGAACCGCTGTCAAATTCTTCTTGTACTGTGACCGCTGCATCTCTCATACCACTGTTGCTGGATTGAGCGATGGCGCATGCCAGAGATTGATCTGCTTCGCCGCGCAGCAACGAGCTGTCTGCGACGAGATCCAGCAATGGGAATCTATGAAAAAACAAGGCTTTGCACTGATAAGATGACCCTCTAACTGTAGGGAGCCAAATCCGAGAACAAAAAAAGAGGGGATCAAAAAATACCTATCGGTTGGATCTGATAGGAACTCAAATCCGTAGCCTGTCGCCTCTGCCATCGCCATAGCACTGAGCTTCTTGACTCCTGCAGCGCTCGAAAGGATAGACTTCTTTTTTCCTGTCGGGCAGGAGGGTGGACCCACATCGAAACCCTACACTTATCCGTTCAGAAAGCGATGTTTTCCATGCGTGCTGGTTTTCACGGCTGTTGTAGTGGACCGACACGATCATGTTGTACCACTGGCACAGGAGCGTCGAGCGCCGCTAAGCCAGGGTTAGTTCGCACGGCTCTGTCTCCGCCAACCGTTGTTTATGTGTTCGTATACAGCGGGTATCTATACGATCGCATATAATCTTGAAGAGAACGCGTCGATGTTTGATTGGCACATGTACCAAGAGCAGGCGAGCCCGTCCACACAATCGCCGCTCTCGGTCACCAATGGCGTGTTTGGATGGGTGGCTCGCACCTGGCTCGCATCTCGGATGCAAAATTGCCCATGTTTGGTTTGCTGCATGGCCTCCTTAGCCTGGCCCAGGCGATAAAGTAGGCCTCTCAACCAGGCTGAGAGGAACGCAGGATCCGAGCGTTTCTCTCGTGCAGGCTCGTCCTTGCCTGTTCGCCTCGCTCTCGACCCCATCGTCTCCTATCTTCTTCCCACCGACGCCGCCCTCGCCCATAGGGCCTTGCCGCGGCCTCCTCCCGCCCTCGTGGCGCTCCTCCCTCATGGGAGGACAGCGTGGCCGGCGCTCCTCCACGCCCTCATGGGAGGCAACGTCGAGGTCCACCACCGCCGAACTACGCCATCGGCCGCGCCACGCCTCGCCCTCTGGCTCGCCGGACCTCGCCACGCCACCTGCCACGGGCGGAGAGGAAGAAGGGGATCAG
The DNA here is from genome assembly GCA_021605145.1 of Aegilops bicornis. Classification (NCBI taxonomy): domain Eukaryota; kingdom Viridiplantae; phylum Streptophyta; class Magnoliopsida; order Poales; family Poaceae; genus Aegilops; species Aegilops bicornis. The sequence goes on along the minus strand of CM038673.1, from coordinate 165,000,268 downwards.
GGAGAGGGGAGCACCTGCGCGCCGCGAACTGCAACCGGCGTCATGTTTCTCCCCCATCTCTGCTCTTGAACCGCGACCGCCCATGTCCAATTCTTTAATCGAATCTCCGACGCGGAATGTTTTACATTTGGTCCATCCCGCCACGATCATCTCCTTCCCATAGCCCCATCTACGATCTACGAGACGTCTCCTTGGGCGGTGACATTGCGTGCACTTCATCAAGCGGTTTGGGTTCAGATTTTAGTTTAGATTTGTTTTACTTGTTTCTGTGTCCATGAAATGGTCCAGATCCAGTTGAAATGATTAAAATTAAAGGAGAAGAGTTAACAGTGGAGCCTGCCAAATAAAATATGCCGTATACAACATGTTTCGAGCAGCAAATATGCCGTATACAACATGTTTCAAGCAGCAATTTCATACAGTCCACCAAACACCAATCTCAGCTCATCCTTGCATCACCTCAACCAGGCCACGATCAGCCAGCATCCCTCATGCGATGCAGGCCAGAGGCACCGAGGCCTTTTTTTATAGCTGGCCAAACGCAAAACGTCACCTTGGTATCTCCGCGGCGAGGTCGCTCTCCTCTCCTTTGCCTTTCCCCGAAATTGCGTGGTAGAGACCTCGCATCGCTCCCCACCCGTCGTCACCCCACCCGTGCCGTAGCCTCACGGGACTCTTCTCCCTTTAAATCCCCATCCCCTCCCGTCTCCTCCTCCACTCATCCAATCCTCCCTGCCAAGCGAGCCCCAGAAAGTTTACGATCGAATCGAAGGCAAGGCTTTCTCGCCCACCTCCAAGGTACGCTAATCCCAGCCCGCGCTCCTCGCTATTATCGTTGATTGGTTGCTGTTGATCTGCCCCGTAGTCGGTTGTCGCGAAATCCTTCTCGATTATGCCTGGATTATCGGGTGGATCTGCCGATTAGAGGTGTCTAGTTGATTCCGCTCGTTCCATATAGATTTGTTGATCGATTGCTGTTGATTTGGCTCCGTTGTCGTGAAATCTCTCACGATTATGCCTGGATTATCTGTAGATCTGCCGATTTGAGATGCAACTGATGTTGATTATGTTCATCTAGGCGTATGTAGTTGATTGATTCCGCTCTGTTCCTGCTGAGTCGTTCAGACTTTGTGGCGCTCATGAGCCTTTTATGTCGCACCTATGCGATCTGTCAAGGGATATACCTGGGAACATCTAGATGTGCTTTAGCAAAACTGTTTCCTATATTAGTTGTTGGGCCTAGTAGTTGTTTGGAGGATTCGTTCTTGTACACCGGTTCTGCTCTTAGAGTCAATTGTGTTTGCTTACAATAGTACTGTTGATTTAACTAGATATTGTAGCTTGCTGTGTCAAAACATGAAATTATCTGTACTTGTGCATCAGTTATTGTCTGAAAATCATATATATTAACTGATTTTTTTAGCTTGTTGTCAAACTTGAACATCAATCTGCTATCTAATTGTTCCTATTGAGATGTTCACACATAGTTACAATTTCATTCCTCTTGGATCGTGGCTTTCTAGTTCATATATGCTTTATGTTCTGCAGTTTTATGATTACGAGTGCCTTACTATGGTTTTGGTACACTTTATGTTTGCAGATGCAGATCTTTGTGAAGACCCTCACCGGCAAGACCATCACCCTTGAGGTCGAGTCGTCTGACACAATCGACAACGTCAAGGCGAAGATCCAGGACAAGGAGGGCATCCCTCCGGACCAGCAGCGCCTCATCTTCGCTGGCAAGCAGCTTGAGGACGGTCGCACCCTCGCTGACTACAACATCCAGAAGGAGTCCACCCTCCACCTGGTGCTCCGCCTGCGTGGTGGAATGCAGATCTTCGTCAAGACCCTCACCGGCAAGACCATCACGCTCGAGGTTGAGTCTTCGGACACCATCGACAACGTCAAGGCGAAGATCCAGGACAAGGAGGGCATCCCCCCGGACCAGCAGCGCCTCATCTTCGCTGGGAAGCAGCTTGAGGACGGCCGCACCCTTGCTGACTACAACATCCAGAAGGAGTCCACCCTCCACTTGGTGCTCCGCCTGCGTGGTGGGATGCAGATCTTCGTCAAGACCCTCACCGGCAAGACCATCACGCTTGAGGTCGAGTCTTCGGACACCATCGACAACGTGAAGGCGAAGATCCAGGACAAGGAGGGCATCCCCCCGGACCAGCAGCGCCTCATCTTTGCCGGCAAGCAGCTTGAGGACGGCCGCACCCTCGCTGACTACAACATCCAGAAGGAGTCCACCCTCCACCTGGTGCTCCGCCTGCGTGGTGGGATGCAGATCTTCGTCAAGACACTCACCGGCAAGACCATCACGCTCGAGGTCGAGTCTTCGGACACCATCGACAACGTGAAGGCGAAGATCCAGGACAAGGAGGGCATCCCCCCGGACCAGCAGCGCCTCATCTTTGCCGGCAAGCAGCTTGAGGACGGCCGCACCCTTGCTGACTACAACATCCAGAAGGAGTCCACCCTCCACCTGGTGCTCCGCCTGCGTGGTGGGATGCAGATCTTCGTCAAGACACTCACCGGCAAGACCATCACGCTCGAGGTCGAGTCTTCGGACACCATCGACAACGTGAAGGCGAAGATCCAGGACAAGGAGGGCATCCCCCCGGACCAGCAGCGCCTCATCTTTGCCGGCAAGCAGCTTGAGGACGGCCGCACCCTCGCTGACTACAACATCCAGAAGGAGTCCACCCTCCACCTGGTGCTCCGCCTGCGTGGTGGGATGCAGATCTTCGTCAAGACCCTCACTGGCAAGACCATCACGCTCGAGGTCGAGTCCTCGGACACCATCGACAACGTGAAGGCGAAGATCCAGGACAAGGAGGGCATCCCCCCGGATCAGCAGCGCCTCATCTTTGCCGGCAAGCAGCTTGAGGACGGCCGCACCCTTGCTGACTACAACATCCAGAAGGAGTCCACCCTCCACCTGGTGCTTCGCCTCAGGGGTGGTATGCAGATCTTCGTGAAGACCCTCACCGGCAAGACCATCACGCTTGAGGTCGAGTCATCGGACACCATCGACAATGTGAAGGCGAAGATCCAGGACAAGGAGGGCATCCCACCGGACCAGCAGCGTCTGATCTTTGCTGGTAAGCAGCTCGAGGATGGCCGCACTCTGGCGGACTACAACATCCAGAAGGAGTCCACCCTTCACTTGGTGCTCCGCCTCCGTGGTGGCCAGTAAGTGCCTGGCCATGGAGCTGCTTATGTCTCTGGGCTCACAAGTCGGTTGTCTTTCTGTGTCCTTCGATGGGATTGTCAGCGTGTCCTCGTCTGGTCTGTTCTTTGTTGCTACCGTGCTGTGGTCTAACGTTATGTCTGGCTGTGTCTGTGAACTTGCTGCTGTTGTGCAGCAGATTTGGATGAACTTGAAAGAATAAGTGAGCCCTGAACTTGTGCCTGTTGTTTGCTGTTTGTACTACTGCAGTTCCTAAACCTTCGCAATTACATTTGATCTTCTTTCGGTGCTTTATTTTAAATTATTTTTTCAGCTCAGTATGAGCTGATGTGAGAACATTTTATACTGAACTGAAACCAAGAAAATCTGAACGAATGCTGAGTTAAATGCTAACCTTCTTCAACGGGTGCTGAGTTCCCCGGTGCATCTACCCCATTTTTATCTTAAATCAAAATATGTTCATGGATTTTTTTAATTGATTTTTTTTTTGCAAATTTGAAGAAGGTTAGCAAGTTAAAAAATGTTCACAAACTTAATTATTTCCTTTGTGAACTTTAAAGATATTCATGGATTTAACACCCTTAAAATCCTGGTCTAAGCGACCCCATAGCTTCTGACGCACCAGGCGGCTCTAGAAGGTTTCATTGGTGATGTTGCACCGGTAGATGATGGGCTTTGACAATGTTAGCAGAGTTTCTGTAAGCACTGTGTATTTGAAGCAGGGCTCTTTTCGAGCCTTCGTTCTAAAAAAAGCTGATTCAAAATAATTGTCTATTTTAGATTCTAAATTCAGCTTTACTGGCAAAGCTGTACCTAATCCTTGAAGCTCAAACAAACGTTAGTATCTTATTAATAGATAACATCATTGTCTCACGGCTAGACTGAAATCTCAAAGGATATCCAACGTAGACTATACAAATTACTAGGAAATGTTATTAGTACATTGGTTAGTACAAATTCTGAAAATGTACCTTGAACTAAAACCACAACACTTATTTTGAAATAGAGGGAGTAGAACACAACTATATGTCAAGATAATAGCTGTAAGGTTTATTATTATTCTTTGTTTGCCATGTTTCGGGAATGACTACTGTTGACTTGGCTGATAGGTTTAGTGGTCTAGAGTTACATTATGTTTGAGCTAGCAGAAGTGTTACTTTAGTTTAAATTACACAAATTTCTATAGTCGTCTTTTATATACATTATACTTCCTCCGTCCTAGATATAAGCTAATTTAGAGATTTCATTATGGACTACATATGGATGTATATAGACATATTTTAGAGAGTAGATTCATTTATTTTACTCTATATGTAGTTTATATTGGAATCTTTAAAAATACTTATATTTAGGAACAAAAGGAGTATAGGATGGCTATGTATGTGGCTTCTTTGCCCTCATGCTCAAATCCTGGCTCCGCGCCTGTCTTTGAGCAGACCAGCGCCTTGCCACCACCAGTTCAATCAGAACCTTCGCCATCCTAAAGCTGGGGTTTGGTGAAGGCTTTTCTAGAAGTGGGATCCTCCAAAAGATGTCCTTTGGTGCACGCATACTTCGCCAAGATCAACTTCTTCCACAAACCGTGCCCCTCTTGACAAGAGCTTCCAAATTCAGTTCGTTGTCAGGGTGATGTTCCTGAGTTGCTGTTCAGAATGCCAAGACTCCACACTCATAAAGTCCATTACACAAAAGTTCAAACATCACCAAGTTTAGTGGATTTGTTAAGTTGGTGAGACGCAAAACAACTGAACAGGAAAACAGCGCAGTCACAGACATAATAAACTCATGATCATCCAAGCATGCAAAGCAACCAAATTCCTGCATTATAGTTTCAGACTTTCAGTTCCAACGCACAAGACCATGAGCAAAATTCCCCGCACGCCATCCACAAACTTTCAAACGCTAACTGCACCAAAGAACGGACACATGCACAACAGCACAAGTATCTTAATATTTAAGAGGCAATTCATGAGCAAAAATGTGAATTATATCTATAAATAGAGCAACTAGCAAAAAAAAGGTCACGCCATATTTGCTACCCAATACTCCACATGAGTGTATGTCGAGGAATATTCACTCATGCACCAGAGGCAAGCAATATTATCAAGATATCAGCATGTACAGAAACAGACGAAGTATAAAGCAGAACTAGAAATGATCCATTGCATGTAACTGGACAAAACTGCTTCACCATCGAAGCAAGCACGCAATGACTTCGCCATTACGCAGAAGTATCATCAGTATAGTAACCTGTACCTATCTACCAGTAGACACAAAAAAAAATGAGTTTTGGTTTCAGGGTGATGGAACCAGCGAGTCAAGAAATCTCATCGAGTCGACACGATATCCGGTATAGACTCACACTGAACCGTCTATCATGGTTGCGATTCAGACTTCACCCTCAGGGGTCAGGGCAGTGCACTTTCAGTTAACGAGTACCTATTTGATTTTAGATCAGAAGCACTCGGCTGTACATCCTCTTTCACTGCAAAGGGGACCTCATCGATCTGTGCAGTTTCTTAGATCCAGGAGACCTTGTGCGACCTGCAGCAGCAACATGGAATCCCGCACCTCATCTGAAGTATCAGCAGCTGATTCGTCACCTGGATTGTCAGTTCCTGATTGGTCAACAGAGGTTGTATCGAGAGGCAGGGGAGCCTCTAAGACATCTGACTTCTGTTCTTGTTCCCGATCCGCCTCTGTGGCCATTGGCTCCGTCAGAGATGTCTGTTTCAGCTTCGGCGTGCCAGATCCCGACGCATCATTGTTGCCACCTTGAGCACCATCAGAAGCTGGGTTGTCACTGCTGTCAGAAACCTTGAGATCAAGCTTGGGCCGTTTTGGCTCAACCACAACAGAATTTTCAGGACAATCAACCAGCCTTTGACCATCATCATTGTGAATCAATTCCGTCTCTTCTAACGAAAGGGCTTCATTTCCATATTTTTCAGCACCTCCACAGAGATCCACAGAAGCTGAGTTTCTATCAGATATTATCTTAATGAGTTTACCCAAAATCAACAGAAGATACAACTTCTGCGTCGGGTTGTCCTCTTGCACCGCATCAGAATTATCAGCAGCTGATTCAACCCCTGAATAATCAATTTCCGGTTCATTATCAAAAGATGTATCCTTGCCACGTGGGTACTGGAGAAGACTAAGCCCCTCTGCAGCATCTATCTCCTCTTCTGACGGAAAGACTTCATTTCCACCATCCATCTCCTTCGCTGCACCCCGGCTGCTCCGTGGCCGCCTTTCTATATGAAAATTAAGCAGATCTTTCCTATCGCCGACACTGCTTGAAGCCTCTTCCTGTCCTGCGGCATTTTGCTCAGGATTCTTGGGGGACTTGCATTTCATCTTGTGGCCATTAAAAGCACGTTTAGTTTTGTAGGTCTTGCCGCAGGTGCTGCACTTCTTTCCCATTTCTGAAACACAGCACACTTACAGTTAAGGGCACGTCATAGGAAATTCAATGGATTTAGGAAAAAAATTCAAGAAAGCAAATCCATGGAAGCAGCAACTGTGGAAATATCCTAAATGATAGCCTACAGATAGCACCCTACTAGCAATAACAACAATCATATAAATTTGGGGAAATTCATGGAAGTGGCATATTCTTTCCACGCATTCTGCATATCTTGTGTTGAGGGCCATTTTTGAATCACAGCAATCATTCAGTAATTAAGAATGCTTCGTATAAGCAAGGCATTCTTTGAAACAAACAACAACCATATAACCAGTAAACTAAAAGATAAGGCTTGATGAAAATCCTCGGCAAAAGTGAGAAACTTGCTGGCCAAAACACCAACATAACTACATAAAAATTCATCCAATCAATTGCGTCAACTACTGCATCAGACACATTAATTCAATCTCATCAAACTTTTCTTGCAAGAGAACAACTTTTCCCTCCAGAGAACATACCAAGAACTGACACACGATCATTGCATCAGGAACATACATACTTGGTTCTGGGATGACCCCCCCTCTCTATTTCTTTCTGTATTTCAAGCATTCTTGCATACAAGGGGTCACAGCAAAGAAATGAACTTCATCTACCAATCACTAGGCAGTAGCTAGCGAGACATGGTAAAAGAGTTGTACCTTCGAGGCTTCTCGTGGAAAATGGCAGGCGATCGAATTGGTCAGGAAAAGCAAGAACCTGAGGACTGGAACAAGAAGAGAAAATAAATGTATCAGCAAGAAACTCATCGAATCAGGAAAACCAGAGTCAAGCCCTTATTGAACTCTTGGCAAAGGAACAAGAATGCAAGACTCAGAGCACACCTCGAAAGCAGTTCTTGTTTGCTCAATCCGCTTCTTCAGATAACTGGCGAAAGACGCTGATTAGCTGCTAATCACGGTGACAACTGTGCAATGGAAATTGAGCATACACATTAAAAACTGATTCTGCACAAACAATCGGAGTAACTGAATCGAGATGGACACGGGATTCGTACCTTCAGGCTTCGCTTGCGGGCCTCTTCCAGGAACTGGGAAGCGACCAAATTGGTGAAGAAAGGCAAGAACTCGCAGGCTGAAACGAGAACGTGGAGAATGGATTAGCAAGAACTTCATAGACTCTGGCAATAGAATCGAAGAACTAGAGACAAGCACGCCTCGATTTCTTGGCGAAAGACCAAATCACGAACCGGATAGCGAACAAGGAAGGAAGAACGGGCAAGAACCGGAACCTACCTCAAGAAAAATGTTCCGATTCAAGGTTCTAATCGACTCCAATGGAGACCTACAGGGAGATTTGGTGGAATGCGGCGAGGAGGCCCGCCGCTATTTCTTGCTTCCTCGCAGTTCTTTCGGTGGGCGCTCGCAACTAACCGGGCGACGGCGGGAGCGCGGGGTGTTCTTATAGGCTGCTGCATCCTGTGAATCTGGACCGTGGTGCGTCCTAGGTTCATCTTGCACCCGCGCGGCGACGCCCCGGCGCGGCTCGGCGCGGCGCTGCCTGTGTGCAAGGAGCGGAGGATGGAAGTGGGTTGGGGGTTTGGGGGTCGGGGTGGCGGACGGAGCACTGGGGAGAGAGGAGAACAATGTGGAAAGACAATGTCGAAACGGCCCACAAGGCCGAAAATCAACTAGGGCCGGCCCGCAACCGTGCTGTCCCGGGTCGACACGATCCACGAGGCGAAGCATTTGGACCGGCACGACACGACCCTTTTATAAGAGGGCCTACAGGGTCATGTCGGGCAAATCCTAACCGGCGCCCGTTGCGCCGGTTTCTTCGATTTCCACAAACGGGCGCACACCCTCTCTCCGCGATGGGCTGGGCCATTTGAACTTTTTTTTAACCGGCGCCCGTTGCGCCGGTTTCTTCGATTTCCACAAACGGGCACACACCCTCTCTCCGCGATGGGCTGGCCCATTTGAACTTTTTTTTTCGTTTTCTGTACTTGCTGCAAAAAAGGGCATGACGGGGGATCGAACCCGCGCCGTGACGTTCTCTAAAGAATCCGCTAACCAACATATCCAAGCCACCTTCCATGATTATTTAAATCGTCTTTCCTATTTTCTTCCATCGATTGTTTCCTTTTTCTTTTTTCTGTTGTTCTTTCTTTTTGCCTTTTCTTTTTTCTAACGTTTTCAAACTCGCGAGTTTTTTTCAAAATCGACGAACTTGTGTCCAATTTTATGAACTTTCTTTCTAATTTGATGAAGTTTTTCTTCAAAATCAATGAACTTTTTTCATATTCGGTGAATTTTTTGCAAAATTGATGAACTTTTCTTCCAAATTCCATCAAAAATCGATGAACTTTTTTCAAAATTCAATGAACATTTTCAAAAATCGATGAAATTTTTCAAAATTCAATGAACTATTTTTGAAAATCAGTGAACTTTTTTTAAATTCGATGAACTATTTTTGAATTGGTGAACTTTTTTATGGATTTTTTGAACCTTTTTGAAAATCAATGAACTTTCTTTAGATTTTCTGAATTTTTTCGAAAATCAATGAACTCTTTTTGAAAAGTGATGAACTATTTTTGAATCGGTGAACTTTTTTATGGATTTTTTGAACCTTTTTGAAAATCAATGAACTTTTTTTAGATTTTCTGAAATTTTTCGAAAATCAATGAACTCTTTTTGAAAAGTGATGAACTATTTTTGAATCGGTGAACTTTTTTACGGATTTTTTGAACCTTTTTGAAAATCAATGAACTTTTTTTAGATTTTCTGAAATTTTTCGAAAATCAATGAACTCTTTTTGAAAAGTGATGAACTTTTTTTGCGAATTGATGAACTTTTTTCAGATTTTGTGAACTTTTTTGAAAATCAATGAACCTTTTTTTAGAACCAAGGTATTTTTTAATTTTAATGAACTTTTCTTGAATTCGTGAACTTTTTTGAATACATGAACTTTATAATTCGTGATTCTTTTTTAAATCTGTGGACTTCCGAATTTTGTTCACGAATTTGTCAAAAGGAATTACGTTTTCCAATTTTTTAAATAATTCAAAAATTACCTGGCAATACGCGTGTGATAAATAGCATGGGTAAAGTAATTTGTACTTATATGCTGTCTGGCTATTTATATTTCACATGTGCCTAGTTGGTCTAGTGGGCAGCCAATCACATACTAGAGGTCAGGTCACGAGTTCGATTCCGCAGGATGACCAAATTTTCTGGTTCTGTGTTTTGCGCGCGTTTGCAATGTTGCGTCTTCATGGGCCAGTCCACCTGGGTGCAGCAGTGAGCGCCCGTTGCTTCAACCGGCGCATAAGACACCCTGTAGGAGCTCCCGTCATGTCGTGTCAGGCCTTTTATTGATTAGGTTGTGTCATGCGTGGTTCGTGTTGCTTAGGGTCATGCTTTGGAGGCCGGCCCATGGAAAAAAAATATTTGGACGGGTACGGGCTTGGCATGATGGACGATTAAAAGAGTTGGGTCAGCCGTCGGTCGAGCACAAAACAGGGACGGTCTTCGAAACCAGTCTTTAAGGCCAGGCACAACATGACTCATTTAACTGCAGGGCCTGTTTTATATCAATTTTTTTTTGCAAGGCCTTTTTAGGGTTGTTGTGACCGTTTTAAGGCTATTTTTGGGTTGTTTTTGCCTTTTTAGAGTTGTTTTGAGGTGTTTCGACCTTTTTTTAACATGGGCCAGCCCATAGTCGCACCGGGCCAACGCTTTTTAACTCGCATGTTAGGCCGACCCTCAAAGCTAGGCCTTCAGGCCGGCACGAGACGACCCTTTTATTGTTGGTCTGTGCCAGGCTGGCTCATCTATACTTATATACTATATAGTGTACCAATAGAATGACATGTGAGCCGTTGGATCTTTAGGTTGTGATTGATTGGTTTAAATTTGTGGAAACGTGGCTTCATATGTGCCATTAGATGTGACCATCCGAATCCCAGGGATTCGCGGCGGGGCACCACTCTCTTTCCATCAGCATGTGATGTGACGTTCGCTTCTGAACTTTCACATGAGAACCAACTAGCTTCAGAGCAGGCCATGTGAAGAAAATACGCCAGTGCATGCTAGAAGTATCTCGAGAAGTGTCGATGTGGAGGCTAGCTAGCAAGCAGTTTACCGTTCAACAGGGAGGAATCATTTTTATTCTTCTCAAGTAGTACAACGTAATACTCCCTTCATCCCATAATATAAAAACGTTTTTAACATTAATATAGTGTTAAAAACGTTCTTATATTTTGGGATAGAGGGAGTAAAAAAGAGTAGTACATGGCAACATTGCTTGGTTTTTCAAAGAAATGTTCAAATAAAAAATTTAGATCTGGATTTTTAACATGATGTTAATTTATTTAAAACACCTTTGAGGTCGAGGACACTCGAGTGAAATGGAAATTATGAGTAAAATAAGACTTTTTGAACAGAGTCAAATAAGACTTGAAGGTGTGAAAAGGTGAATTAGTTACATTAAACTAATTTTCCCTATATTTCATGTTTGCATTTAAAAAAATTAAAAGATTTCAGAAACACACCAATAACATCTTTTGGAAAAAAGTAAAGGTTTTGCCTAATGCATTCTTCATATAGAAAATTGTTACAACTGTAATTTAAGTGAAGAGACTACAGAAATATCCTTTTTAATATTACTTGACAAATTTACCAAAACATAGGTGCTCTAATTTAATGATTTAGTATTGCAACTATATATAATAATCTCGCGTGCAAAGCACGTACAAATTACTAGTATAGTCTAGTGGAGATACGGCCATCCACGTTTTTGTGAGATGTATTACTTCCTCTATTTCAATGAATAGGCCCAGCACATATTCCAAAATCAACTTTGACCATAAGTTATGGACGACAATAACTGCCACACGTGTGGGCGTTAAGGATCTGCTCACACGTTTTGTGTGGTGTCTAAGAGGACTAGCCCACACGCTTACGTGTGGGTAAAACAATTAGTGCCCACACGTCTCATTTTTCCCTTGTGTTTCCTCTCACACGTCTACGTGTGGGCAAAATGCATAACGCCCACAAGACCTCTCTCAGCCACCTACGTCACGGTCCCTTTTCAGCGTGTGATCACCTGCAACGTCCCCGATTGGCATGGTCCGGACCCTCTTCAATGTCCGTTTACCTGCAGTTGTCATGTCGCTGAAGTATAGTTGCCATGTCGGACAACTACAGTTGCCATAGTTGCTCAACTGCAGTTGCCATCTCAGGTCAAGTGCCAGATGCCATTTTGGACAACTACAACTGTTGCCATGTTTGGTCTAGTTTACTATAGTTGCCATGATTTGAAAACTTTAGAGGTTGCCACCTACTAATACTAAGCAGTTGCCATGTATGGTCTGGTTTACTACAGTTGCCATGATTTGAAAACGTTAGGAGTTGCCACCTACTAACACTAGGTAGTTGCCGTGTAGCGCTACAAAGAGACATGCCAAAACAACATGTTCGGGTAAAAGAGAGAGTTGCCATCTGCTTACAAGCACACTAGGGGAGTTGCCGTGTACCCTGCAAAACATATGGCAACTGACATGTTCGGGTAAAAAAAGAGAGAGTTGCCATCTGCTTACAAGCACACTAGGGCAGTTGCCATGTACACTGCAAAGCGCATGTCAACTGGCAGCTTGGGTGTGGGAGAGGAGACGGGCGTGTGGGCGAGATGGCAAATGCCCACACAGCAGCCCTTGTGCGTGAGTGAAAACTGGCGTGTGGGCGAACTGCTAAACGCCCACACACCGGCCCCTTCGTGTGGTGAACGGACGCGTGGGCGACCGGGTGAATACCCACACACCAACTCAGTCCTACGTGGAACCATAAACATGCCAAGATTCATGCACCCACAAACGGACGCAGATCCACGCGTGTGGGCGAGATGCAAACGCCCACACGCGTGGGCGTTAGTGTTTCCGTAAATTATACTCTATTCGTTTCATAATATAGTGCATGTAGATTTTTTAAAAGTCAAACCTCACAAACGTTGACTTAGTTTTTGGGGAAAAATATTTATATCTATAATTCCAAGTATATATCATTATAACAAGTGTTTCATATTTTATACATTTGATATTTGAGCTATAAATAGTTTCTTCTATAAACTTGGGCAAAGTACCAACCAAATGTGTGGGTTATATGTGACAAAAAGAACATAATATTAAGGGTAGGTACAACATTGTTGCGGAATTTACTTATGTTATGTCGACGCTGATATAATCTAGGTAGGTCGTCTGTAATAGTATGGAACCGAGCTAGAGAACATTGTAACTCCATTGACGACTTAACTGCATTAATAAAACAACCGGTTCTATTTGGGATACACAATTGCTTCGGTCACAATTTATCTCACATTGTCATCTAGTGGAAAGAACAACATTCCTCTCCAGTGATTGCTTTTCCTAAAGGGGAATAACTTAGTGTTGGTCACTTTTTTCAAGCAATGTCTTCATGCAGGATGACCAGGGCATATAGCTTAAAAGCTCATATTGTATTGGCCATATGATCAAGGCTGCGAGAGTTAAGAGGCTAGCACATCAATATTTTGTCAAATCCATCTTATATTTCTACTCAACAACATTTGCTCGTCATTTTGTTTGACAAAGGGTAATATATTAATATCAAGATGATACCAATTACACAAAGCCTCCGCAATGACACAATATGAAGAACTGCTCAATACATTGAGGATCTCCACAACCATAAAGGATAAAAAGAAGAAGTAAACAAAGAGAGCTAACACGCCTAACCACGAGCATGGTTCTCACCTGAACCACGAGCATGGTTCTCCGAAAACAACGCCTCTAGGAAGGGAATGATATCCAAGAGTCGTCACTGTCGAATCCCACTGTTGAAGGTTAGATCTTGAGTTTTCACCCATGTGAGGAAGTTTGAGGAATCTCCAAAGCAATGCCTTCAACAAGGACATGGATCGTAAACACTTTCATTGTCAGGTGCAACCAATGAAGGCCAGACCTAGAGTTTTCACCCTGGAGCTCGAGACCTAGTACTCTAAGTGCACTACCAAACCGACGTCGACATGTGTTGCCGCCATTGAAGGAAATATTGAAGGAAATATGCCCTAGAGGCAATAATAAAGTTATTATTTATTTCCTTATTTCATGATAAATGTTTATTATTCATGCTAGAATTGTATTAACCGGAAACATAATACATGTGTGAATACATAGACAAACATAGTGTCACTAGTGTGCCTCTACTTGACTAGCTCGTTGTATCAAAGATGGTTAAGTTTCCTAGCCATAGACATGAGTTGTCATTTGATTAGCAGGATCACATCATTAGGAGAATGATGTAATTGACATGACCCATTCCGTTAGCCTAGCACTTGATCGTTTAGTATGTTGCTATTGCTTTCTTCATGACTTATACATGTTCCTGTAACTATGAGATTATGCAACTCCCGTTTACGGAGGAACACTTTGGGTACTACCAAGCGTCACAACGTAATCGGGTGATTATAAAGGAGTACTACGGTGTCTCCAAAGGTACTTGTTGGGTTGGCGTATTTCGAGATTAGGTTTTGTCACTCCGATTGTCGGAGAGGTATCTCGAGCCTTCTCGGTAATGCACATCACTTAAGCCTTGCAAGCATTACAACTAATAAGTTAGTTGCGAGATGATGTATTACGGAGCGAGTAAAGAGACTTACCGATAGCAGAGATTGAACTAGGTATTGGATACCGACGATCGAATCTCGGGTAAGTAACATACCGATGACAAAGGGAACAACGTATGTCGTTATGCGGTTTGACCGATAAAGATCTTCGTAGAATATGTAGGAACCAATATGGGCATCCAGGTTCCGCTATTGGTTATTGACCGAGAATGGTTCTAGGTCATGTCTACATAGTTCTCGAACCCGTAGGGTCCGCACGCTTAACGTTCGATGACAGATTCATAATGAGTTTATAAGTATTGATGCACGAAGTTTGTTCGAGTCCCGGATGTGATCACGGACATGATGAGGAGTCTCGAAATGGTCGAGACATAAAGATTGATATATTGGAAGCCTACATTTGGACATCGGAAGGGTTCCGAGTGAAATCGAGAATTCTGAGTACCGGAGGTTACCGAACCCCCGAACTACATGGGCCATAGTGGGCCTTAGTGGAAAGGAGAGAGGCCAGCCCTAGGTGGCCGCCCCCTTCCCTAGTCCTATTAGGACTAGGAAAGGTGGGCCGCCCCCTCTCTCTCTTTCCTCAGAATCCTAATCCAACTAGGATTGGAGGGAGTCCTACTCCCGGAGGGAGTAGGACTCCTTAGTGCCTCCCCCTTGGGCCGGCCACCTCCCCTTGGCTCCTTTATATCTGAGGCAGGGAGCACCCCAATACACACAAGTTGATCTACGGATCTTTCCTTAGCCGTGTGGTGCCCCTTCCACCATATTCCACTTGGTCATATCGTCGTAGAGCTTAGGCGAAGCCTGCGCCGGAGAAGTCATATCGTCATGAGCTTAGGCGAAGCCCTGCGTCGGTGGAGCATCAACATCGTCACCACGCCGTCGTCTTGTGGAACTCATCCCGACACTTTGCTTTGGATCGGTCCGGGATCGTCATCGAGTGAGCGTGTGCGGAACTCGGAGGTGCCGTACATTCGGTACTTGGATCGGTCGGATCGTGAAGACGTGCGACTACATCAACCGCGTTGTTATAACGCTTCCGCTTCACGGTCTCACGAGTGCGTGGACATACACTCTCCCCTCTCGTTGCTGTGCATCACCATGATCTTGCGTGTGCGTAGGAAAATTTTTGTAATAACTACGTTCCCCAACAGTGGCATCCGAGCCAGGTTTTATGCGTAGATGTCATATGCACGAGTAGAACACAAGTGAGTTGTGGACGATACAAGTCATACGCCTACCGGCATGTCATACTTTGGTTCAGCGGTATTGTTGGGCGAGACGATCCGGACCAACCTTACGCGTGACGCTACGCGAGACCGGTTCCCTCGGCGTGCTTTGCACATAGATGGCTTGCGGAAGACTGTCTCTCCAACTTTAGTTGAACCGAGTGTGGCTACGCCCGGTCCTTGAGAAGGTTAAACGAGTCTATTTGACAAACTATCGTTGTGGTTTTGATGCGTAGGTAAGAACGGTTCTTGCTCACCCGTAGCAGCCACGTAAAACTTGCAACAACAAAGTAGAGGACGTCTAACTTGTTTTTGCAGGCATGTTGTGATGTGATATGGTCAAGACGTGATGCTATATTTTATTGTATGAGATGATCATGTTTTGTAACCGAAGTTATCGGCAATCGGCAGGAGCCATATGGTTGTCGCTTTATTGTATGCAATGCAATCGCGATGTAATGCTTTACTTTATTACTAAGCGGTAGTGATAGTCGTGGAAGCATAAGATTGGCGAGGCGACAACGATGCTACGATGGAGATCAAGGTGTCGCGCCGGTGGCGATGGTGATCATGACGGTGCTTCGGCGATGGAGATCACAAGCACAAGATGATGATGACCATATCATATCACTTATATTGATTGCATGTGATGTTTATCCTTTATGCATCTTATCTTGCTTTGATTGACGGTAGCATTATAAGATGATCTCTCACTAAAAATTATCAAGAAGTGTTCTCCACGAGTATGCACCGTTGCCAAAGTTCGTAGTACCCGGACACCACGTGATGATCGGGTGTGATAAGTTCTACGTCCATCTACAACGGGTGCAAAACAGTTGCACACGCGAATACTCGAGTTAAACTTGGCGAGCCTAGCATATAATAGATATGGCCTCGGAACACGGAGACCGAAAGGTCGAGCGTGAATCATATAGTAGATATGATCAACATAGTGATGTTCACCATTGAAACTACTCCATCTCACGTGATGATCGGACATGGTTTAGTTGATTTGGATCACGTAATCACTTAGATGACTAGAGAGATGTCTATCTAAGTGGGAGTTCTTAAGTAATATGATTAATTGAACTTTAATTTATCATGAACTTAGTCCTGGTAGTATTTTGCAAATTATGTTGTAGATCAATAGCTCGCGTTGTTGCTTCCCTATGTTTTTATATGTGTTCCTAGAGAAAATTGTATTGAAAAATGTTAGTAGCAATGATGCGGATTGGATCCGTGATCTGAGGTTTATCCTCATTGCTGCACAGAAGAATTATGTCCTTAATGCACCGCTAGGTGACATGCCTATTGCAGGAGCAAATGCAGACGTTATGAACGTTTGGCTAGCTCAATATGATAACTACTTGATAGTTTAGTGCACCATACTTAACGGCTTAGAATCGGGACTTCAAAGGCGTTTTGAACGTCATGGACCATATGAGATGTTCCAGGAATTGAAGTTAATATTTCAAGCAAATACCGAGTTGAGAGATATGAAGTCTCCAACAAGTTCTATAGCTAAAAGATGGAAGGGAATCGCTCAACTAGTGAGCATGTTCTCGAGATTGTCCGGGTACTTCAATCGCTTGAATCAAGTGGGAGTTAATCTTCCGGATAAGATAGTGATTGACAGAATTCTCTAGTCACCATCACTAAGTTACTAGAACTTCGTGATGAACTATAGTATGCAAGGGATGACGAAACGATTCCCGAGCTCTTCGTGATGTTGAAATCGACGAAGGTAGATCTCAAGGAAAAGGGCAAAGGGAAGAAGGGGAACTTCAAGAAGAGCGGCAAGCAAGTTCTTTGCCGAGTGAAGAAGCCCAAGTCTGGACCTAAGCACGAGACTAAGTGCTTTTGCTGCAATGGAACCGGTCACTAGAAGCGGAACTACCCCAAGTATTTGGCGGATAAGAAGGATGGCAAAGTGAACAAAGGTATATTTGATATACTGATTATTGATGTGTGCTTTACTAGTGTTTATAGTAGCCCCGAGTATTTGATACTTATTCGGTTGCTAAGATTAGTAACTCGAAACAGGAGTTCTGTAATAAACAGAAACTAGTTGAAGGGGAAGTGACAATGAGTGTTGGAAGTAGTTCCAAGATTGATATGATCATTATCGCACACTCCCTATACTATCGGGATTAGTGTTGAACTTAAATAAATGTTATTTGGCGTTTACGTTGAGCATGAATATGATATGATCATGTTTATTGCAAAACGGTTATTCATTTAAAGTTAAAGAATAATTGTTATTACATTTACATGAATAAAACCTTCGATGGTTAAACACCCAATGAAAATGGTTTGTTGGATCTCGATCGTAGTGATACACATATTCATAATATTGATGCCAAAAGATGCAAAGTTAATAATGATAGTGCAACTTACTTGTGGCACTTGCCGTTTAGGTCATATTGGTGTAAAAGCATGAAGAAACTCCATCTTTGATGGACTTTCTAATCACTTGGTTATGAATCATTTGATGCTTGCGAACCGTGCCGTTTGGGCAAGATGACTAAAACTCCGTTCTCCGGAACAATGGAACAAGCTCTTGACTTATTGGAAATAATACATACCGATGTATACGATCCAATGAGTGTTGATGCTCGTGGCAAGTATCGTTATTTTCCGACCTTCACAAGATGATTTGAGCGAGATATGGGTATATCTACTTGATGAAACATAAGTCTGAAATAGTTGAAAGGTTCAAAGAATTTCAGAGTGAAGTGGAAAATCATCGTAACAAGAAAATAAAGTTTACTGCGATCTGATCGTGGAGATGAATATTTGAGTTACGAGTTTGGTCTTCAATTAAAACAAAGTGGAACAGTTTCACAGCTCACGCCACATGGAACACCACAACATAATGGTGTGTCCGAACGTCGTAAACGCACTTTATTGGATATGGTGCGATCAATGATGTCTCTTACCGATTTACCAATATCATTTTGGGGTTATGCATTAGAGACAGCTGCATTCACGTTTAATAGGGCACCATCTAAATCCGTTGAGATGACACCGTATGAACTATGGTTTAGCGATGAAACCTAAGTCGTCGTTTCTTAAAGTTTGGAGTTGTGATGCTTATGTGAAAAAGTTTTCACCGATAAGCTCGAACCCAAATCGAGAAGTGCGTCTTCATAGAATACCCAAAGGTAACTATTGGGTACACCTTCTATCACAAGATCCGAAGGCAAGTTATTCGTTGCTAAGGTGGATCCTTTCTAGAGAAGAAGTTTCTCTCGAAAGAAGTGAGTGGGAGGAAAGTAGAACTTGATGAGGTAATTGTACCTTCTCCCTTATTGGAGAGTAGTTCATCACGAAATCAGTTCGGTGATTCCTACACCAATTAGTGAGGAAGTTAATGATGATGATCATAAAACTTGAGATCAAGTTGCTACCAAACCTCGTGGGTCTTCGAGCAAAATCCGCACTGAGTGGTACGGTAATCGTGTTCTGGAAGTCATGTTACTAGACCATGATGAACCTCACGAACTATGAGGAAGCGATGATGAGCCCAGATTCCATGAAATGGCTTGAGGCCATAAAATCTGAGAAAGGATCCATATATGAGAACAAAGTGTGGACTTTGGTTGACTTGCTCGATGATCAGCAAAGTCAAGTTAAATAAATGGATCTTCAAGAGGAAGACAGATGATGATAGTAGTGTTACTATCTACAAAGCTCGACTTGTCGCAAAAAGGTTTTCGACAAATTCAAAGTGTTGACTACAATGAGATTTTCTCAAAGCGTAGCGATTCTTAAGTCTGTCCGAATCATGTTAGCAATTGTCACATTTTATGAGATCCGCAAATGGATGTCAAAACTACATTCTTTAATGGATTTATTAAAGAAGAGTTGTATATGATGCAACGAAGGTTTTGTCAATCCTAAAGGAGCTAACAAAATGTGCAAGCTCCAATGATCCATCTATGGACTGGTGCAAACATCTCGGAGTTGGAATAAGCGCTTTGATAGTGTGATCAAAGCATATGGTTTTATACAGACTTTTGGAGAAGCCTGTATTTACAAGAAAGTGAGTGGGAGCACTACAACATTTCTGATAAGTATATGTGAATAACATATTGTTGATCGGAAATAATGTAGAATTATTCTGCAAAGCATAAAGGAGTATTTGAAAGGAGTTTTTCAAAGAAGGACCTCGGTGAAGCTGCTTACATATTGAGCATCAAGATCTATAGAGATGGATCAAGGCGGCTTGATAAGTTTTTCAATAAATACATACCTTGTCAAGATTTTGAAGTAGTTCAAAATGGAACAGTCAAAGAAAAGTTCTTGCACGTGTTACAAAGGTGTAAAATTGAGTAAGACTCAAAGCCCGACCACGGCGGAAGATAGAAAGAGAATGAAAGTCATTTCCTATGCCTCAGCCATAGGTTCTATAAAGTATGCTATGTTATGTACCGGACCTATTGTATACCTTGCTCTGAATTTGGCAAGGGAGTACAATAGTGATCTAGGAGTAGATCATCGGACATTGGTCAAGAACATCCTTAGTGAGGACTAAGGAAATATTTCTCGATTATGGAGGTGATAAAAGAGCCCGTCGTAAAGAGTTACATCGATGCAAGCTTTTTATCTTGATCCGGATGACTCTAAGTCTCAATCTGGATACATATCGTAAGTGGGAGCAATTAGCTAGAGTAGCCCGTCTTTGAGCATTATAGACATAGAATATTTGCAAAATACATACGGCTCACGAATGTAGCCAGACCCGTTGACTAAGCTTCTCTCACGAGCAAAAACATGATCATCCCTTAGTACTCTTTGGGTGTTAATCACATAGCAATGTGAACTAGATTATTGACTCTAGTAAACCCTTTGGGTGTTGGTCGCATGACGATGTGAACTATGGGTGTTAATCACATACAGATGTGAATATCAGTGTTGAATCACATGATGATGTGAACTAGATTATTGACTCTAGTGCAAGTGGGAGACTGAAGGAAATATGCCCTAGAGGCAATAATAAAGTTATTATTTATTTCCTTATTTCATGATAAATGTTTATTATTCATGCTAGAATTGTATTAACCGGAAACATAATACATGTGTGAATACATAGACAAACATAGTGTCACTAGTGTGCCTCTACTTGACTAGCTCGTTGTATCAAAGATGGTTAAGTTTCCTAGCCATAGACATGAGTTGTCATTTGATTAACGGGATCACATCATTAGGAGAATGATGTGATTGACATGACCCATTCCGTTAGCCTAGCACTTGATCGTTTAGTATGTTGCTATTGCTTTCTTCATGACTTATACATGTTCCTGTAACTATGAGATTATGCAACTCCGTTTACGGAGGAACACTTTGGGTACTACCAAACGTCACAACGTAATCGGGTGATTATAAAGGAGTACTACAGGTGTCTCCAAAGGTACTTGTTGGGTTGGCGTATTTCGAGATTAGGTTTTGTCACTCCGATTGTCGGAGAGGTATCTCGAGCCTTCTCGGTAATGCACATCACTTAAGCCTTGCAAGCATTACAACTAATAAGTTAGTTGCGAGATGATGTATTACGGAACGAGTAAAGAGACTTACCGTAGCGAGATTGAACTAGGTATTGGATACCGACGATCGAATCTCGGGTAAGTAACATACCGATGACAAAGGGAACAACGTATGTCGTTATGCGGTTTGACCGATAAAGATCTTCGTAGAATATGTAGGAACCAATATGGGCATCCAGGTTCCGCTATTGGTTATTGACCGAGAATGGTTCTAGGTCATGTCTACATAGTTCTCGAACCCGTAGGGTCCATACGCTAACGTTTCGATGACAGTTCATAATGAGTTTATAAGTATTGATGCACGAAGTTTGTTGAGTCCCGGATGTGATCACGGACATGACGAGGAGTCTCGAAATGGTCGAGACATAAAGATTGATATATTGGAAGCCTACATTTGGACATCGGAAGGGTTCGAGTGAAATCGAGAATTCTTAGAGTACGGAGGTTACCGGAACCCCCGGGAACTACATGGGCCATAGTGGGCCTTAGTGGAAAGGAGAGGGCCAGCCCTAGGTGGCCTTGCGCCCCCCTTCCCTAGTCCTATTAGGACTAGGAAAGGTGGGCCGCCCCCTCTCTCTCTTTCCCCTCAGGAATCCTAATCCAACTAGGATTGGAGGGAGTCCTACTCCCGGAGGAGTAGGACTCCTTAGTCTTGCCTCCCCCTTGGGCCGGCCACCTCCCCTTGGCTCCTTTATATCTGAGGCAGGGAGCACCCCAATACACACAAGTTGATCTACGGATCTTTCCTTAGCCGTGTGCGGTGCCCCTTCCACCATATTCCACTTGGTCATATCGTCGTGAGAGCTTAGGCGAAGCCTGCGCGGAGAAGTCATATCGTCAGCGAGCTTAGGCGAAGCCTGCGTCGGTGGAGCATCAACATCGTCACCACGCCGTCGTCTTGTGGAACTCATCCCGACACTTTCTTTGGATCGAGTCCGGATCGTCATCGAAATTTGAGCGATGTGCGAGAACTCGGAGGTGCCGTGCGTACATTCGGTACTTGGATCGGTCGGATCGTGAAGGCGTGCGACTACATCAACCGCGTTGTTATAACGCTTCGCTTCTACGGTCTCACGAGTGCGTGGACATACACTCTCCCCTCTCGTTGCTATGCATCACCATGATCTTGCGTGTGCGTAGGAAAATTTTTGAAATTACTACGTTCCCCAACAAATATGCCCTAGAGGCAATAATAAAGTTATTATTTATTTCCTTATATCATGATAAATGTTTATTGTTCATGCTAGAAATGTATTAACCGGAAACATAATACATGTGTGAATACATAGACAAAGCAGTGTCACTAGTATGCCTCTACTAGACTAGCTTGTTAATCAAAGATGGTTAAGTTTCACGACCATAGACAAAGGAGTTGTCATTTGATTAACAAGGTCACATCATTGGTTGAATGATCTGATTGACATGACCTATTCCATTAGCTTAGCACCCAATCGTTTAGTATGTTGCTATTGCTTTTATCCATGACTTATACATGTTCCTGTGACTATGAGATTATGCAACTCCCGTTTGCCTGAGGAACACTTTGGGTACTACCAAACGTCACAACGTAACTGGGTGATTATAAAGGAGTATTACAAGTGTCTCCAAAGGCAGATGTTGGGTTGGCGTATTTCGAGATTAGGATTTGTCACTCCGATTGTCGAAGAGGTATCTCTGGGCCATCTCGGCAATGCACATCACTATAAGCCTTGCAAGCAATGTAACTAATGAGTTAGTTACGGAATGATGCATTACGGAACGAGTAAAGAGACTTGCCGGTAACGAGATTGAACTAGGTATTGGATACCGACGATCGAATCTCGGGCAAGTAACATACCGATGACAAAGGGAACAACGTATGTTGTTATGCGGTCTGACCGATAAAGATCTTCGTGAAAATGTAGGAACCAATATGGGCATCCAGGTCCCGCTATTGGTTATTGACCGGAGATGTGTCTCGGTCATGTCTCGTTGTTCTCGAACCGTAGGGTCCGCACGCTTAAGGTTTGATAGCGGTTATATTATGAGTTTGTGTATTTTTGATGTACCAAGGAGTTGAGTCCCGGATGTGATCACGGACATGACGAGGAGTCTCGAAATGGTCGAGACATAAAGATTAATATATTGGACGGATATATTTGGACACCGGAAAGGTTAGGAGAAGTTTGGAGCTCCGGAGGTTACCGGAACCCCGGGAAGTATATGGGCCTTATTGGGCCCATGTAGGAGAAGGGAGAAGGAACAAGGGAGGCGCGCCCCAAGCCCAATCCGACTGGGGAGGCGGCCCCCTCCTTTCTCCTTCCCCTCTTCCTATTCCTACTACTAGTACTACTTCCTAATACTAGTACTCCTTCCTTCCCCTCCAAATAAGATAAGGAAAAGAGGGAACCCTACTTGGAGTAGGTTTCCCTCCCTATGGTGCGCCCCCTTGTGGCCGGCCACCTCCTCCCTCCCTCCTTTATATCACGGGGTGGGGGCACCCTAGGACACACAAGTTGATCCTTGAGATCGTTCCTTAGCCGTGTGCGGTGCCCCCTCCACCATATTCCACCTCGGTCAAATCATAGCATGCTTAGGCGAAGCCCTGCGTTGGTAGAACATCAAGATCGTCACCACGCCGTCGTCTTGTGGAACTCTCTCTCCCGGAGCTTTGCCGGATCGGAGCCCGAGGAGCGCCACCAGCCGTACGCAGTGCCAAGAACTCGGGCGCCGAGTAACGGCGCTAGGATCGGCCGGATCGCGAGGACAACGTCTGACTACTTCCTCTACGTCGTGATCGACTCGGAGGTGCCGGAATAACGCGCTGGGATCGGCAGGATCGCGAGGAGAACGTCGACTACTTCCTCTACGTTGTGATCGCTTCCGCTTTGGTCTCACGAGGGTGCGTAGACAACACTCTCCCATCTCGTTGCTATGCCATCACCATGGTCCTGTGTGCGTAGGAAATTTTTGAAATTACTGCGTTCCCCAACAAGTGGCATCCGAGCCTGGTTTTATGCGTTGATGTCATATGCACGAGTAGAACACAAGTGAGTTGTGGGCGATACAAGTCATACTACCTACCAAAGATGTCATACTTTGGTTCAGCGGTATTGTGAGATGAAGCGGCCGGACCGACATTACGCGTGCAGCTTACGCGAGACCTGGTTTCACTGCGTTCACGAGCACTCGTGCTTAAAGGTGGCTGGCGGGTGTCTGTCTCTCTCACTTTAGTTGAACTGAAAAGTGTGCTACGCCCGGTCCTTGAGAAGGTTAAAGCGGAGTCTATTTGTGAAGTATCGTTGTGGTTTTAATGCGTAGGTAAGAACGGTTCTTGCTCAGCCCGTAGCAGCCACGTAAAACTTGCAACAACAAAGTAGAGGGCGTCTAACTTGTTTTTGCAGGGCATGTTGTGATGTGATATGGTCAAGACGTGATGCTATATTTCATTATGCGAGATGATCATGTTTTGTAACCGAGTTATCGGCAGCTGGCGAGAGCCATATGGTTGTTGCTTTATTGTATGAAATGCAACGCATACTGTAATTGCTTTTACTTTATCACTAAGCGGTAGCGATAGTCGTAGAAGCAATAGATGGCGTGGCGACAACGATGCTACGATGGAGATCAAGGTGTCACGCCGGTGACGATGGTGATCATGGCGTTGCTTGAGATGGAGATCACAAGCACAAGATGATGATGGCCATATCATATCACTTATATTGATTGCATGTGATGTTTATCCTTTATGCATCTTATTTTGCTTTGATTGACGGTAGCATTTTAAGATGATCTCTCATTAAAATTATCAAGTAGTGTTCTCCACAGTATGCACCGTTGCCAAAGTTAAATGCGTCTTGAGACACCACGTGATGATCGGGTGTGATAAGCTCTCGTCCATCTACAACGGGTGCAAGCCAGTTTTGCACCTACAGAATACTCAGGTTATACTTGACGCAGCCTAGCATATGCAGATATGGCCTCGGAACACGGAGACCGAAAGGTCGAGCGTGAATCATATAGTAGATATGATCAACATAAGATGTTCACCATTGAAAACTACTCCATCTCACGTGATGATCGGTTATGGTTTAGTTGATTTGGATCACGTGATCACTTAGATGACTAGAGAGATGTCCGCTCTAAGTGGGAGTTCTTAAGTAATATGATTAATTGAACTTAAATTTATCATGAACTTAGTACTGATAGTATCTTGCTTGTCTATATGCTTGTAGATAGATGGCTCGTCTTTGTTGTTCCGTTGAATTTTAATGCGTTCCTTGAGAAAGCAAAGTTGAAAGATGATGGTAGCAATTACACGGACTGGGTCCGTAACACGAGGATTATCCTCATTCTTTGCCTGCACGTAAAAGTTACGTCTGGATGCACCGCTAGGTGCCAGCTCTTCTTGATGTGGCCCGGCGACGTTAAGAACGTCTGGCGAGCAAAAGTGATGACTACTCTATAGTTCGATTAGTGCCATGCTTTACGGCTTAGAACCGGGTCTTCAACGACGCTTTTGAAAGTCGTGGAGCATATGAGATGTTCCAGAGTTGAAGTTGATATTTCAACAGAATGCCCGGATTGAGAGATATGAAGTCTCCAATAAGTTCTATAGCTGCAAAATGGAGGAGAATGGGTGCATCGGTGAGCACATACTCGTAATGTCCGGGTATTACAATCACTTGACTCAACCGGGAGTTGATCTTCCGGATGATTGTGTCATTGACAGAATTCTTCAATCAACGCCACCAAGCTACAAAGGCTTCGTGATGAACTATAATATGCAAGGGTTAGTAAAGACTATGCTCGAGCTCTTATTTGATCAAGGCTGCGGAGGTAGAAATCAAGAAGGAGCATCAAGTGTTGATGGTCAATAAGACCACTAGTTTCAAGAAGAAAGGCAAAGGGAAGAAGAAGGAACTTCAAGAAGAACAGCAAACAAGTTGTGCTCAAGTGAAGAAACCCAAGTCTGGACCTAAACCTGAAACCGAGTGCTTCTACTACAAGCGGTAGTCCTTTGAAGCGGAACTGCCCCAAGTATTTGGCGGATAAGAAGGATGGCAAGGTGAACAAAGGTATATGTGATATGCATGTTATTGATGTGTACCTTACTAGAGCTCGCAGAGCACACTGGTATTTGATCTTTGGTTACATTGCTAATATTTGCAACTCGAAGCAGGGACTACTGATTGCGAACAACGGCAAAGGACGAGGTGACGATGCGCGTGGGAAAGCGGTTCCAAAGTCGATGTGATCGCGGTCGGCACGCTACCTCTACATCTACCTTGGGATTAGTTTTAGACCTAAATAATTGTTATTTGGTGCCGCCGTTAAGCATGAACATTATATCTGGATCTTGTTTGATGCGAGACGGTTATTCATTTAAATCGAGAATAAAGGTTGTTCTATTTATATGAATAATATCTTTTATGGTCATGCACCCTTGAAGAGTGGTCTATTTTTAATGAATCTTGATAGTAGTGATACACATATTCATAATGTTGAAACCAAAAGATGCAGAGTTGATAATGATAGTGCGACTTATTTGTGGCATTGCCGTTTAGGTCATATCGGTATAAAACGCATGAAGAAACTCCATCTTGATGGACTTTTGGAGTCACTTGATTATGAATCACTTGGCACTTGCTAACCATGCCTCATGGGCAAGATGACTAAAACCCGTTCTCGGTACTATGGAGAGAGCAACAGATTTGTTGGAAATCATACATACAGATGTATGTGGTCCAATGAATGTTGAGGCTCGTGGCGGATATCGTTATTTTCTCACCTTCACAGATGATTTAAGCGAGATATGGGTATATCTTCTTAATGAAACATAAGTCTGAAACATTTGAAAAGTTCAAAGAATTTGAGTGAAGTTGAAAATCATCGTAATAAGAAAATAAAGTTTCTACGATCTGATCGTGGAGGCGAATATTTGAGTTCTGAGTTTGGTCTACATTTGAAACAATGCGAATAGTTTCGAACTCACGCCATACCGGAACACCACAAATAAGCAATGGTGTGTCCGAACGTCGTATCGCACTTTACTAGATATGGTGCGATCTATGATGTCTCTTATAGATTTACCGCTATCGTTTTGGGGTTATGCTCTTGAGGCGGCCGCATTCACGCTGAATAGAACACCGTCAAAATCCGTTGAGGCGACACCTTATGAACTGTGGTTTAGCAAGAAACCAAAGTTGTCGTTTCTTAAAGTTTGGGGATGCGATGCTTATGTGAAAAAGCTTCAACCTGATAAGCTCGAACCTAAATCGGAGAAATGTATCTTCATAGGATACCCAAAGGAGACAGATTGGGTACACCTTCTATCACAGATCCGAAGGCAAGACATTTGTTGCTAAGAATGGATCCTTTCTAGAGAAGGAGTTTCTCTCGAAAGAAGTGAGTGGGAGGAAAGTAGAACTTGATGAGGTAATCGTACCTTCTCCCTTATTTGAAAGTAGTTTATCACGAAACCAGTTTCTGCGATATCTACACCAAATAGTGAGGAAGTTGATGATGTTGATCATGAAACTTGGATCAAGTTATTCTGAGAACCTCGTAGATCAACCGTAATAAAATCTGCACCAGAGTGGTACGGCAATCCTGCTCGGAAGTCATGCTACTAGATCATGA
Source organism: Aegilops bicornis (assembly GCA_021605145.1). Classification (NCBI taxonomy): domain Eukaryota; kingdom Viridiplantae; phylum Streptophyta; class Magnoliopsida; order Poales; family Poaceae; genus Aegilops; species Aegilops bicornis. The sequence goes on along the minus strand of CM038673.1, from coordinate 164,972,608 downwards.
TGAACCTACGAACTATGAAGAAGCGATGGTGAGCCCAGATTCCATAAAATGGCTTGAGGCCATGAAATCTGAGATGGGATCCATGTATGAAAACAAAGTGTGGACTTTGGTTGACTTGCCCGAGGGTCGGCAAGCAATAGAAAACAAGTGGATCTTCAAGAAGAAGACCGACGGCGACGATAATATTGCTTTGTCTACAAAGCTCGACTTGTCGCAAAGGGTTTTCGACAAGTTCAAGGGATTGACTACGATGAGACCTTCTCACCCGTGGCGATGCTTAAGTCTGTCCGAATCATGTTAGCAATTGCCGCATTTTATGATTATGAAATTTGGCAAATGGATGTAAAGACCGCATTCCTGAATGGGTTTACGGAAGAAGAGTTGTATATGATGCAACCGAGAAGGTTTTATCGATCCAAAGGGAGCTAACAAAGTGTGCAAGCTCCAGCGATCCATTTATGGACTGGTGCAAGCATCTCGGAGTTGGAATAAACGCTTTGATAGTGTGATCAAAGTATTTGGGTTTATACAGACTTTTGGAGAAGCATGTATTTACAAGAAAGTGAGTGGGAGCTCAGAGCATTTACGATATTATATGTAGATGACATATTACTGATCGGAAATGATATAGAATTTCTGGATAGCATAAAGGGATACTTGAACAAGAGTTTTTCAATGAAGGACCTCGGTGAAGCTGCTTACATATTAGGCATAAAAATCTATAGAGATAGATCAAGACGCTTAATTGGACTTTCACAATGCACATACCTTGACAAGATTTTGAAGAAGTTCAAAATGGATCAAGCCAAGAAAGGGTTCTTGCACAGTATTGCAAGGTATGAAGTTGAGTAAGACTCAATGCCCGACCACCGCAGAAGATAGAGAGAAAATGAAAGATGTTCCTATGCCTCGACCATAGGCTCTATCATGTATGCAATCTTTGTGTACCGGACTGACGTATGCTTAGTCAGTAAGCTTGGCAGGAAGGTACCAAAGTAATCCAGGAATGGATCCTTTGGACAGCGGTCAAGAACATCCTGAAATACACGAAAAGGACTAAGGATATGTTTCTCGTATATGGAGGTGACAAAGAGCTAGTCGTAAATGGTTACGTCGATGCAAGCTTTGACACTGATCCGGACGATTCTAAATCGCAAACCGGATACGTGTTTTTGTTAATCGGTGGAGCTGTCAGTTGGTGCAGTTCTAAACAAAGCGTCGTGGCGGGATCTACATGTGAAGCGGAGTACATAGCTGCTTCGGAAGCAGCAAATGAAGGAGTCTGGATGAAAGAGTTCATTTCCGATCTAGGTGTTATACCTAGTGCATCGGGACCAATGAAGATCTTCTGTGACAATCTGGTGCAATTGCCTTGGCAAAGGAATCCAGATTTCACAAGAGGACCAAGCATATCAAAAGACGCTTCAATTCCATCCGGACTTAGTCCGTGGGAGACATAGAGATTTGCAAGATACATACGGATCTGAATGTAGCGCACCGTTAACTAAGCCTCTTCCACGAGCAAAACATGATCAGCACCAAGACTCCATGGGTGTTAGAATCATTCTTGTGTAATCTAGATTATTTACTCTAGTGCAAGTGGGAGGCCCAAGGAAATATGCCCTAGAGGCAATAATAAAGTTATTATTTATTTCCTTATATCATGATAAATGTTTATTGTTCATGCTAGAAATGTATTAACCTAAACATAATACATGTGTGAATACATAGACAAACAGTGTCACTAGTATGCCTCTACTAGACTAGCTTGTTAATCAAAGATGGTTAAATTTCCTGACCATAGACAAAGGAGTTGTCATTTGATTAACAAGGTCACATCATTGGTTGAATGATCTGATTGACATGACCTATTCCATTAGCTTAGCACCCGATCGTTTAGTATGTTGCTATTGCTTTTATCCATGACTTCTACATGTTCCTGTGACTATGAGATTATGCAACTCCCGTTTGCCTGAGGAACACTTTGGGTACTACCAAACGTCACAACGTAACTGGGTGATTATAAAGGAGTATTACAAGTGTCTCCAAAGGCGGATGTTGGGTTGGCGTATTTCGAGATTAGGATTTGTCACTCCGATTGTCGGAGAGGTATCTACAGGCCATCTCGGCAATGCACATCACTATAAGCCTTGCAAGCAATGTAACTAATGAGTTAGTTACGGAATGATGCATTACGGAACGAGTAAAGAGACTTGCTTGCGAACGAGATTGAACTAGGTATTGGATACCGACGATCGAATCTCGGGCAAGTAACATACCGATGACAAAGGGAACAACGTATGTTGTTATGCGGTCTGACCGATAAAGATCTTCGTAGAAAATGTAGGAACCAATATGGGCATCGAGGTCCGCTATTGGTTATTGACCGGAGATGTGTCTCGGTCATGTCTACGTTGTTCTCGAACCGTAGGGTCCGCACGCTTAAGGTTTCGATGGCGGTTATATTATGAGTTTGTGTATTTTGATGTGCAAGGAGTTGAGTCCCGGATGTGATCACGGACATGACGAGGAGTCTCGAAATGGTCGAGACATAAAGATTAATATATTGGACGGATATATTTGGACACCGGAAAGGTTCCGAGAAGTTTGGAGCTCAGGGAGGTTCTAGGAACCCCCCGGGAAGTATATGGGCCTTATTGGGCCCATGTAGGAGGAAGGAGAAGGAACAAGGGAGGCGCGCCCAAGCCCAATCCGAATTGGGGAGGGGGCCCCCCTCCTTTCTCCTTCCCCTCTTCCTATTCCTACTACTAGTACTACTTCCTAATACTAGTACTCCTTCCTTCCCTCCAAATAAGATAAGGAAGAGAGGAAACCTACTTGGAGTAGGTTTCCCTCCCTATGGTGCGCCCCCCCTTGTGGCGGCCACCTCCTCCCTCCCTCCTTTATATACGGGGTGGGGGCACCCTAGGACACACAAGTTGATCCTTGAGATCGTTCCTTGGCCGTGTGCGGTGCTCCCTCCACCATATTCCACCTCGGTCAAATCATAGCAGTGCTTAGGCGAAGCCTGCGTTGGTAGAACATCAAGATCGTCCTGCCGTCGTCTTGTGGAACTCTCTCTCCCGGAGCTTTGCTTTGGATCGGAGCCCGAGGAGCGCCACCGAGCTGTCGTGTGCCAAGAACTCGAGGCGCCGGAGTAACGGCGCTAGGATCGGTGGATCGCGAGGACAACGTCGACTACTTCCTCTACGTCGTGATCGACTCGGAGGTGCCGGAATGTAACGCGCTGGGATCGGCAGGATCGCGAGGAGAACGTCGACTACTTCCTCTACGTTGTGATCGCTTCCGCTTTGGTCTACGAGGGTACGTAGACAACACTCTCCCATCTCGTTGCTATGCCATCACCATGGTCCTGTGTGTGCGTAGGAAATTTTTTGAAATTACTGCGTTCCCCAACAGCCATCACTTGCCGAAGAAGTAAATGTTGCAGACCATGATCACTGGAAATCAAAATCCAAACTGTTCCAAGGAAATACATACACGATGACAACCGTTCACGTGCATAACCTTGGCATGGGATCACCATGCGACCAAGGCCATGCCCATGAACATGAATTGTTGCACCATACAAAGAGTCAATCATCATTATGGGAGTTTCAACACCTTGAACACACATGCTCTGAAGCAATTGTGGTAGGGCCCGACAACGCCCATACATGGCAAGCCATAGCCGCACCATCCCCGTGCCACCACATCACCACCTTGCGCCGCCACCGGCGCCATTGTTGCCGCATCGCTGAAGCCATTGCCAACCAAGTCGTCAACCAATTCACGAGCAACTGTCAGACCACCACAAGATAGACCAGGGAGGCATTGATCCCATGCCAACCATCGTTGGCTAGATCAAAGACACTGCACAATTGTGATCTGTGGTGGCAGCCGCACACTTGTTTGCATGGAACTCCTAGAAACACTGGGGAAAGGGCCATAGCGCCGCGCATGGGGGGCAACCTTTGTTGCCACCAGAGAAGAGGGAGCGCCAACCACTACCATCCTTGGCATTTATTATGCGTGAGCTTCGCTGGCGGAGGCCTTCAATGGCGGCGAGATGGTGGAAGGGAGTGGCAGTGAAGGAGGCGACAGGCTAGGGTTGCCCCCATGTGTGCAGGCTCGGACGACGCGAGGGTCTTTATGTTGGCTGACATGAACACTCGCTCATCATGGGTTTGAGTATTAGAGTTGTCCTATTGGATGAACATGGGGGTTTGTGCTTAATAGATAACTGATGATGTTAGGGTTATCAAGAGGGCATTTTTGCGATATCAACCATCATCTACAAAATGCCCATCGAAAGAGACCATTTCTCTTAAAACTTGTGACCACGGCCATAAGTGATCCTACTCACACTAGACCCAATGTCAGGTAGTTAGGCCTATAGTAGGGCAAGAAATATTGAATGCTGATACACTTTGCTTCTTTCTATATAATAATATGCATAGTCCGTTGATGCGCTCCCTATTGAACATATAAACCTGGCTGTGCTACCCGCCTTCCTGGGCGTCTACGCTCGCGAGCGATTTCTCACCGCTCGATGGTTTTACTGTCGTTCTTTTTACCTCTGTGTCAACTGGCCAACCGTCCATCCGTCTTACACAGATGATTTGAGCTGACTCTGAATGACCGGTGGGCTCGTTTGTCTATGGGGTTCAGATATCAGTGAGCAGGTTTCTTGCCGGGCTGCGTGGTGGAAAATTAGGGCTGCGGTGAAAACGAGCCCAATCCCCTCCCGTCCCCGCAACCCCAATCGCGTCCCGTCCTTGAGCCCCGCGTCGCCATGACCCTCATCCTCTCCTGCGCCGTCGCGTCCTCTCCTCTCCTGTCAGGACCGATCTACACCTATGCATAAGTAAGCAGAGAAATCAAGAGAATTTGTATAGGGAAAGTCTCATATCTGAGATATTTGCTATTGCCTTAGAGTTGGAGTATATCGCAAGCCATCTTGGCGAGTCTAGAAGAATAGAGAGATAGTACTGCCACCACAACCCGGCTGGTTTTATAGGTAGCTAGTTACCGACAAGTGAAACGGAACGATGAATTCTTGTATAACGGTACAATTGGAATCAATGGCTCCCGACGAAGCGGTAACGCGAGGAGGCCTCTCAGCCGTTGGATAACTGAAGCTTGATGAAACCTCCCAGGATCAGGCCTGACATTGCCCCCTTCTAAGACACGACATGCCCTCATGGCGTTTGACTTGCGTCTCTCCACACCTGCGATGTTGCTTTGAAAAATTCTTGAAATGCATATTTGATGAAATCTGCATCTTCCCAAGTTGCTTCATCTGGAGTTAAGTTTTCCCACTGGATGTACCACTGTACCACAGGCAAATTGTTGCACGGCACTTGTCGAACCTGTAACACTGCAACAGGCCCTGTTTTTATCGTTCCATCTTCATTTACCATAGGCAGATTGGGGCTAGTAATTGATTTACTGCTGATATGTTTCTTGAGCTGGCTCACATGAAAAACTAGGTGAATTTTCACATGAGAAGGAAACTGTAGTTTTTAGGCAGCCCTACCAACTTTTTGAGTTACCAGAAAAGGACCATAGAATTTGTTGTGTAACTTGATTGCTCCCCTGAATCCAAAGGCTGCCAGTTTGTATGGGGCCATTTTGAGATAAACCAAATCCCCAGGTTCAAAGCTTCTTTCCACTCTTCTCATGTCTACAAATTTCTTCATACGGTTATGTGCCTGTGACAGATTCACCTTGAGTTGGTCCAACATACTCTGTTTAGCAGTAAGGAAATCCTGAGCCTCTTCATCTTCTGGACCAGGTATTGCTAGATCAGCAATCATTGGAGGAGGAAACCCATATAGTGCCTGAAAAGGAGACATTTGGATAACAGTATGGCAGGTTGAATTGTACCAAAACTCAGCTAAAGGCAACCAAGAATTCCATTTCTTTGGAGCTTGAGTTGTCATGCATCGAAGATAAGTTTCTAAGCATTGATTAACCCTCTATGTCTGTCCATCAGTTTGGGGATGATAAGTTGAACTATATCTTAACTCCACTTGTAATGCTGCAAAGATATCCTTCCATAACTTGCTGGTGAAAATTCTATCTCTATCAGATATGATCATTTTAGGTGGGCCATGTAACTTGATTATATTATCAACCACTGCTTGAGCTACTGTGAGTACTGAATATGGATGAGATAGAGGAATGAAATGGGCATATTTGGTGAATCTATCAACCACTACCAATATCACTTCCTTTCCTCCAGAGTTAGGCAGTCCTTCTATGAAATCCATTGATATGTGTTCCCAAGCCATATCAGCAACAGGCAAAGGCTCCAGCAACCCAGGCTGCAGACAGTGTTCACTTTTGGCTCTTTGACAAGTAGGACAGGAAGTAATAAAACTTTCCACATCAGTTTTTAACCCAGGCCAATAAAATATCCCTTTAACTCTGTGATAAGTAGCCCTCACTCCAGAGTGTCCCCCTATAGGAGAGTTGTGGAGAGCTGTAAGCAACTTGTGTCTTAATTCCTGAACCTTGCCCACAAACAGTTTCCCTTTAAACCTGATAACACCTAATGTCATTGTATAATCATCTATAGTATGATCTTTATGCAATAGTAATTTCTCCTGCAGTGCTTTGCTTGCAGGGTCTGCCATATAGCTCTGTACCAGCTCTTCAGTCCAAGCTGGGACAGGAGCAGATATTGCCATGCATTTGGGCAGTAATCTAGATAATGCATCTGCTACTCTGTTTGCAGCCCCCTTTTTATACTGGATTGTGAAGTTGAATTCCAACAGCTTCATCATTAACTTGTGTTGCACTCCCTCAGTGAGTTTTTGGTCTGTTATGAACTTCAAGGACTATTGATCAGTTTTGATTATAACTTCATTTCCCAACAGATAGTGCCTCCATTTCTTTAATGGTTCTAATATAGCCAGGGCCTCTTTCTCATATGTGGACATGGCTGCATTTCTAGGGCAAAGAGCTGAGCTGTAGTAGGCTAGAGGCCTTCCTTGTTGCATAAGTACAACTCCAATTCCTTTCCCAGATGCATCTGTTTCTAGCACAAAGGGCTGAGAAAAATTTGGCAAGGCCAAGATTGGAGCTGATATTAAGGCTTGTTTGAGCTGAGAGAAAGCAGTTGTGTGAGCTGGTGTCCATATGAAACTGCCCTTTTTCAGTATATCATGTAGTGGCCTGCAGATCAATCCATAGTTCTTAATAAATCTTCTATAGTAGCCAGCTAGGCCCAAAAAACTTCTGAGCTTAGTGGTGTTATCTGGTTCTGGCCAATCAGCAATAGCAGAGATTTTCTTGGGATCTGTAGCCACTCCTTCAGCAGAAATAATGTGCCCTAAATATTCAACTTGTTTCTCAACAAAAACACATTTGGAGAGCTTAGCAAATAACTGATTTTCTCTGAGTACTTGAAGTACAATCTTGATATGTTCTTCATGCTCTTGCAGTGTCTTGCTATATATCAAGATATCATCAAAGAAAACCAACACAAACACCCTCAGATATGGACCGAATATCTTGTTCATTAGTGCCTGGAAGGTGCCTGGTGCATTGGAAAGTCCAAAAGGCATTACCAGATATTCAAAATGCCCAAGATAAGTCCTAAAAGCAGTTTTATGGATGTCTTCAGGGTTCATTCGAATTTGATGATACCCAGATCTCAAATCCAATTTGGAAAAGAATTTTGCTCCATGCAACTCATCTAGCAGATCTTCAATCACAGGGATAGGAATTTTATTTTTGACTGTGAGGGAATTCAGCTTGCTGAAATCAGTGCATAATCTCATAGAAGAGTCTTTCTTCTTTACTAAGATCACAGGTGCTGCATAAGGGCTCTGACTGTGTCTGATTAAATGGGCAGCCAGTAACTTCTTGATCTGTTCCTCCATTTCTTTCTTTTGATGCTGAGGCACTCTGTATGGTCTCACTTGAGGTGGTGCTGCTCCTGGTACTAGTGGAATAGTGTGGTCCAACTCTCTGTGAGGGGGTAATGTCTTTGGTTCCTCAAATAAATCTGCATATTCCAACAACAGCTTCTGTATTTGAGGAGGAGTTGGAACTTTTCAGAACTTCCTTGAGATAGTTTCAACTTGCAAGAGAAATCCTCCACACCCTTATCCAAAGAGCTTGTGCATTTTCTCGTAGAATTTCTTTTATTTTCTCCACATCATTATATATAGCTGCGATGAATCGCTTGTTTGTTTCCTTGTGTGAAACCCAGCGGTGTTTCTAGGTATGTCAAAAGCAATGGGACTCATTCTTTGTAAACCCGATCATACCCTAGAATTACATCATGATTGGTAGTGTCGATTGTCACGAAGTTATGTTTGAACTTTTGTTTGGCGGAGAAACTCACAATCGTGCACTACTGCTGTGGACAACAGCTTGCTTCCTCCTGCTACAGCAATAGATCTGGGTTTCTTGGCAATAATTGACAATTTGCCTTAACTGCAAATTCTTGATTGATGAAGGAACAAGAACTTCCGTAATCTAACATTACTTTCTGACTCTCTTGCCATTTATGTGAATGAGAACAGTTGGAGTTTTAACTGCCAGTGGCTGTCCCAAAGCAGAGGCAGATATGTACATAACTTGTTCTTGTGTTTCTATTGTTTCTTCTTGTTCTTGGGCTATATTTTCCTCAGGTTGCAACTGCATTTCCTCTGGAACTTCTTGTTGTAGGAGATGAACATTAGGTATAAGTTTGCATTTGTGCCCGTGCACCCACTTGTCTCCACATCTCCAACATTCTCCTATCTTTCTCAACTTGAACATTGGGCTGCAGAACTTTCGGTATTGTTATTTACTTGGCATTTCTTTGTATAGGCACATTAACATTGCTTGCTCTGTTGTTATTTCCACCACTAATTTTCTGATAATAGTTTGTGTAGGCCATGCTCTGCTTTTTCCCAGCTGTAGCTATAGGTGGATAATTAGGCTCTATTTCTTTTGCTAAACAATAATCATCTGTAAGTGATTGTGGTCTTAATGGTCTAATTTGGAACTTAATTCCCTCTCTTAGGCCATTTACAAAACACCTGACAAACCACATATCTCCTAGTTCTGGATTTTCTTCTTGGACTTCTGCCATTAAATCCTCAAATTCTTTAGTATACACCGATCTTTGTGTTCTTTGGACTGTTTCAAGCTAGTAAACTTCTCTGTTAGATCATAAGTACCCTGTTAGGAGAATCTCTTAACCACCTCTGCTCCAAATTGCTTCCAAATGAGTTGCTTCTTTAATAGACCGGATCTCTGAGCCACACATCGCCTTCCTCAACTACATACATCCGAGCCAATGAGACTTTGTATTCCTCTGGTCCTCCGGACATTTGGAAGTATTTGTTGCCTTTGTCTTATCCATCCCTCTTGGACACTGTTCCGGAGAATCTAGGAAAATCCAACCTAGGTCCTTTGGTGACTGATTTCATGAATTGGGCCTGCATATCCTGCTCATAGGTTTTATAGTAGCCTTGCCAGAGTTATCTGTCCCTGTTTTGCTGATAACACTGATTGAATGCAGGTGTGTGTGTCTGCCAGTCACTGGTGTTCCTATAACACTTGCAGTATCATGCCTCCCTTGTGGAGCATAACCAGGAGGTATTATAACTCTATTTGTTCTGATAGGAGGCAAATTTTGTAACTGAATATCTTCCAACTGTTTTGTTTTCTTTTTACATTGCTAACTGTTGTTTCAAATTGTTCAATTCTACTTTCCTGTTCTGTGTTTGCTCTCTATGCAGTGGGAGATTTGACCACTTGTGTTGAATCGATGGCATATCTTCTTTGAGCCGCAGTTGAGTTGTTTTCACCAAAGTTGTCAGAACAGTGCTGATCGTTGCCAATTGCTTGCTCAAATCACGCACCACTTGCTCAACTGTGCCCACTGTTTCAGAGATTTGGCCCTGCTTGGCTCCAATAACTTGTACTTCCTATTGCAGTTTGGACACCTGATTCTGCATCTGAATGTTATCCTGTTGCAGAACTCCGAAATCCTCGCGCAACGAGAGCACCTCCTAAAGATCCGCCTTGTCGATTGCCTTCGCACGCCCCATCTCCCGATCTGAAGCGAAGAGGAATTTTACCATCGAGGAACCAAAGAACCCGAAATTCACCGCAGATCCTGCCGCCACCTCGATCCATGCCTCTCCTTGGCACACGGATCGGGGTGAAACGCGGATTTTACCGATCGGCGATGTGCTCAACCAACCGCTCCCGCCGCCGATCTGCGTTCAATGATCGCCGCCACCAGCGCCAACCAACCGATCTCCGCCACCAACGCCGCCGCCACAATCCTCGCCACCGTCGGCCGCCACGAAGAAGAAGGGTGGGAATCACTGATCTGAAGAAATTTTCCCTCTCGGATCGTGTTTCTGCCGAGGAACTTTTGCTCATGATACCATTTGTCAGGACCGATCTACACCTATGCGTAAGTAAGCAGAGAAATCAAGAGAATTTGTATAGGGAAAGTCTCATATCTGAGATATTTGCTATTGCCTTAGAGTTGGAGTATATCGTAAGCCATCTTGGCGAGTCTAGAAGAATAGAGAGATAGTACTGCCAGCCACAACCCGGCTGGTTTTATAGGTAGCTAGTTACCGACAAGTGAAACGGAACAGTAGTTACTGTATAACGGTACAATTGGAATCAACGGCTCCCAACGAAGCGGTAACGCGAGGAGGCCTCTCAGCCGTTGGATAACTGAAGCTTGATGAAACCTCCCAGGATGCCTGACATCTCCCCTGATTCTTGTCCCGCCGCCGCCCTTCCTTCCTCCATCGCCGCCCCTACCGCGAGCCCCTCCTCTCCCCTGGCCCGCTGGCCTCATCCCGCTCTTCTCGTTGGCCATCCCTCCAGGTCGTGGGGGACGATCTGCAGCCGGGTCCACGCAGTTGAGGTGAGGAACGGAGGTGGGGGGGGGGGGGGGGGGGAAGGAGCAGCGATGCTGGACCAGTCAAGGGGCGGATGTGAGGGAAGGAGCAGCAAGGCTGGTGATGGGAGAGAGGCCACCAGAGGCACCAGAGGAGGGGAAAGGGGACGACGTCGCTCTTCTCGCGACCTCCACGTCCTCCTTGTCCAACTCCAGCAACAGCAGTTCGTCTTCATGGTCCTCCTCCTCCCACTTCTTTCCTTCCATGCGTACTAATCTGCTTATTTTTTTGTTCATACCTGTAGGCTATGCATGTAGCATGCTCAATTTTCTTTGTATTTTTTCTTGTTTATACCTGTAGAAAAAATTGTGGTGGTGACGATTGATCTAGGTGACCATTGATCTAAGTATCATGATTGGTTGTATTGAAATAGGGCTTTACTTCTGGAGATGTGGGTAGTGCTCTGCACTCTCATGTTTCATAATTTCCCCCCTTGGACAATCTCACCGACGGTTCTAGATGCTATCTGCCCGATGAATTGGTTCGCATTACCTGTAAAGGATGATACTATAATTTTTATTTGGCTTAAACATTACCTGTAACAAGATGCATTTTCTCCCTGCTTTTTTGCTGCAGGACCTTATTTCTTGCACTCTTGAGTCTCTTGAGAAGCAGAAAATTGTTGTTGGGAGACAAAAAGACTGATGATGAGTTCCTGAAACATGGAGCAATTACACAAGGTATTTCTATCCTCGTTTATTTTGCTATAGGACCTTGTTAGTTGCATTCTTGGGTGCTTCAACGAGGAGCAATTGCACAATTTGATTGTGGTTACTACTTTTGATTATACTTTGCAAGCAGTTCTGTGAAGCCATTGTGTCATGTACTTAGAACTTCTATTGATGTGCAGCGCGTCAGCCGACAACGGATAAATCAGGTTCATGGATGGCTGCTTTATGCCGGGGTGAACGAGCTTCCGTTAGGCCGTTTATTTCACAATGAAGGAGCTTCGAGGCAAGCACTGCAATGATGTAGTTTTGTATATGGCATAATCTGTAGGAACCCTCTCCTTGTTTCTTTTTCTTCTCGGTTTCCCTCCTGATGATTAATACCAATTATTCTAGGTATTTTCGTTGTACCCAGGTGCGTGTGAGAACTTTACAGACAGAATTCATGCTAATTTGTTTAGTTGTGGCACGTATCGCAGCTACAGCAGTCTGGTAATTAGTCCTCAAATAAGGTAGTTTTCCTCTCCCCTTTACATATCATGGACATATGTCGTGGTTGCTTGCCATTGCTGAAGTGAGGACTCTAGATGTACTTTTGTGTTCTCCCTTATTATGTTAATCGGGCTGTATGTATTCTGTTGGTCTATTTTCATTTGTCTACTTTTACAGAATTTCAAAGATGTAATTTTCTCTCATGTAGTTGCCTCATTCTTCAGATATATACTAACCCTCTCCTAAATGATAGATGAGGCAGGTGACTTATCTCTGTTATTTTCCTTTCTGTAAATTAGACCAAAGTCTATTTTAGTCAACTTAAGGGTATGTTGAATATGACAGTTAATGAAGATGGTCATTCTTGATGTTGAAAGTACATAATCTGACTCATTTTAAAGTAGTAGCTTATCTTTATGACAAGACTAAGCTGCTACTTTAGCAAGCTTTTTACTTCAACACAGATTGCACCCTTATAATTTGGCTTTGCTGAATACACTATATTTACTTCAATTCTCTTTTGAGTTAGCAAATAATCAGCTAACAATATTTTAGCTGATGATTCAGGACAATATCAGCCGGTTCATTGAGCAGAGTGGTGGGAAGCTCCGAAAAACACCCTTTCCAAACAGAACTTCTTTTTCATCATTGTGAAGATTGATTTTACATATTTCACTTCAATAGTGACCTCCCTGCACTCCCATTTTTTGCTTACGATTCTCATTTAAATGGTAAGTGCTCATATTCTGAATATCAGCTCTTTAGTACCATTTTATTATTTTAAGAAAATAGGAGTGATGTGATTTTGTTCTCTAGAGACTGGAATTAAATTGTAGGTCCTTTCGGTACTGTCCTATTGCCATTTATGGCTAACTGATGCAGCAGTTCGACTAGGCATTATCATGTATTGTATCGTAGTATCTTTTTTGCATAGACTAAATACCTACTTTTGCTGAAGGTTACTTTTCTTATAAAATTTGGTTTAGGATGTCTTTTTGCCTGTTGTGGTATCTTCAGCATAGAAGCAGTAGGGGTCTGCTCCCCCAAAGATCTGTACCTCGTGGATGCAGCGGATGTGGCACATCGAGCAGATGAAATGGGAATAAGAGAATCCCCTGCGCGTGCACAAATTCTTGCTACCTGATGGCTGACGGTGAGCGTGAGTACTGAGTTGCAAGCTCGTCTCCCTTCCTTGCAAACTACAGCTCCTTTAAATTAACCAAATCACCATCTTATTTTTTCCTACTTTTCTCTTATTTCTTAGATCCCTCTGATCTATCTCGAGAAAGTTCGAGCTGCAGGACAACGTGTACAGCGCACCACCAATTCCTCCGACAGCACAGCTAGCAGCAACCACAACTCTCCACACAAGTGTCGCTAGCTGCGACCGTCGATGTACCTGATGCCGTATGCCTCTTCATCCATGTAGTCTGCTTGGTTATTCGGTTAGTTGGATACAATATAATATCATCTATTAACCCTTTTGGTTAAATATCCTGCTGTCACCTGGTAGAATTTCATGATTGTTTTGTCATGAAAAGGGTTCTGCCGGAGCCAAGGTCCAGCGCATTTTTGTTTTGTGGGATAGATATGTTAGTTCAAATGCCTAAAAGGTTTGATGCTGAATTGTTCATATAATCTTGCACCTATTTTTGTAGTCAGATAATGATTTTTAGATGCATTAGTTAAGAACACTGATTTTTCATGGAAAGCTTTATCATGGCATCGATCTTGGTTTTGCCTTAATGCCATGCAGAGGTTGGATGGATTTCAGGCTTGGGGGTGGCTACAGGTTGCAGGATAGCAGGATGTGTTCATCAGAGACCATGTGATGTCGTTGGCTCGTTGCCGACAGGTACCTGAAGTACACACTTCTAAATTTGGTCATTTATTTATCCTGGTCATAGCTGGTTTCCCTTGCTACCACCTATGTTTCTGGCACCTGTTGGATTCCCATCATCTACAAGTATATATATACTCTATCAAATAGAAATCAGTTGGCTCTATCATAGGTAGTGGGTGATCAAGTGTGTGCATTTCATGACGTAAATTTACTTGTGTTTTGTTCCAAAGGTAATATGCCCTAAATCATTTACTGAACTTTCAGCTCTTTTTCGGAACTAGGCGAGTAAAACCAATTTGTTATCTGCCATCCTAAATTATTTGCCATGTCATCCATATAAGTTTTAGTACCTTATACTTAGTTTGGCGTATGAGAGTAGTTTGTAACTGAAGGAAGATTGACGCCATGGCTGCAACTGGTTTAGTGACTAAGATTATTTCAGGAATAATGTACATCTGGTAATCCCTGCACTTCATTCTAGACGTTGAATACTACTCTTGCTTTGACAGCTCGCTGATTTTATTAGGAAACCGTATCTGTTAATATTTTCTTATCAAACTCGCAACCAGTTATAATAATCAAACTATATAGCATATGCTATATAGTGATGTTGAGGGATTAACCAGTCCAAATGCTATTCAACGTCCCAGTGAGTAGACCTTTCCAGGTTCCTTGAGTAGCTGGCTCCATCACTGGGTACATAGGCGATTACCTTATGTGTGGTTTGGGCATCTGTGTGTGCCTAGGTCGTGATGCAGCTCCTTAGATTACTCAATCCTTCCCGTGCATTGGGCATCTGTGTGTGCCTAGGTCGCGATGCAGCTCCTTAGTTGCCTAATGCACCGACGGAGGGAGTACAAACCTTCAAATAGACTGATTTAGTTTGGCTGGTTGTTTATTCTTATTCATTGTGGAATAGGATAGCCATGTGTATTTAATTTTCCCTCCATATTTTTAATTCTACATAAAAGTACATCATTTTGTTATTTATTTACTAATAATACAATCTCCATTACTTATCTTCTTTTAATATGAAATAAATCATCAGCATCATACCTTTATTAATTTTCCATATTGTTCAGTCATGTATTTGGAGTAATTTTATAATGTTGCAAAGCATTGGACTATTGAACAAATTGTATATGTCATTTTACTCTTATTATTTTTTATCAAATGCTTTTATTAAATTTTATGCATAGCTGTTGGTTATAGTGTATAGTACAACCACCTTTAGGATTATTGGTGTTGGAGTAGTGACTATATCGCGTCACGGTTTCATTCCATTTTCGCTTTTGAACCACCTTGTACCTATGCCCTTTTATATGTTCTAGGTATTTTCTTAGTTTCCAATTCAGCAACCTTTTATTCTGAATCACCCTTGAATGAATATAATTAGTCTTCGGGGTCCAGAAAGAGTACTGCATTGGCAGCCTGATAGGTATATCCTTTGATGATGAGAGCCCTTGATAGTATTTGTATCTTCTGTGTGTAATATATACTTGGCGATACGGCAATGCAAAGCTATGCAGGCGTTATCAAGTTGAAGCTACTGCAAATATTTATGGCAGAGCAAACATACAAAGACAGAGTGAACTGTAAATGAGTGTTACTACTTTTGAAACTATAGATATGCGCTGTAGGCAGCTTAGTCCGGCTTGGCCATGTCGGCACCCCCAGCCCCCGCGTTGCGAACCAAGCTTGGTTGTTCAGAACATTTCTGCCAATTAGTAGCCTTTTCTTCTATGTGCAGAGAAGAAGGAAAATTGCAATGCCAGTGCCTTTGGCTTTGTAGAGGCTGGTACCTAACAGTATCAAAGTAATCGATCATCTTGCATACATTTGCACACAGAAGAAAATAACAACACAGTGTATAGTCACTGAATCTGATCCAGTTAAGAATCTGATGCAAATACAACCAAACGTGCAGTTTATTCAAGAAGAAACGATTTCAATAAGAAACATGCAGGTTAAGTTCCAGCATTATTTACATCTTGTGTAAATACAAGATTACTAACCCAGGGGCAAGAGAGCATTCCGTCTTCCTCCATGAGTAGTACCTGAACAACAAGAGTGTTTACATCCTAAATTTATCTTGTACTGTTTATACATGAACCTTGTTCTTGATGATTCCTATAGTCAGAGCCTTGTTCTTGATGATTCGCTAATCATTTTCTACATTTTTCTTTCGAAGATCTGCTTGTAGTTCGTACTTCATTGTTACCAGAGTTTAATGTACTATCTATCATTTGTGTGCATGATAACTCCTTTTATCCTTGACGGGCTTGGATTTCTTGAAGGGGAATGTTAATGATGGTGTATGAAATGGTATGGAAAAGGTTAAATGCAAGGTTGTCCATGCGTGCAAATCTCTGACTGAAGTTCTGTTGTGTTTTCATATTCAAGGCCATAATTCTTTGCTTGCAGTTCCTTGAAGGTAGCAATATTTCGATACTTATTTACTGATGATTTTAAAAGTTTTGTGTACTACCAAACTTAGTTTGACAACACTGACTTGTTTGTAGGAGTTCTCTTATCTTTAACAAGAACTTGTGATTTAAGGCTGATGTCAATTCCAACTTTTTAGGTGACATGGAGGAGTTGTACATGTTTGCTGATTATGTTTCCTGGTTGTCCATTGAAACAGAGCTGAAGCAAACTCATACAGGTTTCAGGTGCATGTCCTCTGCTCCTTGTGTTTGTTTCTGTACCTAACCTTGAGCATTGTACGCTTTGGTGTATCTATAGTTATCCATTGAGTTTACTGGCAGTTAATTTTTTTTGGATGAATTTACTGGCAGATATGAAAGTCAGCGCACATACATGCTTGGTTTTACTTCAGTTAATATATAATGGGCATTCTATAATTACTAAGAACTGATATGTGAGAGTGTCCCTCCCTGTTTTGATAAGATAACTACTTTTGGTTACAGATCATGACTAGGCTTATATAATAATTTTTCATTGTTCCACTTATAGAAACTTAACTGCTGCAGTGTTAATATATTATAGCCATCCTCCATGTCTGCGCAATATCCTGTGCCGTGTCATATGGTTATTTTTTACAACAAAGGTACCTTGTGGTCAGCGGACTTGCCAAGGTAGTGGTGTTTGACCTAGGGTTGTGGCCATCGTTATGCTTGATCGCGAGATGGCATTATCGCCTGCGTTGCCGTGGTCACTGATGTGGGAGGAACGATCGGTCATCGTTCAATCTCAAGATGGCCATGACACCTAGGCTGTGGTCATGTGGCCGCCGCCGACTGAGAAGCATTCCCATTAATTCTGAATCTGCAAGTTTGGAATCATCTCCCCCATTCAGCTAAGCTACACATATTTTGCTTCTATTTTTTTCTTTCTAGGTCTCGGACCATCTCCATTCTGGTAAATACCTCATCACATAAACGTCGTTGGTCCTTGGTGAGCCCATTCCCTTCCTTACTTTCTCCATATTGGTTATGATGCATGGTCTCATTCCAGCTATGACAAATGGTATACTGCATACTGCATACTGATGATAGGATAGATGATTTATGATGTACTATTTTAGATAACAGTACTAAATTTTTATTCCGTAGATGATATTTGGTTTTATTCTACATTTTTTTTCTTTGCAAAGATAGATATTATAAGAGATAAATAGCATGTACAGGTTAACCTTATATAGCCTTTTTTATGAGCGATAATCTAACACTTACAAGATCATCTTAGGATTTCCTAATGGATCATGTACACATTCCACCAAGGATTATTTTAGATGCTATGTTGAAAGACACTATAGCTCCCAAAATCTGTATAATACACCCAGCCTACAGGAAACGTTGGTATAGAGACTGTGACTGAGTTTTGTCCATCTCTGCAGCACTTGCCAGAGAGCACTGTCAAGAGATTTGTTTTTCGGACTGAGTCATCTTGCTACTTTTTCAGGTTTATTTACATATGAAATCACCATAATTTTTGCCATGGCTCTGGTTCTTGATATAGTGCTTAAAAGCACTATCCCATCCTGATTATTCCCATACAGTTTTTTGTCTCACTGAATATCGTCTTCGAGAACTGGGCAATCTTCGAGTCCATGAAGAGCACTCTCACGGTCAAGCACCATGAGATCTTCATCCGCAACGCCGAGTGCGTTGTGCTCTTCACAAACCTTGAAGATGAGGCCAGAGAGATCCGCCGCCTACTGGGTTCGATCGGATGCCATCAATTTCACCCACCACCAATGACGACGAGGCCGGTGGCTCTGGCATTGAGCGATATACTTCACCTCTCACGTGAAGAAATAAGATTTTTGAGGATTAGGATTATTTATGAAATATAATGAGCATCTTTTATCACCAATGGCCTGTGAAGTCTCACCGTATTAAGACACATGCATCACTGTTAATCATCCCAGTTAAATCCATAGTCAGATAAATCAGCTTAATTATTCTACTACTTCTTTTCAGATGACAGCTGTTAAACAAGAGGAGGTAGACACAGCCAGTGATACCAGCGGTGGCCAAATTACCCATGGTAATTCTGAAAAACTTACTTATGATTGTTTGTACATCGCAAAGAATGTTTCTTCTTCTTCACTAATGCATGCTATTTAATCAGTCTTTTTTTATCACTTATGCATGCAAGTTGATCAAGTATATGTAATAAAAAAAACTTCTTTCATGGTCCAGTAGGTGTTCTGTTTGCTATTCATAATGCTCTGATTTATTTGTTGTTACATGTACAAGACTGCTTACTGCTTCCCACTGACCATATACAATAGATAGTCTTTTCTACCTTTCACGTATACACACAAGCTAATTAGCCCCTCTGTTTGTTTATGTTGTCCTCTATTTGCTATTGCAAACTCTTACCATGATCTCCTTATCTATTCAACACAGACGAACCACTGTATCGGAAGCACAATAAGCCATACGAGTATATTCATCGGCCACGCAAAGCAGCTCAATGCAAAAGTTCAAAGGCAACAAAAATCCATGTAAAACCTGGGAAGTACATTCTCCATGGTAAGAGCTACATTACTCTTCTCATTCCATCAACTCTCGCAACAACTGCTAAAAGATATAACTTTGTACAATTTAACATAGGTGAGCCTTGCATCCACTACTTAGATGAGTTTAGTCACCACATTGTGTAGGGCAACACAGTTAAGCTCTACAACCATAATGTTCGTACACTGCGAAAGATCATCCGCAGCACCACCACACCTGATAACTACTATGTGTGCCACATGACAGAAACATTTGCAACACAAGGCAAAAGAATGGTAATCCTTTGCAATTACTCTGCCCGGTTTCATATAATAGCATGGTATAAAATGATATAGTGACTAACCTTTACTGTTATTTTCAGTATTTTAGCGTTCCCTTTTTCCACACATGGATGCTGACCATGGTGAACTGCCAATCACTACTGGAGACGGAACTACCGCTGTCTCGGCCCGCTTTATCAAGGGTGTTGACAAAATGGCCACCATCACTAAAGGCTGGAGCGACTTCTTCCGTCAGGCACACATGAACGAAGGGCAAGTATATGCTTTCGCCTTCAAATGCACTTCCAAGGGACTGCGTCTACTCAATATAAGCAAGTTACAAAAGCCCCTTGTTATGTAACTTAGTATTAATATAGATGCCTACCAAGACTTCTGTGTTTATCATCCTTTTGGATCTTATGTAATCCCCTAAGACCATCCTGTGCATTTAGCTATCGGTTATTTGCTGCTTAGATTGCTATGTGGTATACTTTTGAAACAACCTTGATGGAAGAAATATATGCTTTCGCCTTCAAGTGCACATCCAAAGGCCTCTGCATGATTGTCTATCCGATCTAAACATATCACAAGAGTCCTTTTCTGCATGATTTGTTGCATCATTTCCAATCTTATGTACTTACTGCATACAGTATGAGCTATTCTTTTTGAACAACAATATGTTAATGCATGCTCTTACAATAATTAGCTTACACTCGGCCTTTGCGCCATTGACGCAACGGGTCATCTAGTGGGTAATAGAAAGAGAGTGAAGAAAGGGCGATCCTAGAAAAAAAATCAGCAGTACATCATGTTACCATTTAGCATAGATCTGTGTTTTTAATAAATAGTCGCTACCCCTGCTCTGTGTCAGTTTCCTAATCAAAAGATAAGTGAGAACCCCTTCTAGGGAAGTTATGGGCCTTTTTGTAAGCTGCTTCGACATGGTTCTCTTGATGCACCCTAGTGTGTTCGTTAAAGTCTATATTTATTGGGGCGTGCTACGCGCAAGATCAGCCGGGTCGCGAGTCGTCAGATCTGCCGCATCGAGCGGCCGAGCGCGTCTCCACCATTGAAACACATGTCTTGTTGCAGAATTATTTCTGCAACACATGACTTGTTGCGGATTTTTTTGCAACAGTTGTTTTGTTGCAATTTTTTTGCAACTGAGGTTTTCTTGTAATTTTTTTGCAACTGAGATCGTTGTTGCAGAAATTTTCTGCAAGAGTAATTTTATTGCAGAACAATGAAGGAAATATACCCTAGAGGCAATAATAAAGTTATTATTTATTTCCTTATTTCATATAAATGTTTATTATTCATGCTAGAATTGTATTAACCGGAAACTTAGTATATGTGTGGACACATAGACAAACAGAGTGTCACTAGTATGCCTCTACTTGACTAGCTCGTTGAATCAAAGATGGTTAAGTTTCCTATCCATAGACATGAGTTGTCATTTGATTAACGTGATCACATCATTATAGAATGATGTGATTGACTTGACCCATTCTGTTAGCTTAGCACTTGGTTGTTTAGTATATTGCTATTGCTTTCTTCATGACTTAGACATGTTCCCATGACTATGAGATTATGCAACTCCCAGATACCGGAGGAACACTTTGTGTGCTACCAAATGTCACAACGTAACTGGGTGATTATAAAGGTGCTCTACAGGTGTCTCCGATGGTACTTGTTGAGTTGGCATAGATCGAGATTAGGATTTGTCACTCAGATTGTCGGAGAGGTATCTCTGGGCCCTCTCGGTTATGCACATCACTATAAGCCTTGCAAGCAATGTGACTAATGAGTTAGTTGAGGGATGATGCATTACGGAATGAGTAAAGAGACTTGCCGGTAACGAGATTGAACAAGGTATTGAGATATCGACGATCGAATCTCGGGCAAGTAACATACTGATGACAAAGGGAACAACGTATGTTGTTATGCGGTTTGACCGATAAAGATCTTCGTAGAATATGTAGGAACCAATATGAGCATCCGAGGTTCCGCTATTGGTTATTATTCGAGATGAGTCTCGGTCATGTCTACATAGTTCTCGAACCCGTAGGGTCCGCACGCTTAACGTTCTGCGACGATCGGTATTATGATTTTATATGTTTTGATGTACCGAAGGTAGTTCGGAGTCCCGGATATGATCACAGACATGACGAGGAGTCTCGAAATGGTCGAGACATAAAGATCAATATAATGGAAGCCTATATCTGGACATCGGAATGGTTCCGGGCGAAATCATGATTTTACCGGAGTACCGGGAGGTTACGGAACCCCCCGGTAAGTATATGGGCCTTATTGGGCCATAGTGGAGAGAGAGAGGAGACCAGAGCAGGCCGCGCGCCCCTTCTCCCTCTGGTCCGAATTGTACTAGGAGGGGAGGGGGCGGCGCCCCCTTTCCTTCCTCCCTCTCTCCCCCTTCCTTCTCTCCTAGTCCAACTAGGGAGGGGGGGGGGTGAATCCTACTCCCGGTGGGAGTAGGACTCCTCCAGGGCGCGCCATAGAGGGCCGGCCCTCCCCCTCCTCCACTTCTTTATATACGGGGGAAGGGGGCACCCCATAGACACACAAGTTGATCAGTTGATCTTTTAGCCATGTGCGGTGCCCCCCTCCATCATAATCCACCTCGGTCATATGGTAGCGGTGCTTAGGCGAAGCCCTGCGTCGGTAGCATCATCATCACCATCATCATGCCGTCGTCCTGACGGAACTCTCCCTCGAAGCTCTGCTGGATCGTGAGTTCATGGGACGTCACCGAGCTGAACATGTGCTGAAATCGGAGGTGCCGTGTGTTCGGTACTTGGATCGGTCGAATCATGAATACGTACAACTACATCAATCGTGTTGTCATAATGCTTCCTCTTATGGTCTACGAGGGTACGTGGACGACACTCTCCTCTCTCGTTGCTATGCATCACCATGATCTTGCGTGTGCGTAGGAATTTTTTTAAATTACTACGTTCCCCAACAGTGGTATCAGAGCCAGATTTATGCGTAGATGTTATATGCACGAGTAGAACATAAGTGAGTTGTGGGCGATACAAGTCATACTGCTTACCAACATGTCATACTTTGGTTCGGCGGTATTGTTGGATGAAGCGGCACGGACCGACATTACGCGTACGCTTACGCGAGACTGGTTGTACGGACGTGCTTCGCACACAGGCGGCTGGCGGGTGTCAGTTTCTCTAACTTTAGTTGAATCGAGTGTGGCTACACCCGGTACTTGTGAAGGTTAAAACAGCACATACTTGACGAAATATCGTTGTGGTTTTTATGCGTAGGTAAGAACGGTTCTTGCTCAGCCCGTAGCAGCCACGTAAAACTTGCAACAACAAAGTAGAGGACGTCTAACTTGTTTTTGCAGAGCATGTTGTGATGTGATATGGTCAAGACATGATGCTAAATTTTATTGTATGAGATGGTCATGTTTTGTAACAGAGTTATCGGCAATCGCGAGAGCCATATGGTTGTCGCTTTATTGTATGCAATGCAATCGCCCTGTAATTGTTTTTACTTTATCACTAAGCGGTAGCGATAGTCGTAGAAACAATAGTTGGCGAGACGACAACGATGCTGCGATGGAGATCAAGGTGTCGCACCGGTGACGATGGTGATCATGATGGTGCTTTGAAGATGGAGATCAAAGGCACAAGATGATGATGGCCATATCATATCACTTATATTGATTGCATGTGATGTTTATCTTTTATGCATCTTATTTTGCTTAGATCGACGGTAGCATTATAATATGATCTCTCACTAAATTTCAAGGTATAAAGTGTTCTCCCTGAGTATGCACCATTGCGAAAGTTCGTCGTGCCGAGACACCACGTGATGATCGGGTGTGATAAGCTCTACGTTCACATACAGCGGGTGCAAGCCAGTTTTGCACACGCAGAATACTCCCGGGTTAAACTTGACGAGCCTAGCATATGCAGATATGGCCTCGGAACACTGGAGACCGAAAAGTCGAGCGTGAATCATATAGTAGATATGATCAACATAGTGATGTTCACCATTGAAAACCACTCCATCTCACGTGATGATCGGACATGGTTTAATTGATTTGGATCACGTGATCATTTAGATGACTAGAGGGGTGTCTATCTAAGTGAGAGTTCTTAAGTAATATGATTAATTGAACTTTAAATTTATCATGAACTTAGTCCTGGTAGTATTAGCATTTCTATGTTGTAGATCAATAGCTCGCGTGTAGCTCCCCTATTTTATTTTTGATATGTTCATAGAGAAAACTAAGTTGAAAGATGTTAGTAGTAATGATGCGGATTGGATCCTCATTGCTGCACAGAAGAATTATGTCCTTGATGCACCACTAGGTGACAGACCGATTGCAGGAGCAAATGCAGATGTTATGAACGTTTGGCAAGCTCGATATGATGACTACTTGATAGTTTAATGCACCATTCTTTACGGCTTAGAGTCGGGGCTTCAAAGACGTTTTTGAAACACCACGGAGCATATGAGATGTTCCAAGAGTTGAAATTAGTATTTCAGACTCATGCCCATGTCGAAAGGTATGAGACCTTTGACAAGTACTTTTCCTATAAGATGGAGGAGAATAGCTCAGCTAGTGAGCATATGCTCAGAATGTCTGAGTACTACAATCACTTGAATCAAGTGGGAGTTAATCTTCCATATAAGATAGTGATTGACAGAGTTCTCTAGTCACTATCACCAAGTTACTAGAACTTCATGATGAACTATAATATGCAAGGGATAACGGAAACGATTCCCAAGCTCTTCGTGATGCTAAAATCGACGAACGTAGAAATCAAGAAAAGCATCAAGTGTTGATGGTTGACAAGACCACTAGTTTCAAGAAAAGAGCAAAGGGAAGAAGGGGAACTTCAAAAAGAACGGCAAGCAAGTTTATTCTCCCATGAAGAAACCCAAAGCTAGACTCAAGCCCGAAACTGAGTGCTTCTACTGCAAAGGAAATGGTCACTAGAAGTGGAACTGCCCTAGATACTTGGCGGAAAGAAGGATGAAAAAATAAACAAAGGTATATTTGATATACATGTTATTGATGTGTACTTTACTAGTGTTTATAGCAACCCCTCGGTATTTGATACTGGTTCAGTTACTAAAGAGTAGTAACTCGAAACGGGAGTTGCAAAATGAACAGAAACTAGTTGAGGGCGAAGTGACGATGTGTGTTGGAAGTGATTCCAAGGTTGATAAGATCATCATCGCACACTCCCTATACCTTCGGGATTGGTGTTGGACCTAAATAAAAAATGTTATTTGGTGTTTGCGTTGAGCACGAATATGATTTGATCATGTTTATTGCGATACGGTTATTCATTTAAGTCAGAGAATAATTGTTGTTCTGTTTACATAAATAAAACCTTCTATGGTCATACATCCAATGTAAATGGTTTACTGAATCTCGATTGTAATAATACATATATTCATAATAGTGATGCCAAAGATGCAAAGTTAATAATGATAGTGCAACATATTTGTGGCACTGCCGTTTAGGTCATATTGGTGTAAAGCGCATGAAGAAACTCCATGCTGATGGGCTTTTGGAATCACTTGATTATGAATCACTTGATGCTTGCGAACCATGCCTCATGGGCAAGATGACTAAGACTCCGTTCTCTAGAACAATGGAGCGAGCAATGCACCCTTGTTGGAAATAATACATACTGATGTATGCGGTCCGATGAGTGTTGAGGCTCGCGGCGGGTATTGTTATTTTCTGACCTTCACAGATGATTTGAGCAGATATGGGTATATCTACTTGATGAAACATAAAATCTGAAACATTTGAAAAGTTCAAATAATTTTAGAGTGAAGTGGAAAATCATCGTAACAAGAAAATAAAGTTTCTACGATCTGATCGTAGAGGAGAATATTTGAGTTACGAGTTTGGTCTTCATTCGAAACAATGCGGAACAGTTTCGCAAACTCACGCCACCTAGAACACCACAACTTAATGGTGTGCCCGAACATCGTAACCGTACTTTATTAGATATGGTGCGATCTATGATGTCTCTTACCGATTTACCACTATCGTTTTGGGGTTATGCATTAGAGACAGCTGCATTCACGTTAAATAGGGCACCATCTAATCCGTTGAGACGACACCATATTAACTGTGGATTGGCAAGAAACCAAAGTTGTCGTTTCTTAAAGTTTGGGGTTGCGATGCGTATGTGAAAAAGTTTCATCCTGATAAGCTCAAACCCAAATCAGAGAAATGTGTCTTCATAGGATACCCAAAGGAGACAGTTGGGTACACCTTCTATCACAGATCCGAAGGCAAAGACATTCGTTGCTAAGAATGGATCCTTTCTAGAGAAGGAGTTTCTCTCGAAAGAAGTGAGTGGGAGGAAAGTAGAACTTGATGAGGTAACTGTACCTGCTCCCTTATTGGAAAGTAGTTCATCATAGAAATCTGTTCCTACACCAGTTAGTGAGGAAGCTAATGATGATGATCATGTAACTTTAGATCAAGTTACTACCGAACCTCGTAGGTCAACGAGAG
Source organism: Aegilops bicornis (assembly GCA_021605145.1). Classification (NCBI taxonomy): domain Eukaryota; kingdom Viridiplantae; phylum Streptophyta; class Magnoliopsida; order Poales; family Poaceae; genus Aegilops; species Aegilops bicornis. The sequence goes on along the minus strand of CM038673.1, from coordinate 164,946,894 downwards.
TGAGATCCGCACCAGAGTGGTACGGTAATCCTGTTCTGGGGGTCATGTTACTTGACCATGATGAACCTACGAACTATGAGGAAGCGATGATGAGCCCAGATTCCGCAAAATGGCTTGAGGCCATGAAATCTGAGATGTGATCCATGTATGAGAACAAAGTGTGGACTTTTGTTGACTTGCTCGATGATCAGCAAGCCAAAGAAAATAAATGGATCTTCAAGAGGAAGACGAACGCTGATAGTAGTGTTTTTGACAAAGATAGACTTTTCGAAAAAGGTTTTTGACAAAGTTCAAGGTGTTGACTATGATGAGATTTTCTCACTCGTAGCGATACTTAAGTCTGTCCGAATCATGTTAGCAAATTGCCACATTTTATGAAATTTGACAAATGGATGTCAAAACTACATTCCTTAATGGATCTCTTAAAGAAGAGTCGTATATGATGCAACCAGAAGGTTTTGTCGATCCTAAAGGTGCTAACAAAATGTGCAAGCTCCAGCGATCCATCTATGGACTGGTGCAAGCATCTCGGAGTTGGAATATACGCTTTGATGAGTTGATCAAAGCATATAGTTTTATACAGACTTGTGATGAAGCCTATGTTTACAAGAAAGTGAGTGGGATCACTACAACATTTCTGATAAGTACATGTGAATGACATATTGTTGATCGAAAATAATGTAGAATTTTCTGGAAAGCATAAAGGGTTATTTGAAAGGAGTTTTTCAAAGAAAGACCTCGGTGAAGCTGCTTACATATTGAGCATCAAAATCTATAGAGATAGATCAAGGCGCTTGATAAGTTTTTTCAATGAGTACATACCTTGACAAGATTTTGAAGTAGTTCAAAATGGAACAGTCAAAGAAGGAGTTCTTGCACTGTTGCAAGGTGTGAAGTTGAGTAAGACTCAAAGCCCGACCACGGCAGAAGATAGAGAGAGAATGAAATTCATTCCCTATGCCTCAACCATAGGTTCTATAAAGTATGCCATGTTGTGTACCAGATCTATTGTATACCCTACCTTTGAGTTTGGCAAGGGAGTACAATAGTGATCTAGGAGTAGATCACTGGACAACAGTCAAAATTATCCTTAGTGGAATAAGGATATGTTTCTCGATTATGGAAGCGACAAAAGGTTCGTCGTAAAGGGTTACGTCGATGCAAGTTTTGACACTGATCCAGATGACTCTAAGGCTCAATCTGGATACATATTGAAAGTGAGAGCAATTATCTAGAGTAGCTCCATGCAAAGCATTTTTAACATAGAAATTTACAAAATACATACGGGTCTGGATATGGCAGACCCGTTGACTAAACTTCTCTCACAAGCAAAACATGATCACACCTTAGTACTCTTTGAGTGTTAATCACATGGCAACGCGAACTAGATTATTGACTCTAGTGCAAGTGGGAGACTAAAGAAAATATGCCCTAGAGGCAATAATAAAGTTATTATTTATTTTCTTATTTCATGATAAATGTTTATTATTCATGCTAGAATTGTATTAACCGGAAACTTAGTACATGTGTGGATGCATAGACAAACAGAGTGTCACTAGTATGCCTCTACTTGACTAGCTCGTTGAATCAAAGATGGTTAAGTTTTCTAGCCATAGACATGAGTTGTCATTTGATTAACGGGATCACATCATTACAGAATGATGTGATTGACTTGACCCATTCCATTAGCTTAGCACTTGATCGTTTAGTATATTGCTATTGTTTTCTTCATGACTTATACATGTTCCTATGACTATGAGATTATGCAACTCCAGGATACCGGAGGAACACTTTGTGTGCTACCAAACGTCACAACGTAACTGGGTGATTATAAAGGTGCTCTACTGGTGTCTCCGATGGTACTTGTTGAGTTGGCATAGATCGAGATTAGGATTTGTCACTCCGATTGTCGGAGAGGTATCTCTGGGCCCTCTCGGTAATGCACATCACTATAAGCCTTGCAAGCAATGTGACTAATGAGTTAGTTGCGGGATGATGCATTACGAAACGAGCAAAGAGACTTGCCGGTAACGAGATTGAACTAGGTATTGAGATACCGACGATCTAATCTCGGGCAAGTAACATACCGATGACAAAGGGAACAACGTATGTTGTTATGCGGTTTGACCGATAAAGATCTTCGTAGAATATGTAGGAACCAATATGAGCATCCAGGTTACGCTATTGGTTATTCACCGGAGATGAGTCTCGGTCATGTCTACATAGTTCTCGAACCCGTAGGGTCCGCACGCTTAACGTTCTGTGACGATCGGTATTATGAGTTTATGTGTTTTGATGTACCGAAGGTAGTTCGGAGTCCCGGATATGATCACGGACATGACGAAGAGTCTCGAAATGGTCGAGGCATAAAGATCGATATATTGGAAGCCTATATTTGGACATCGGAATGGTTCCGGATGAAATCGGGATTTTACCGGAGTACCGGGAGGTTACCGGAACCCCCCGGTAAGTATATGGGCCTTATTGGGCCATAGTGGAGAGAGAGAGAGAGAGAGGAGACCAGGGCAGGCCATGCGCCCCCTCTCCCTCTGGTCCGAATTGGACTAGGAAGGGGGCGCCCCCCTTTCCTTCCTCCCTCTCTCCCCCTTCCCTCTCTCCTAGTCCAACTAGGGAGGGGGGGGGGGAATCTTACTCCCGGTGGGAGTAGGACTCCTCCAGGGCGCGCCATAGAGGGCCGGCCCTCCCCCCTCCTCCACTCCTTTATATACGGGGGAAGGAGGCACCCCATAGACACACAAGTTGACCAGTTGATCTTTTAGCCGTGTACGGTGCCCCCCTTCATCATAATCCGCCTCGGTCATATCGTAGCGGTGCTTAGGCAAAGCCCTGCGTCGGTAGCATCATCATCACCGTCATCACGCCGTCGTGCTGACGGAACTCTCCCTCGAAGCTCTGCTGGATCGTGAGTTCGTGGGACGCCACCGAGCTGAACATGTGCTGAACTCAGAGGTGCCGTGTGTTCAATACTTGGATCGGTCAGATCGTGTAGATGTACGGCTACATCAACCGCGTTGTCATAACGCTTCCGCTTACGGTTTACGAGGGTACGTAGACGACACTCTCCTCTCTCGTTGCTATGCATCACCATGATCTTGCGTGTGCGTAGGAATCTTTTTAAAATTACTACGTTCCCCAACAAACATAGACCCATCATAGACCATTGTAGCACCGCATATGTTTCGGAAACATAGCCCCTATTGCAGAAGCGCATTCAATGAAGGATGGTATGCGGGCCCTCACTTGGATGTCTGTCATGCTGTCATGCAGGGAAGGTGGCGGACGTGACCGCTGCGATTTGCCGGGAGATGGTAAGTGTTTTCCATATCTATTTGTATATTTTGGTTGAAAGATTAAAAGAAAATCTTATGTATGAATTTGCCTTCATAGGTACGTTTCCAGAATATTATTTTTGAAGGGGATTTTTAGAATATCATAATTGTGTTAGGTTCTGTTCATATGTTGCAACAAAAACTAGTGGTTAAATGACATTTTGAAGATGGTGCCAATATCGAAAGCGTCATTTATTTGTGAACATAGAAGTTCGAGTCTGCAACAATGACCAGCACAACTTGCAACATACAAGTTTGTTTAACGAGAAAATACAGTATAAACACGCCCGGTTTCGTAAAATTTAAACACACAACAGCACACCCCTCTCAAGCACAAGCACAACCATGCAAAAGAAAAAAACACAAGCACAACCGCGTTGTAGGACGAACAGCAGAACACACCACAGCTTCACACGATCAAACGTCCATCTTGACATAGAGGTCCAACTTTAAGACGGCGGTGCTCGACGTGGCGCCGAACTTGCTCATCAGGCTGTACCCCCTCGCCAGCCGGAACCTGCCCGTGCCACCGACCACGGCCCGCTCTGCCGCCGCCTTCCCGTCCGGGCTGAAGTCGACGCGGCCGCCCAGCACCAGGGTGCTGCCCTTATAGCCCCCGTTCGTGAACACCACGGTGAGGAGCGTGGAGAACACCCCGGAGTCCTGCAGGTCGGCCTGCATGGTGATCCCCTGGGCGCGGCCGACGAGCTGCGACGCCGCGTCGGACCCTTGACGGAGCTCGTCGTCGAAGACGCTGAGGGTGCCGTACGTGGAGTTGCCCCCGAGCGGGGAGTCTGTGACATGGACCGTGGTGGCGTTGGCGCCAGAGAACGTCTCGTGGATGTAGAGGCGGATGTGCGTCGTGCCGTCGTCCCCAGCGCCGGCAACCAGCGTCCCGGTGGTGGCAACGAGAACGGCGGCGAGAAGATAGAATATGGTTGCCGTCATGGTGATAACTAATGATGTGAGACTTGGATTTAGAATGGATTTGTCTATTGCATATACTGTGCATATACACACACACACACAAAAGAGGCAAGTCTTGTTTTGGCGGTTGTTGCTGGTTTAGGTATGATAATAGCGGATGCTGCCGCACATGGTACGGTAGTTGCAGTGGCATCAGTGAACACCAAACAGCAAAAGCGGGTGAGTTGTAGCTGGTGGAGTAATCGTGCCGCATTGTCCTCCTTTTGGGACCAAAAATGGTGGACACCAACCATGATAGGTCAGCAGCAGTCCTACATTGTCCACCTTCACACGATAGGGTAGGGTTAATTTCTGTAAAGAGGAAAAATCAATTACCTGACTTAAATTTGAAAGACATCACCTCTTTGTGATGAACATGGCTATAATTACTATAATAAATTGAATATTGGAATCGGTCTACTATCCTATCAATTTAAAATTATGTAATTTCTAATCAGCGAGACATGCACTACTGGGAAAAGGAGTATAAGGCCAACTCCAGCGCACGACCCCAAACGGACGTCCGTTTTGCCCGAATTCTGTCCATTTGGGTAGGGTAATGGGGTCGTGTCCGGGCAGTTTCTGGGATGCGATGGCCTTGCGCCCAACGAGCGAACGCATCCTGTCTGTGTACAATTTTCTTTGCAAGTCCATAACTTTTTTTCATCATTGATTTTTGGTACATGAGAATACATCAGCAAATTTTGACTAGAAAAATAAGACCAAATTAAGAAAAGAAGAACCATAAGAATACATTTTAGAAGATATCCAACTTCTATAACTGCTCCTGTAAGTTGGATTAGTGTCTTCTCGACGCATTCATTGTTAATTTGTGGACGAGGCTCGGTCTTGCGTGCTTCTTTCTTCTTCGAGTCTAAAGAAGTAGACGTTGCTTCCTCACATCTAGTCTTATGTCTAGCCTTTATTCTAGCAACAAGTGCACTAGTCTCATCTCTGGCCTCTATGCTAGCTAAAAGTGCACGAACATCTACTAAATTGTGTTATATCAATATATCAATGTACTCTTCTTCCCAAAACCAAAACTTGCATCCATTCTACACAATAAACTTTTAAGTTAGCATAACTAGTCAAATCCTAAAGCATAATTGATGAGGACATGGCTACCTTCGATACGACCAAAAATATTGCATACATGTATATTTGTGAGGTGATTTCTAATGCAAACTATGCAATAATTTATTTATGTCATCCAGGACAAAAATACTTCACAAACTTTTGTGCCATGTCTAATTGCAGGTGTATGGGACATTTGTACAATCCACATATGAAGATAAGGGAGAAAGAGATGTTTACTTGCTATTCAAAAAGTTTTCTCACGTCACTTTTGGCCCAAGAGAAGATATAGTCCAAGTCTCTCACGTTCTGGACTCAGATTCGGACTGCACAGACATACCTGACTCAAAACGTCAATAACTTTTTCATCCGGACTCCAAATTGGGTGATTCTTTTTTATTGGAAAACAGATTTCGTGCACTTTCCAACCCAATTGGATTCACCTTCAAATTCATCCGGAGCGTTGAGTTATGGACGAAACAATCTGATCTGCAGCAGAATCCGAGTCAAACTACAAGTCCAAAGGTGTTACGTCACCTCCACTTGGGCCCATTGGCCTTGTACGACCTAGGGTTAGTTTTAGGCTGCCTTGGGACGTCCTCCCACCTCCTTGGCCTCCACCCCTTGCTCCTATATAAGTAGATCCATCTAGTAGCTTTTTCCTTAGGATTTGTTTAGTTAAAAGTTAGCCATTGCAACTTCGTGTACTTCGTTTGTGTCCAACGACCAGACCAAGACCGCTTCCGGATCCCCACCTTTATCAATACTTCATATATATTTGCAATATTCAGATTGCTTTATCATATTCTTGCTTGTTCTTCGATTGCTTGTAGGAATAGACCTTCGTGGTCAGGTTGATCGTGCTCCGGCGTGGTCAATAACCTCTCGGAGTTGGTTTAGCGATTGCTAAGGCGCAACGTCGTGCACGTTTGTAGTCGGATCGCCAAAGTCATCTCCACCAAATCGATAGTTATCATCTCATCGAAAGATCGGGACACCCCGCCTCTATCAACAATCGAAGCTAAAAAGTAGCACATACCTCATCGTTTAAGCACTTCATGAACACCCATCCGGGATGTTCCAGGGTTGTAGACACGCGGTGCACGACCTTCTTTGTGCAGCCGTCGCACTTAACGAGTGGCAACGGTGCACCGACGAGCTTTTGGGCTAGCACCGAGCCCGGCCGACCACCATTCGTGTATCTGTAGGCGGACCACCGACGGTGTAGATCCGAGCGGTTAGAGGAGGAGCCACTACCTGCATGCGGCCTTGCGGCCTTGCCGGGGCCGGAAGGCCCCGTGCCTGGCCAGTCCATGGCACGGCGCGGCCTCCCACAGTCGGGCGAGCTCAAGACCGATCGGATCCGCTCCAAATCCGGCCGCGGGGTGGCCGCGGTTGGGTAGCTCGGGGGCGTCGAGGGGAAGGGGATGGGCCAGCGCGCGTCCGAACTGCACAGTTGCAATGGCAGCGGCGGCTGAGGGAGTCCTGGATTAGGGGGTATCCGGACAGCCGGACTGTGTACAACGTCCGGACTATTGAAGCGATACAAGACTCAAGACTTCGGCCCGTGTCCGGATGGGACTTTCCTTGGCGTGGAAGGCAAGCTTGGCGATCCGGATATTCTATTTCCTTCCTTGTAACCGAATCCATGTAAACCCTAGCCCTCTCCGGTGCCTATATAAACCGGAGAGGTTGGTCCTTAGTAGGCCGATCACAATTACAATCATACCATCATAGGCTAGCTCTTAGGGTTTAGCCTCTACGATCTCGTGGTAGATCTACTCTTGTACTACCCATATCATCAATATTAATCCAGCGAAGTAGGGTTTTACCTCCATCGAGAGGGCCCGAACACAGGTAAACATCTGTGTCCCTTGCTTCCTGTTACCATCAGCCTTGACGCACAGATCGGGACCCCCTACCCGAGATCCGCCGGTTTTGACACCGACATTGGTGCTTTCATTGAGAGTTCCTCTGTGTCGTCGCCGTCAGGCTCGATGGCTCCTTCGATCATCATCAATGACACTGTCCAGGGCGAGACTTTCCCCCCGGACAGATCTTCGTGTTCGGCTGCGGCCGCCTTGCGGCCAACTCAACCAGCCATCCGGAAGCAGATCGACAGCTACTCCCCCAGCCACGTGTCGTTGAAACTTGAACTACGGCGGACATCCGCGGAGACTTGATCTTCGATGGATTTGGGCCTATGCCAGAGCACGGACGGTCGCGACGAGCACGGCTTAGACTCGCCGTCGGACGAAGCTCGGGTATCGCCCGTAGTATCTCCGGACCTAGATCCGGAGCAGGATGCGCCGCCTAAGGGCGGAGGGATGGACCCCGCCCCAGTCGCGCACTCATCGCCGGCGGTGGAGCCGAACACGGGTTTTACCTCTGCGGTGGCTCAGACTCGAACCCCGGATTCGTGATCCGGACGTTGGTTCCAGTCCGCACACTCCCGATCCGGTCGAGCCAAAGTTGGGCTCCGTAGTGGATTTCACCGCTGCGGATATCTTTCCAAGACTCGCCCTTCGCGACATATGCCGACTCATTAAAGTCTCTCTCTTTGTCAGGAGGCTCTCGGCCGAACTATGTCCGGCTCGAGTGGGGAACAGGCGGTGAAAGAATTCGTTGCCCACCCACCACCCACTTCATTGCCACGGTCGATGATTTAACCGAGGCACTAGATTTCAAATCCGAAGACATCGACAGCATAGACGACGATGCAGGAGAAGAACACGAAGCACCGCTCACTGGGCGGTGGACAACCGCCTACCCCTATGATATATGTATGGCGGACACCCCGAAGGAAACCAATGGCGATGAGGCAGCGGAGAATAATCCCTCAGGGAAAAAAGCAAAGCATAGGCATCGTCGATGCCGCCCCAAGCCCAGCCACAGGAATACCGGCCCAGAAGACGAAAACAATCTGGATGGCGCCGAAGATGAATACAACCCTATTCGGCTTGCCTTTCAGCAGACCGGACTGGCCACTGTGGGATACTTGGAAAGGGACAACTATACGCCCCCCTCCGAGGACGAGGCAAGCCTCGGTAATGACGAATTCGGCGTGCCTGAAGATCCAGTGGAACAAGCCCGCTTCGAGCGACGGCTCATGGCCACGGCAAAGAGCCTGCAAAGGAAGCAACAACAGCTTAAAGCTGACCAAGATTTGCTGGCGGACAGATGGACCAAGGTCCTGGCCACCAAAATATACGGACCCGGCCGCCCCGACAAAGGGCACACAGGGCACAACCGGCCACCCCAACCTAAGCAGGAAAACCGAAGGCACACACCCCAACGTCAACACACCACTATGGTCCAAAACAACACGAACGACACAAGAAGAAGCATCCTCAAGCCCCGTCGCAATGGTCATAAGCGTCAAGTCAGGAAAGCTGGTGCTAATTTCAGCAACTCCCAGTCCGGTCAATGGACAAAGAAGAGCTCAGACCTATCAGGCCCGAACCACAGACTCGATCAACCATGCGAAATTCATGGTACTCCTAGAAGGATGGCAAAGCATACCAATAGAGAATGCCGGATCCTCAAAAAAAAAAAAAAGCGGCTGGTGCGTCGAAACAATGAAGGGAGGCTTACGGTCAAGAGCCCCCTCCATAGCATATAAAATCGGCCGCTACGCCCCTGCATCACGCTAACCACAAAGAACTCGATTCTAGTACCTAAGAACATAGCAAACCAGGGGCTCCATAAAACATAAAACCCCCGCAAGTGTGAAATCACAAACAACATCTCTTAAAACATGCTGGGGGCAAAGGCCAGGTTTTTCTGGCCCATCACTCTAAACGGTTGTCCTCGGATCACCAAACAAATACTACGCCAAAGAATAAATCTTCGGCATCTTCCCACCATGGGGTAATTTACCGTACGCTAACGGGACAAACCACATTGGCTGGATCCCGCGTGGTAAATCACTCATGCCAACACCATGTGATGTAATCACACCTATAGGCAAGGCCAAATCCCGCCCTAACGCGGATATCATACAGCTGCCGGAGTAGCGAGTCGCGCATGCCTATCAAGATTTTGATATGACATACGACTATCCGGACACCAACTGAGGAGTCCGCGCTACCCAACGGTATAACGACTGGGATTACCAGGGTCCGATCAGGAGCCCTCGGACCAACCACAAGAGGACGCTCGGCTACCCCCGAGTATTTGCCTTACAAACTAACTTTGATGCAGAGCAAGATAGATGACGTGGAATCGGCCGGGACACACAAGGAGCCCCCCCCCCCCTAAAAGAAGGCAGTCCGGATTCACTCCCGATCCACTGACAACTCCCTCCAGTCCGGCCATCACAGGTTCCGCCAAAAAACACCTCTTTTCATAATCATACATCATACTCATATGCATAGACATATCATTTCGCTACAATACGTAGACTTAAATAACACTTACCGGACGTCGCTTTTCATCGACACCTTGTGTTACGCCCGATTATGCCAGGGGCTTCACAATACGGCAATAAAGTCTGACCACCTTCTCGGTCGTTCGGCACCCCGAACTTATAGCACTATACGCATCAGCTCCGAATCATGTCTTGGGTCATTGGTTGGGTTTGCCCGGCTCCCTTGTTTTGGTACCTTACGTTCCGTTATATCGGCTAAGGTAGCGCAGGAGAACTATCGCGATTGTGTCCCGGATCTGCCGGATGAGCACCTCGAGAGAAAGCCGAAAACCGACTGTCATGATATAGCGAGAGCTGGTCAGCTGTTCGAGAGGTTGTAAAATCCCTAAAGATTTATTCCGCACAACGCCATTATAAATGCAGAGTGCGACGGATCGGTCTTCCGATCAGGCGCCAATAGATCCCCTAGTTCGGCCTTCCGAACACTAGGGGCTGCGCCGACCATACTCAAATTCCTGTGGCTAAGTGAGAGTAATAAAGCCTTGTCCGATTGCCTGGTTCGTGGTGAGAAACGCCTCCGCAAAGGGACCCAACTATGGGATGAAGAGCGTTCAGATATATCCCGAACACTCCCGTATTCTTTTTACGTAAAGCGTTTAATGACCGCCAACTCTCAGGATTTACATACATTAAACAACCGCACAGGAAGAACATATGTTCAAACAAAACATGCAATATATAAACGCCATAATCTCATATTACAAAAAGTGGCACGAATGCCCTAAGGGAAATATAATGTCTTTGGTATATTTATCCGCCGCAAGGCGGGCCCCCTTCATGACACCTTCAAAGTACAGTTCGGGCTTGCGATGCTCCTTACCCTCCGGGCGGCCCCTCACCATCAGCCTTCTCCGTCAAGCTTCCCCCAATGCACTTTTGCACGGGCGAATGCCATACGTGCACCCTCTATGCAGACCGATCGCTTAATAGCATCAACCCGAGGACAAGCGCCCGCAATCCTCTTCACGAGCTCGAAGTAACTTCTCGGAATTGACTCCACCGGCCACAGCCGGACAATCAGGTCCTTCATGGCTAGTTCGGCCGCCTGGTGCAGTTCGACCAGCTGCTTCAGCTGATCGATAAAAGGCACCGGATAGTTCGGTGCCAAATACTGCGACCAGAAATCCCTCTCCGCAGACTTCTTTTCCTCAGTTTGGTAGAATTGGGCGGCATCTGATATGCTGCGAGGAAGATCCGCAAACGCCCCTGGAAAAATAAGAATTCAGCTTGCCGCTTAGAATTCTTCCCAGTATCATGAATAAATGGCTAATAATCATGAAGGCCTTACCAGCCGCAACTTACCGGGATCTTGAATGTCCGTCTGACACCACAGGCTTCTTCCGGGCATCTTCCGCAGCTTGAGCGCTTGGGCGAGTTCGGCTTCTTTCTCTATTACACTCTGCTCCAAGCCCTCACTTTTCTTCACAGCCTCCTGGAGCTCCCGCTCAGCTGTGGCAACCCTGGCCTCATGTTTTTCACGAAGTGCCTGTTCGACGGCAGCCTTCTTGTTGGCATCATCCACAGCCTTCTTCAGTGCCTCATATTCGGCACTCGCTCCTAGGGCACACAACACAAATACTTCTAATAAGCACAATTGCTTATTTGTGCCTAATGCAAGACAATGTTTCATCATACCTTGTTTATCTTCTAATTGCCTCCTCATGCGGCTGTTCTTCCTCGGCTGTTCTGTGCTCTGCTTGATTCAGACACTTCCGCATTATGAGCGGTCGCCTTCTCCGCAGACGCCTTGTGTTCAAACAAAGAGGTACACGTCATTACCGTAAGTTCCCACGACAAAGAGGATTTGATCCCTGCCTGCTCCCTCTCCTTCACGGACAAAGGTATCGAGGCTACTACTCATATTATGACAATTCCTCAAAGGTTTCTCAGGAAACATACCTCAAAGGCCTTTATAAGGCCAAGGCAGGACTCGTTCAGCCTGCTCTCGGCGGACTGAATCTTTCCAATCACCGCACCCACAAGGGTCCGATGTTCATCGACAATAGACCCGTTCTGTAACGCTGTCGATAGGCCGCCTGGCAGCTCTGTCCGAACAGAGGCTGCCGACAGAGTAGGCAGGCCTCCCACCGTTGAAGGTGGCTGCTCGCCCGATCCGGGAGCCTTAGAGGTCTCCCGGACCTTGTCCAGCTTTGGGCCGAACCCAAGATCGCCCTCGCTGACGACACACTCCGGGGCCATCGCTCCCGTGTGTCCGGCCCCAGTGATATGCCCCCCCTGATCCGAGCACCGTTGAGACGACACCTCAGTGTCGCGCCGGGACTTTGGGGAAGGGGCCTCTGGAGGCGTCTCATTCGCCAAAGCATCCGAGCTCAGCGAATCTTCGGATGAGGATTGGCCGGCGCGAGACCTCGCCGGACTGTGCAGAATATAGCAGTAGTTAAAACTACTATACCCAAAAACAATCCCGGACGCGTATGCGTGTAAGGATTTTGTACACTTACGACTTCTCCAGGGGCTGGGCCCTGAGATCCCACTCCGGGCTGCTATCGACAGCCGTGGTGGATGCCTCTAGGAGGGAACTTTTTCTCCTCTTGGGCGATTCGGCCTCCAGGGACGGGGAAGCCACACGCTTCTTCCCACCTTCAGAGTGAGGCTGGTCCTCCTCTGCTTCTCCCTCTTCGTCTTCCGAAGAAGGAGCGTCGCTTGAGTCTTCGGAATTTGCGTCCGAAGCCTCGCGGTGACGGAGGCCACTCCGGGTCTTCTTGACCTTCTTGGAGGCCTCCTTCTTTGGCGCCTCGTAAGGCGCGGGGACCAGCATCTTCATCAGAAGAGGTCCGGCCGGTTCCTCCGGCAACGGGGCCGGACAATGTGTCCGCTCCACTTTCTTTATCCGTCCCTCAGGTCAGGATGAAACACAATTAGGATGTCCCCCTCATGACGTACCAGCTGAAGCATGAATAGACAGAGCTTGGCTGTGACTTACCGAGATTGGAGAATGGGATGACTGATACCCACGGTCCTCGGTGGGGCCCGGCCATGATTTGCCGGACTTAAAGAGCACCTTCCAGATATCCTTGTGGGAGGAATCATAAATCTCCCGAAGGGTCTGGTGCTCGACTGGGTCGAACTCCCACAGAGTACAAGCTCGGCGCTGACAGGGGAGAACCAGGAGAACTAGCATCACGTGGACTACATCCACAAGTTCGACGTCCCTGTCAACCACACCTTGAAGGCGCGTCTGGAGCAGTGACAGTTCATCAGACGAGCACCAGTTCGGGCCCTTCTCGGGCCAGGACGTGAGCCGCAGTGGAGCTTCGAATCTGAACTCTGGAACCGCCTCCCACTTTTTGCCGCGTGGTTCGGTGATATAGAACCACTGCTGCTGCCACTCCTTGACGGAGTCGTTGAAAGCGCCCTTCGGCCAAACGACCTTGGGCATCTTGCTCACCATGGTGCCGCCACACTCGGCGTGCTCGTCATTCACCACCTTGGGTTTTACGTTAAAAATCTTCAGCCATAGGCCGAAGTGAGGTGAGATCCGAAGTAAAGCCTCGCACACGACGATGAACGTCGAGATATTGAGGAAGGAGTTGGGGGAAAGATCATGAAAATCGATCCCGTAGTAATACATGATTCCACGAACAAACGGGTGCAGGGGAAACCCGAGCCCGCGGACAAAATGGGGAAGGAATACGACTCTCTCGTGAGGTTCCGGAGTGGGGACGACGTGTTCCGCCGGGGGAGACGGTGGCCGATCTTCTGAGCCAGATACCCGGCGTCCCGGAGCTTCTTAATATCCTTCTCCCGGACAGTGGAGGCCATCCATCTACCTCCTGCTCCGGATCCGGACATCTTTGGAAAGCCTCTCTTTGGTGGAAAGGAAGAGTGCTTGGGCGTTAGGGCTCGAAAAGAGGGGAATGAGCGAGCGGAAGGATAAAGGCATGGGTAAAGAGAAGGAGGTCTTGTCTCTTTATAGGGGCGGTAACTGCCTTTTGCGCCTCCCCACTTGCCTGGTTGAGCCCGTTTGCCTCCCGCTCGCCGCGATTAGCGGTGCGGTTGGTTTACCCACACCCGTATTGATGAGAATCCCGTGATGAGGGGGCACGATCTCCCCTTTGACAAGACGTGTCGAGGAAACCGCCTCGCGATATGCGCTGTAGCTGGTTGTAGCGAAACGGTTCGATGACCCGACCGTAATGACACGTCGGGTTGCCTAAAAGGTTGTCAGCAGATTGCATTTGTGAAACATTATTCTCTCTACGGTGGCATATGAAGATCATCTTGTGGATCCGGACACGGTTTGAGTGTTCGATAATTACCTTGGAGTATTCGGAGGAGGAACCCGCCCTGCAATGCCGAAGACAAGATCGCTACCGGACTCGTCGTCATTGAAGCCTGGTTCAGGGGCTACTGAGGGAGTCATGGATTAGGGGGTATCCGGACAGCCGGACTGTGTACAACGTCCGGACTATTGAAGCGTGAAGATACAAGACCCAAGACTTCGGCCCGTGTCCGGATGGAACTTTCCTTGGCGTGGAAGGCAAGCTTGGCGATCCGGATATTATATTTTCTTCCTTGTAACCGACTCCATGTAAACCCTAGCCCTCTCCGGTGCCTATATAAACCGAAGAGGTTGGTCCTTAGTAGGCCGATCACAATTACAATCATACCATCATAGACTAGCTCTTAGGGTTTAGCCTCTACGATCTCGTGGTAGATCTACTCTTGTACTACCCATATCATCAATATTAATCAAGCAGGAAGTAGGGTTTTACCTCCATCGAGAGGGCCCGAACCTGGGTAAACATATGTGTCCCTTGCTTCCTGTTACCATCAGCCTTGACGCACAGATCGGGACCCCCTACCCGAGATCCGCCGGTTTTGACACTGACAGCGGACGGAGGCGGCGACGAGGGAGAAGAGTGGAGAAGAGTGGATGGAGGGAGGGGCGGATAGAAAAAGGCGTCCCTATGCCACCGACGGGCGGGCCAGGGGAGGACACGTGCACACGACCCGCCCGTCCGCGCGCTGTCCGTTTCATCCCAAAAGCGGACCAAACTTGGGCTGCGGATGGGTCGAAAGAGGACAGAAAACAGACAAAGTCTGTTTGCGCCCGCGCGCTGGACCGTCTAATTTGTCTATTTTACCCCAAACGGACGCACCCGGATAGGATGGGGTCGCGTGCTGGAGTTGGCCTTAAAGCCTGGCTTTGGATACCGTCCTTGTTTTGTGTCCGATCGATAGCCGGACCGACCCTTTTAATCGTCCATCATTGCGAAGCCCGTGCCTAGCCATATATTTGTTCCCATGGCCGGCCTCCAAAGCACGACCCATATAAGCAACACGGTTGCGGGCCGACCCTGGTTGATTTTTGGCCCAAGACCGTTTTGACATTGTCTTTCCATATTGTTTGTTCTCCTCTCTTCCCGATGCTCTGTCCGCCGCTCCGACCCCCAAACTCCCAACCCGCCTCTATCCTCCGCTCCTTGCACACAGGCAGTGTCGAGCCGTCGCCACGTGCGTGCAAGATGAACCTAGGACACACCACGGTCCAGGTTCATAGGATGCAGTAGCCTATAAGAACATCCCACGCAGCCTATAAGATGAACCTAGGAGGCACCAAGTGACCTCAAAGGAGTGACGAGCGCTACATATTACTCACCGCTGATATTTTGAAAAAGTAGCACTAGCGGGTACAAAATAGTACCCGGCAATGCTATAAGCATAGTAGTGGTGGGCAATATTTAAAATCCGCCACAAGTAAACTCTTCTCAAGATCCCCCACAGGGTGAAAAATAGTAGTGGCGGTCGATATGAAACGTCCGCCAATGCTTTATCATTAACCAATGGTGGGCTATACAGAACACCCGCCACACATATCCTTCGATAACTCGCGCCAAAACGTTCAAAATTCGAAAAGTTTGCAATGGCGGGCATTGTGGGCTGCCCGTCACAAAGGTAAAACAAAATCCAGCAAGACCTCCCGATGTTTCGACGATCCTGATAGGAGCCGCGTATCTCGTTCTCAAGACACGGCGTATGAGCTATGGTTGCAGCGACCAAGTCCACGAGTTGCCCTAGGCGGCGCCGCAAGCTGCTCTAGTTTGGACCAGCACTGGCCCACCTGCTTATGTGGAACTAGGAATCCGTGTGTTCATGACGCCCTATGATTTAATTAATTATCAGGATTATTATGTTGGAAAGTTTTAAAATCAAAGTTGGGCCTTACTGGAAGAGTTTTATTCAAAGACAAATTATCAAGGGGGTCCCATAAAACCCCAAATGTGTTAGGAGCACTCATTAAGGAACATAACACCGGTATTATGGAAATTTGGGCGGTAAGAGTGGAACAAAACACCAAGCAAAAGGCCGAGCTTTCCACCCTTTACCAAGTATATAGATGCATTAATTAAAAAGAGATATTGTGATGTTGCATGATATCCATGTCCCAACATGGAACAACCTGCACTGCACCTGCAACTAGCAACACTATAAGAGGGGCTGAGCAAAGCGGTAACATAGCCAAACAATGATTTGCTAGGATGATGGTGGTTAGAGGCTTATCATAGCAATTCGGAGGCTTGCAAACAAATGGTGGGTGTCGAGACCAAACGATAGCAATGAGACAACTAGCAAGCAAAGATAGTAGTGATATCCAAGGTAATGATCATCTTGCTTGGAATTTCGCTTGAAAGAAGATCGAATCCATGAAGTAGTCGAACAAGCATGGTTGAATGAATCCTCACACTCGAAATGTTACCGGGAACTATCGAGAAGAAGCACAACCGGAAAGAAGCAAGCGACACGGTAAAACAAACATAGCATAATCATGGCATGATGCACAACCAAGTATGAGGCATGTCCGATTTAATGAGTCATGGCAAGATGCAACAGCCAAATACTGCACATTGAGTGAAGCTCAATATGCAACGAGTAGCATATTGACAAAACTCCACATTGATCATTTAGTTCAATCTTGTTTAGGTACTCAACAATATTAAATGTTGTTTAACATGGCAGGAGGCGAAGCCTAAGTAAACTACCTATCTAGGCAATTTAAGTGAGGCCGGAAACAACACATAACAACTCCGAAAAATCCTCATATGCAATTTTCGAATTTGCCACTGTTGTGCCTAAAACATATTTTTAGAGTTGTTAAACATGAAAAGTAAGTGCACCATGTTATTCTACACATTTTTATAGTCAAATTACATATATAGTTCATTTAATTCGGAGCTACAATTATTTAGTTATAAAATAAACCATTTTAGCATGGCATTTATGCAAACTAGAGAATACCCCGTGCGTTGCTGTAGGAATCGATTGCAATATATTTCATTGATTGGATTGTATGAAAGTTCCATCGTTGAATTAATAATATATGTACTAAAGCTAAACATAAATATTATTGCGTAGTCAGAACATATTTTGAATATAAGTGGCATAACGTAATGGATTTTTTTCATGCGTGTTGAGTGGATCTTTGATGAGGTGGCATGTGATGAGGTGAAAGGTGTATGATCAACTAATAATGGAAAACTTTTTCTCATGCATATAGTGGTGGGCCTTTGATGAGGTGGCATGTATGCATGTTGAGATAAATAGAATAATGTGATCAACTTCTTATGCATATAGGATTAATTTAAACATCAATTTTAAACATTTTTAACATGGATAAAAGTTGGATATTATAAAACTACATGAAATTCTAAGCAAGTATATATATATATATATATATATATATATATATATATATATTTCATTTTAAACCGATGCACCATTGAATTTATATGAATTTTACCAAATGCAATAATACATTGAAGATTTGTACAATTTTTACTAAGTAAACAAAAATACATGAGGACATGTGCAAAAGACTGGGCTGGCTCTGGTCTATGACCAGTGGGGCCGTTGGATGGACAACCAGGTCAAGGGTGAAAATGTCAACAATGCGCCGAGACCCATATGTCAGTGAAACAATAAAGTAAAAGGGCAAGCAAAAATATGTTGAGCCTGATATATTAAAAAAAGGACCATCCACGATTAGCCCTTGGAGGAATATCTTTCCCTAAAAGCACGGATTGACTTTGTCGGATTTACTGTCACAATACGCTTCTTCTCGTGATTTTACGCTTTCAGTTTGAATCTAAAACATATTCGAGGAGGTACTATTCCTGTACGTCAAAATCATTACGATCCTGCCGGTACGACAAAGATTTGGTCTTTCTGGCTGTACGTTGGCCCAGCTTGCAACGCAGGGAGGAAAAAACACTTGGGCCTTCTGGCTGTACGTTGGCCGGTACGAAAAAGATTTGGTCCTTCTGGCTGTACGTTGGCCCAGCTTGCAACGCAAAGAGGAAAAAACACTTGGGCCTTCTGGCTGTACGTTGGCCCATCTTCAGTGCAACGCACAGAGGAAAAAAATACATGCTTGCGATAGGATTTGAACTCGCGGCCTTCCACGCAATACTTCTAGCACCAGCCAACTGAACTGGGTCGGCCTATGTTATTTATCTTCGCTTGGTTTTCTTAACAAATAGTACCACCTCACCCTTTTACAAGGACAACCATCAATTTATATACATGTTCAAGTTACCTGTCATCAATCATCCTAATAAGCCAGCCCAGAAATTGGTAATCAGTGGATGATGAGGGTGCCCACAAAAGAAAATATTGAAGAAAGGAGCGAAGCAAGGAAGGATTCTCAAGAAAGAAGGAAGGACAATATGGTGGGCAATTAAACGGGGCAAGGAAGGAATCAGTACTATATGAAATAATAATAAAAGGATTCCTAATGCATGATTGACAAATATGGTGGGCAATTAAGAAATATTCCTTCCCAAGACACGCTTGAATGCTTGCTGCATAATATAATAGGATTCCTAATGCATGCTTGTGAATTATGAGGGGCAATTAAGAGAGGTTCTAAGATGAGGGGCAATTAAGAGAGATTCCTAAGACACGTTATGTGTGCTGCATAAATAGTAAAGGTGCGTGGGATAATTAAGAAAGGGGTTCATGCATACTTGCATTGCACGTTATGTAAACAAGATTCAGACTAATTAAGTGTCTGGCAGATTTTTTGTGCTAGCTGATTACAATTATTACTTCAATGCATGGCTTCTATTAGATGTTACTAAAACATACTCTCAACCTCTTTCTCCACACCATCTTATGCATGCAATGACCACCACAGCTATATGCTCTCCTCTATCTCATTTGAGCATGCAACTTACACAACGAAACATCACATTCCAATGAGAGGCTTCATTAATGAATGCGAAGAAGCTCGCTGCCTGGACTATACATGATCGTCCAATAGAGGCTGGAAGGAGGACAATGGGGCTTAGGAGATGTTGATAACAGACTGGGACAAAGAGACGAGGACGGACGGAAATAAGTCGGAGGAATTTTATTTTCAGAGACAGATAACAACGTCTTCCGTTGCAACGCACGGGCACTTGTGCTATCTTTCCCTAATAATAAAGCATGGATTGACTCCGCGGGTTCACCGTCACAATAGCTTCTTCCCGTGAATTTACGCTTTCAGTTTTTTTCTTCAACACGTCTATATTTATTTTCTATATCCAAGGTGGTACTAATCTATCTATATATACACGAGACACCAATCTCCATAACCCTGGCTGCAGCCTCTAACCCTCCAATAAATACTGGCTCATGAAAGAGAAGGCAAAAGGTGGGTCCGGCGATAGAGGCGGACTAGCAGATGGAGCCATCGGACGAGAGGAGGCATACGATGAGGCAAATTCTACAGGGTGCTTCGTCCCTCTTGCCGACCGTGAGCGAAAAAGGATGGAAGAGGAGGGCTAGGCGGCAAACCTTCGGAACCAGTTGAGAAGCGAGTCCCAGAGCCCCGTGGCGCTTTACAGCAACGCCGAGACCGTTAAATGCGCCTCTGGCGCCCGCCTAATCTATCGAGGGAATTAGCAGTTCCCGATTGGAGAGGAGGAAGAAGGGAACACGAGGATGAGACGACCGAGACGTTCGTTGTCTAGCAGCATACGGTGGGTTTGACGAGGACAACGGGTGTGCCGCGTGCGTCCGGTAACTGTGTTCGGCGAGCGTGACGTGCGATGCGCGCTCATGTGCACCACTCGGGCGGCAAAGCATGCTGGCCGGCTGCATGCGTCTCCGTCGTCATGTGTGTGGCGTGTGTCCAGCGTGCTGGGCTTGGTGTGCGTAATTATCTGATGGTCTGCTCTCTACGCAAACCACGGTCCTTTGGCATCAAGAACAACATGAATCAGGAAGGACACATCGCTGGTTTTTTTTGTTCGCTTCAGTGCTCTGGTACGCATCTTTAATTGTGTGGTTGCATAGTAGGAGACGAGGGGTGGGCTGTGACTTGAACATATGATCTGGTCATCTTGGTGTCATTTGTGAACTAAATTGGCTATCTTTGAGTTAAAAGAAGCACGAAGTAGATATAGATAATAAACATAGGAAGTAACATGAGGGAGAATTCAGAGTCATAGCTTCAGTTCAGGGTATCGAGCATATATTTTACAAATTCTTTTTTTTCATGGAATATATTTACAGATTCAATTCAAACCCAGGAAGCATCAAACATGTTAATATGAATTCCTCCAAGAAAGGATAAGTGTCTATAATTTTTTTCTGATAAAATACGTTTTGATGCAAGTTCCACACAAAAAAATATTTCTTAACTAAAAAATATGAGCAGATTATGCTTGCTGCACTATTATTTTTTAATAGATGCTTACTGCAACTATCACACTCGATTGGTTAGCTCGCTGCTGCTATTACTTCAGATTTGTTGATATTGCTATTTATTTCATATTCTACTTTTAAATTTTAGAATGTATCCATAGTCATCTAAAGAATGAATTATTAATAAAGTTATGCTCTTCAGTCAAATCAATTTACTGGGAATCATACCAAGCATGTTCTGATCAACGATCCATCCATTGTCTTATGGCATAGTTGCTCGACCTGGTCCATTCATAGGAACCGTTGTTTTTTCCTGTTGCACCGCACGGGCATTTGTGCTAGTATTTTTATTAAAAAAACTCCAAACACCACGAGTCACTTCATAACTTGAATTCGGATGGGCTAGATAGCCTAGCCAACAAGGTGACACCCTGTGTTTCTAGAGCCTGATATTTGATCCGTGGTCTCCTGGTTGTGATGGATCGTTGCTAGCCACTTAGCTATGAGTGTGTTCATGGAATAGGAGCAGATTGGCCACAAGTAAGCTATACATGCGACCGAACCAGGAGAAAAATAAGAAGAAAAACAGAGCCAGCCTTCTACTGGACATGGCTGGATGTGTGCATTCGGGTGTGCTGCAGCGCGTGTGTGGATAGAATCATAGAAGCAAAACAAGAAAAGAAAATGGAGGGCACTAGGTTTGAACCCAAGAACTACTAGATTTAAGTACTATTGCGCTAGCCAGTGGAGATGAGGTTGGGGGCGTGAAGAATCATGACATAAAGCATTTTTTTAACAGCCCCTTGGCAGGTCGTGGAATGCTTTTGTTTTCCTCTTATTCCATATGAAATACAATCAGTTAAAATAAGAAAGAATAGGGGAATATCCGATCGTTCACTCCAAAAAGAGGGTCCTATTGAAAAGGAAATTATGGCCTTGCCGTCAGGTGTTAGACTGCATATGGTATAAGAGATAACGTGTACAGGGTGTATCCTTATATAGTTTGTTTAATTCACATCTAGATATTTTTTAAGAATGTCACATTTAAGCTCCCATAAATATATATAATGCAGTAACAAGAAACAAAAAAAACTAAAAAAAAATAGACCACAAACAGAATGAACATCAATTTAGATATGACAAATAGACCCATCCTTATATATATAAAGAGCCACACCCGTATTAGGGTACCGTGCAGTTTCCCATAACAATAACGTTTTACATGGTATTAGATTAGATCTACGATTGTCTGCTTCCGCCCTGTCCCGATCGCGTCGATGGCTTCTTTGCCGGCCGCCGCCACTGCGATCTCCTCCGCCCCGGCTGCTGCTCCGGCCGCCGCCGCTCAGATCCCGTCGGCCTCTCCGTTCTTGGCATCCAGGTCGTTGGCCTCGATCTCCAGTGACCGTACCACACAGCCGCCTCCAGGCCAATCTGTCGCCGCCGGTCTACGGCACGGCCTCGCCGCCAGCGCCCCATGGCGCAGCCCCGTCGCCGGCACCCTACGGTGCGTCCCCGCCGCTCGGCCTGGTTCCAGGCTCGCAGCCGTACGGGTCCCCACCGCTCGGCTCCTCGCAGCCGTACGGGGCATAAGGGGCTCCGCCCACTCCACATACGCATGGGGCTCCGCCCGCGTACGGGTCTCCCGGGTCCTGGTGGGGGTACCCGCCAACGGGACGGTCGTCAGCGGGCCATCACTCACCCGCGGGACAGCACCCAGATGGCGCCCAACAATTGCAGCATCCGTCCAATCCGTGGCCGACTTCATCTGCGCAGCCGCCGCCCTACGGCCCCGCTGCACCGTTGGCTTACGCCTACCCGACAGCCTCGCTGACCCTGACTCCTTACACTAGTAGAAAAAGGGCCTGTTGTCCCGGTTGGTAAGGGCCTTTAGTCCCGGTTGGTGAACCGGGACTAAAGGGTCGGTACTAATACCTCCCCCCTTTAGTCCCAGTTCAATCCAGAGATAGGGAGTCCCGATTTTATGATTTTTTTTTTTGAAAATTTCAACACCAACCGGTTCACCAACCGGGACTAATGGAAATTTTATGATTTTGTTTTTTGAAAAAAAAATTTGAAATTTTTTTTTGAATTTTTTTTGAATAATTTTTATTTTCAAATTTCTGAATTATTTTAATCCCTAATATCTAATCAGCACCCCTCATCACTACTCAATTTATCCTCTTCTCTAATCACCCTCATCATTCCAAATCACCTAACTTCCCGAACGGTCACCCATCCTCCCACTCCCCAGCTGAGCACGCTTAACTTCCGGGTTCTATTCTCCCTCGTTTCCAAGTCTGCACTTGGTGTTTTCTGACAATAGTAAGATGTCAATCCTATTAACCCTCGTGAATTTTGCTTGAGCATGAATTGACACATTTCATCGTTTGAGTTTCAAACTATTGTTTTCAAAAACAATAATTATTTAGAAAACAATAGTTATTTTAAATAATTAGTTTGACCATGGTTTGATCATAGTTTGACCATAGTTTGACCATAGTTTGACCACAGTTTGACCAGATTTGACCAAAAATCAAAATAACTGAACAAATTATTTAGTAACACTAATATTCTAGAATAATTAGTTTGACCATGGTTTGACCATGTTTTGACCATGTTTTGACCATAGTTTGGCCACAGGTTGACCAGATTTGACCAAATTCAAAATAATCGAATAAATTATTTAGTAACACTAATATTCTAGAATAATCGGTTTGACCATGGTTTGACCATTGTTTGACCACAGTTTGAAATTTTTCGATTTTTCCACTCTAGATATTAAAAGCCCCGTAACTTTTTTTTTCTGTTAGGTTTTTGAGGATTTTGAAAATGTTTAACGGGGTTCCCCGGTTAAATTTGGATGTAACTTTTCGAGTAGATGATTTTTCATATAAAAACTTTTTCATCCGAGTTAGTATGCAAAAGTTATGCCCATATTTACAACTTTCGAGAGATTTTGCAAATAAAGTCGAAATTCACATTTGCAAATTTTCCCAACTACTAGACCACATATCACATGGGAAACTTATTTTCTTTTATTTTTTGACATTTCCATCATTTTCTTTTATTTTTTTAAAATTGAAAAGGCGATCCACGAAGTGGGGGGTGGAGAGTTTGAAAATGGGACCTTTAGTACCGGTTCGTGGCACGAACCGGGACTAAAGTCTCAACCATTAGTCCCGGTTCGTGCCTCAAACCGAGACTAAAGGTCTACTCTTTAGTCCGGTTTGAGGCATGAACCGACTAATCAAACATCGCCTTTTAGTCCCGGTTTGAGGCACAAACCGACTAAAGGGCACAGTGAACCGACTAATGCCTTAGCCGCACGAACCGGGATAAATGCTCACATTAGTCCCGGTTCTGGATTGAACCGGGACTATTGGGCTAAACCGGGGTGGACGATAGCCCCTTTTTCTACTAGTGTTATGGCGCATCCTCTTCATACGAGGCACCCTACGGCGGTTCATTGGCGGAGTTGGTGCCTTCCTCCATGCTGCCGAGTGGTGCTTCACCTCCAGTTTTTATGGGCCGCCGCCGCCATCGGATCATGGATTATATACTGCATCGTTCTACTTTGCGCATCTCATCCCGGTGAAGCTGATGACGGGTAACTACCTGCCGTGGCGTGCTCAGGTCTTGCCACTTCTCCGCAGTCGCTACTTGGAGGGCTTTGTTGATGGCACTCTGTCGTGCCCCCCGCCATATCACTCGGGGTACCATGCGTAGGTGGCTCAAGATCAGGCCATCCTCTCTGCCATCCAGTCCTCTCTTACAGAGGGGGTCTCGTCACTGGTCATCTTCGCCGCTACGTCTCGGGACACGTGGATGGTTCTTCATACCAGCTTTGCTTCGCAGTCTCAGGCGCGAGCTCACGCCATCCGCACTGCGCTTGGGGAGGTGAAGCTTCATGATCTCATCGTCACTGACTACTTCAACAAAGTGACGGGTATGGCTGACACGCTTGCTTCCATTGGCAAGGCGCTTGGTCCGGAGGAGTTCACCTCTTATGTGCTCAACGAAGTGAGTGACAACTATGATAATTTTGTGGAGAATATCAATGGCCGTGACACTCCCATCCATCTGCGTGAGTTGTACATGCGTCTCCTCGCTACAGAACATCGCATCTAGGCTCGCCGCTCTACGCCGAGCTTCCCTTCCGCCAACGCTGCAACGCGTGGGAAGGGGAAGCCCTACAAGCCACCAGCTGGTGGCAAACCTCCGCCGACCGCGCCTACTTCACGGAACACCACTACCTACATGGGAGGTCGGGTCCATGCATGTTGCCCTTCATGTGGTGCTCAGGTCCCCTGCCAACTGTGTGGACTTGATGGTCACCTTGCCTCCCGTTGTCATCGTCGCTTCAAGCAGGATTTCTTGGGGATCAGGAACAATGGCAAGGGTAATGAGAAGCAGGCTGCCCTGCCGAGTCATGAGCAAGGGCATACTCCTTCCTATCTAGTTGATGCAACTTGGTACATGGATACGGGAGCTACCAATCACCTGACGAGTGACATAGGTAAGCTCTCTACACAAGAGTTGTAGCGTGGACACGTAGCGTGGACACGATCAGGTTCGCACCGCTAATGGGGAAGGTATGCATATCTCACATATTAGTCAGGCATCACTTCTTACACGTCGATCCACACAGTTACGAGGCACAAATAGCGTGTGTGTGTGTGTGATACGTCTCCAACGTATCTATAATTTTTGATTGTTCCATGCTATTATATTACCTGTTTTGGATGTTTAATGGGCTTTAATATACCTTTTTATATTATTTTTGGGACTAACCTATTAACCGAAGCCCAGTGCAAATTGCTGTTTTTTTTCGTATTTCAGTGTTTTGCAGAAAAGGAATATCAAACGGAATGAAACCTTCGCGAGGATCGTTTTTGGAACAAACGCAATCTAGGAGACTTGGAGTGGAGGTCAAGAAAGCCACGAGGAGGCCATGAGGCAGGAGGGCGCGCCCTAGGGGGTGGGTGCGCCCCCACCCTCATGGGCCCCTCGCAGCTCCACCAACCTACTTCTTTCACCTATATATACTCTTATACCCTGAAACCTTCGGGAGAGCCACAAAACACCTTTTCCACCGCCGCAACCTTCTGTACCCATGAGATCCCATCTTGGGACCTTTTCCGGTGATCTGCCGGAGGGGGATTCGATCACGGAGGGCTTCCACATCAACACCATAGCCTCTCCGATGATGTGTGAGTAGTTTACCATAGACCTTCAGGTCCATAGTTATTAGGTAGATGGCTTCTTCTCTCTCTTTGAATCTCAATACAAAGTTCTCCTTGTTTCTCTTGGAGATCTATTCGATGTAACTCTTTTTGCGGTGTGTTTGCTGAGATCCGATGAATTGTGGGTTTATGAACTTGATTATCTATGAATATTATTTGATTCTTCTCTAAATTCTTATATGCATGATTTGATATCTTTGCAAGTCTCTTCGAATTATCGGTTTAGTTTGGCCTACTAGATTGATCTTTCTTGCAATGGGAGAAGTGCTTAGCTTTGGGTTCAATCTTGCGGTGTCCTTTCCCAAAGGATGTTAGGGCAGCAAGGCACGTATTGTATTGTTGCCATCGAGGATAAAAAGATGGGGTTTATATCATATTGCTTGAGTTTATCCCTCTAGATCATGTCATCTTGCCTAATGCGTTACTCCGTTCTTATAAACTTAATACTCTAGATGCATGCTGGATAGAGGTCGATGTGTGGAGTAATAGTAGTAGATGCAGAATCGTTTCGGTCTACTTGACACGAACGTGATGCCTATATTCATAATCATTGCCTTAGATATCATCATAACTGTGCACTATTCTATCAATTGCTGTGCCTTAGATATTTGAGAGAAGCCACTAGTGAAACCTTTGGCCCCCGTGTCTATTTTGTTGGAAATATGCCCTAGAGGCAATAATAAATTAGTTATTATTATATTTCCTTGTTCATGATAATCGTTTATTATCCATGCTATAATTGTATTGATAGGAAACTCAGATACATGTGTGGGTAGATAGACAACACCATGTCCCTAGTAAGCCTCTAGTAGACTAGCTCGTTGATCAATAGATGGTTACAGTTTCCTGACCATGGACATTGGATGTCGTTGATAACGGGATCACATCATTAGCAGAATGATGTGATGGACAAGACCCAATCCTAAGCCTAGCACAAAGATCATAGTTCATATGCTAAAGCTTTTCTAATGTCAAGTATCTTTTCCTTAGACCATGAGATTTTGCAACTCCCGGATACCGTAGGAATGCTTTGGGTGTACCAAACGTCACAACATAACTGGGTGGCTATAAAGGTGCACTACAGGTATCTCCGAAAGTGTCTGTTGGGTTGGCACGAATCGAGACTGGGATATGTCACTCCGTGTGACGGAGAGGTATCTCTGGGCCCACTCGGTAGGACATCATCATAATGTGCACAATGTGACCAAGGGGTTGATCACGGGATGATGTCTTACGGAACGAGTAAAGAGACTTGCGATAACGAGATTGAACAAGGTATCGGGGTACCAACGATCGAATCTCGGGCAAGTACAATACCGCTAGACAAAGGGAATTGTATACGGGATTGATTGAGTCCTTGACATCGTGGTTCATCCGATGAGATCATCGTGGAACATGTGGGAGCCAACATTGGTATCCAGATCCGCTGTTGGTTATTGACCGGAGAACGTCTCGGTCATGTTCGCATGGTTCCCGAACCCGTAGGGTCTACACATAAGGTTCGATGGCGCTAGGGTTATAGGGAATAGATATACGTGGTTCTTGAATGTTGTTGAGTCCGGATGAGATCCCGGACGTCACGAGGAGTTAGGAATGGTCCGGAGGTAAAGATTTATATATGGGAAGTCCTATTTTGGCCACCAAAAATGTTCGGATTTTTCGGTATTGTACCCGGGAAGGTTCTAGAAGGTTCCGGAGTGGGGCCCACCTGCATGGGGGACCCACATGAACGTGGTAGTGGGGGCAAGGCCCCACACCCCTGGTCAAGCGCGCAAGATCCCCCTTAGAAGGAATAAGATCATATCCCGAAGGATAAGATCAAGATCCCTAAAAGGGGGATAACAATCGATGGGGAAAGGAAAGGATGGGATTTCTTTCCTCCCACCTTTGCCAACGCCCCAATGGACTTGGAGGGCAATAAATAACCCCTCCACCCCTATATATAGTGGGAGGCGCATGGGAGCTGCACCCTTGCCTGGCGCAGCCCTCCCCTCTCCCAAGTCCTCCTCCTCTCGGCGGTGCTTGGGGAAGCCTGCAGATTGCCACGCTCCTCCATCACCACCACACCGTCGTCTTTGCTGCTGGATGGAGTCTTCCCCAACCTCTCCCTCTCACCTTGCTGGATCAAGGCATGGGAGACGTCACCGGGCTGTACGTGTGTTGAACGCGGAGGTGCCGTCCGTTCGGCACTAGGATCTCCAGTGATTTGGATCACGATGAGTACGACTCCTTCAACCCCGTTCTCTTGAATGCTTCCGTTTAGCGATCTACAAGGGTATGTAGATGCACTCTCCTTCCCCTCGTTGCTAGTTTCTCCATAGATAGATCTTGGTGACACGTAGGAAAATTTTGAATTTCTGCTACGTTACCCAACAATGGCATCATGAGCTAGGTCTATTGCGTAGATTCTTTGCACGAGTAGAACACAAAGTAGTTGTGGGCGTTGATTTTGTTCAATATGCTTACCGTTACTAGTCCAATCTTGTTTCGACGGTATTGTCGGATGAAGCGGCCGGACCGACCTTACACGTACACTTACGTGAGACAGGTTCCACCGGTGACATGCACTTGGTGCATAAGGTGGGTAGCGGGTGCCGATCTCTCCACTTTATTCGGAACGGATTCGATGAAAAGGGTCCTTATGAAGGGTAAATAGCAATTGGCATATCACGTTGTGGTTTTGCGTAGGTAAGAAACGTTCTTGCTAGAAACCCATAGCAGCCACATAAAACATGCAAACAACAATTAGAGGACGTCTAACTTGTTTTTGCAGGGTATGCTATGTGATGTGATATGGCCAAGAAGAATGTGATGAATGATATGTGATGTATGAGATTGATCATGTTCTTGTAATAGGAATCACGACTTGCATGTCAATGAGTATGACAACCGACAGGAGCCATAGGAGTTGTCTTAATATATTGTATGACCTGCGTGTCATTGAACAACGCCATGTAATTACTTTACTTTATTGCTAACCGGTAGCCATAGTAGTAGAAGTAATAAGTTGGCGAGACAACTTCATGGAGACACGATGATGGAGATCATGATGATGGAGATCATGGTGTCATGCCGGTGACGATGATGATCATGGAGCCCGAAGATGGAGATCAAAGGAGCAAAATGATATTGGCCATATCATGTCACTATTTTGATTGCATGTGATGTTTATCATGTTTCTACATCTTATTTGCTTAGAACGATGGTAGTAAATAAGATGATCCCTCATTAAAATTTCAAGAAAGTGTTCCCCCTAACTGTGCACCGTTGCGAAAGTCCGTCGTTTCGAAGCACCACGTGATGATCGGGTGTGATAGATTCTTACGTTCACATACAACGGGTGTAAGCCAGATTTACACACGCGAAACACTTAGGTTAACTTGACGAGCCTAGCATGTACAGACAGGGCCTCGGAACACAAGAGACCGAAAGGTCGAGCATGAGTCGTATAGTAGATACGATCAACATGAAGATGTTCACCGATGATGACTAGTCCGTCTCACGTGATGATCGGACACGGCCTAGTTGACTCGGATCATGTAATCACTTAGATGACTAGAGGGATGTCTATCTGAGTGGGAGTTCATTAGATGAACTTAATTATCCTGAACATAGTCAAAAGCCCTTTGCAAATTATGGCATAGCTCGCGCTTTAGTTCTACTGTTTTAGATATGTTCCTAGAGAAAATATAGTTGAAAGTTGACAGTAGCGATTATGCGATCACTAGAAAGCTTAGGTCCTTAATGCACCGCTCAGTGTGCAGAACCCCAAAACGTCGTCTGTGGATGTTGCAAACATCGGACATACACGTTTTGATAACCACGTGATAGTTCAGTTAAACGGTTTAGAGTTGAGGCACCAAAGACGTTTTCGAAACGTCGCGGAACATATGAGATGTTTGGAGGGCTGAAATTGGGATTTCAGGCTCGTGCCCACGTCAAGAGGTATAAGACCTCCGACGATTTTCTTAGCCTGCAAACTAAGGGAGAAAAGCTCAATCATTGAGCTTATGCTCAGATTGTCTGAGTGCAACAATCACTTGAATCGAGTGGGAGTTGATCTTCCAGATGAGATAGTGATTTTTCTCCAAAGACATTGCCACCAAGCTGATAGAGCTTCGTGATGAACTATAACATATCAGGGATAGATATGATGATCCTTGAGCTATTCGCAATGTTCGACACCGCGAATGTAGAAATCAAGAAGGAGCATCAATTGTTGATGGTTAATGAAACCACTAGTCTAAGAAGGGCAAGGGAAAGAAGGGATACTTCATGAAACGGCAAATCAGCTGCTGCTCCAGTGAAGAAACCCAAGGTTGAACCCAAACCCGAGACTAAGTGCTTCTGTAATAAGGGGAACAGCCACTGGAGCAGAATTACCCTAGATACTTGGTAGATCGGAAAATTTGGCGAGGTCGATAGAAGTATATTGGATATACATTATGTAATGTGTACTATACTAGTACTCCTAGTAGCACCAGGGTATTAGATACCGGTTCGGTTGCTAAGTGTTAGTAACTCGAAATAAAAGAGCTACGGAATAAGCGGAGACTAGCTAAAGGTGAGCCGACGATATGTGTTGGAAGTGTTTCCAAGGTTGATGTGATCAAGCATCGCTCGCTCCCTCTACCATCAAGATTAGTATTAAACCAGAATAATTGTCATTTGGTGTTTGCGTTGAGCATAGACATGATTGGATTATGTCTATCGCAATACGGTTATTCATTTAAGGAGAATAATGGTTACTCTATTTATTTGAATAATACCTTCAATGGTCTTGCACCTGAAGGAATGAATCTCGATCGTAGTGATACACATTTTCATGCCAAAAGATATAAGATAGTAATGATAGTACCACTTACTTGTGGCACTCGCCATGTAAGTCATATTGGTATAAAAGCATGAAGAAGCTCCATGTTGATGGATCTTTGGACTCACTCGTTTTGAAAAGTTTGAGACATGCGAACCATGTCTATTGGTGTATACGCATGATGAAACTCCATGCAGATGGATCATTTGGACTCACTTGATTTTGAATCACTTGAGATATGCAAATCATACCACATGGGCAAGATGACTGAAAAGCCTCGTTTTTGAAGATGGAACAAGATAGCAACTTGTTGGAAGTAACACATTTTGATGTGTGCAGTCCAATGAGTGCCGAGGCATGCAGTGAATATCGTTATGTTCTTACTTCACAGATGATTGGAGTAGATGTTGAGTATATTTACTTGATGAAACAAAAGTCTGAATTATTGGATGGTTCAAGTAATTTCAGAGTGAAGTTAAAGATCATTGTGACAAGAGGATAAAATGTCTATGATGTGATCATAGAGATGAGTATGTGAGTTACGAGCTTTGGCACGCAATTAATACATTGTGGAAATTGTTTCACAATTAATACCGCCTGGAACACCATAGTGTGATGGTGTGTCCGAACATCATAGTTGCACCCTATTGGATATGGTGCGTACCATGATATCTCTTATCGAATTACCACTATCGTTCATGGGTTAGGCATTAGAGACAACCGCACTCACTTTAATAGGGCACCACGTAATTCCGTTGAGATGACACCGTGAGAACTATGGTTTAGAGAAACCTAAGTCGTCGTTTCTTGAAAGTTTGGGGCTGCGGCGCTTATGTGAAAAAGTTTCATCGTGATAAGCTCGAACCCAAAGCGGACAAATGCATCTTCATGGGATACCCAAAATGGTTGGGTATACCTCCTAATTCAGATCCGAAGCAAAAGTGATTGTTTCTAGAAAGCGGGTCCTTTCTCGAGGAAAAGTTTCTCTCGAAAGAATTGAGTGGGAGGATGGTGGAGACTTGATGAGGTTATTGAACCGTCACTTCAACAAGTGTGTAGCAGGGCCGCATGGAAGTTGTTCTGTGGCGCCTACACCAATTGAAGTAGAAGCTTATGATGGTGATCATGAAGTTTTGGATCAAGTCACTACCGTACCTCGTAGGGGGACAAGGATGCGTACTACTTTAGAGTGGTACAATAATCCTGTCTTGAAGGTCATGTTGCTAGACAACAATGAACCTACGAGCTATGGGGAAGCGATGGTGGGCTCATATTCCGACAAATGGTTAGAAGCCATGAAATCCGAGATAGGATCCATGTATCAGAACAAAGCATGGACTTTGGTGGACTTGCCCGATGATCGGCAAGCCATTGAGACAAATGGATCTTTAAGAAGAAGACGGACGTGGACGGTAATGTCACCGTCTATGAAGCTCGACTTGTGGCGAAGAGTTTTTCACAAGTTCAAGGAGTTGACTACGATGAGATTTTATCATCCGTAGCGATGCTTAAGTCCGTCGGAATCATGTTAGCATTAGCTGCATTTATGAAATCTGGCGGATGGATGTCAAAAGCAGGTTTCCTTACCAGCCTCGGTGAGGAAAGGTTGTATGTGATACAAACCGTAAGGTTTTGACAATCCTGAAGAACGCTAACAAATATGCAAAGCTCCAGCAATCCTTCTAAGGACTGGAGTAAGCATCTCGGAGTTGGAATGTACGCGTTGATGAGATGATCAAAGATTTTGGGTTTATACAAAGTTTATGAGAAACTTGTATTTCCAAAGAAGTGAGTGGGAGCACTATAGAATTTCTCGATGAGTATATGTTGTTGACATATTGTTGATCGAAAATGATGTAGAATTCTGGAAAGCATATAGGGTTGTTTGAAAAGTGTTTTCAATGGAAAACCTGGATTAGGCTACTTGAACAATAAGCATCAAGATCTATAAGATAGATCAAAATGTTTAATAATACTTTCAAATGAGCACATACCTTGACATAATCTTGAAGGTGTTCAAGATGGATCGATCAAAGAAGGAGTTCTTGCACGAGTTGTAAGGTATGAAGTTAAGAGTTAAAGCTCGACCACGGCGAAAAGAGAGAAAGGACGAAGGTCGTCCCCTATGCCTTAGACGTAGGCTCTCTACGGTATGCTATCTTTGTGTACACTTTTGATGTGTGCCTTGCTACATATCCGGCAAGAGGGTACAAAGGTGATCAAGGAGTGGATCACCGGATA
Source organism: Aegilops bicornis (assembly GCA_021605145.1). Taxonomy (NCBI): domain Eukaryota; kingdom Viridiplantae; phylum Streptophyta; class Magnoliopsida; order Poales; family Poaceae; genus Aegilops; species Aegilops bicornis. Next base: position 164,914,122 of record CM038673.1, on the reverse strand, counting down.
GCGGTCAAAATTATCCTTAGAGGAATAAGGATATGTTTCTCGGTTATGGAGGTGATAAAGAGTTCGACGTAAAGAGTTGCGTCGATGCAAGCTTAACACCTATCCGGATAGCTCGAGTAGATATACGGATCGTATAATGGAGCAACAATTTGGAATAGCTCCAAGTGGAACGTGGTAGCAGCATCTATGATATGACATAAAGTTTTTGCGAAATACATAGGGATCTAAATATTGCGACCGTTGACTACCACCTCTCTCACAAGCATAAACATGATCAAACCCAGGCGATTGAGTGTTAATCACATAGTGATGTGAACTAGATTATTGATTCTAGTAAACTCTTTGGATGTTGGTCACATGGCGATGTGACCTGTGAGTGTTAATCACATGGCGATGTGAACTAGATTATTGACTCTAGTGCAAGTGGGAGACTGTTGGAAATATGCCCTAGAGGCAATAATAAATTATTTATTATTATATTTCCTTCTTCATGATAATCGTTTATTATCCATGCTATAATTGTATTGATAGGAAACTCAGATACATGTGTGGGTAGATAGACAACACCATGTCCCTAGTAAGCCTCTAGTAGACTAGCTCGTTGATCAATAGATGGTTACAGTTTCCTGACCATGGACATTGGATGACGTTGATATCGGGATCATATCATTAGCAGAATGATGTGATGGACAAGACCCAATCCTAAGCCTAGCACAAAGATCGTAGTTCATATGCTAAAGCTTTTCTAATGTCAAGTATTTTTTCCTTAGACCATGAGATTGTGCAACTCCGTGATACCGTAGGAATGCTTTGGGTGTACCAAAGCGTCACAACGTAACCGGGTGGCTATAAAGGTGCACTACAGGTATCTCCGAAAGTGTCTGTTGGGTTGGCACGAATCGAGACTGGGATTTGTCACTCCGTGTGACGGAGAGGTATCTCTGGGCCCACTCGGTAGGACATCATCATAATATGCACAATGTGACCAAGGGGTTGATCACGGGATGATGTGTTACGGAACGAGTAAAGAGACTTGCCGGTAACGAGATTGAACAAGGTATCGGCGTACCAACGATCGAATCTCGGGCAAGTACAATACCGCTAGACAAAGGGAATTGTATACGGGATTGATTGAGTCCTTGACATCGTGGTTCATCCGATGAGATCATCGTGGAACATGTGGGAGCCAACATGGGTATCCAGATCCCGCTGTTGGTTATTGATGGAGAACGTCTCGGTCATGTATCGCATGGTTCCCGAACCCGTAGGGTCTACACATAAGGTTCGATGACGCTAGGGTTATAGGGAATATATATACATGGTTACCGAATGTTGTTCGGAGTCCCGGATGAGATCCCGGACGTCACGAGGAGTTCCGGAATGGTCCGGAGGTAAGGATTTATATATGGGAAGTCCTATTTTGGCCACCAGAAAATGTTCAGGATTTTTCGGTATTGTGCGGGAAGGTTCTAGAAGGTTCGGAGTGGGGACCACCTGCATGTGGGGACCCACATGAACGTGGGTAGTGGGGGCAAGGCCCCACACCCCTGGTCAAGGCACCAAGATCCCCCTTAGAAGGAATAAGATCATATCCCGAAGGGATAAGATCAAGATCCCTAAAAAGGGGGGATAACAATCGGTGGGGAAAGGAAAGGATGGGATTTATTTCCTCCCACCTTTGCCAACGCCCCAATGGACTTGGAGGGCAACAAATAACCCCCCTCCACCCCTATATATAGTGGGGAGGCGCATGGGAGCTGCACCCTTGCCCCTGGCGCAGCCCTCCCCCTCTCCCAAGTCCTCCTCCTCTCCAGCGGTGCTTGGCGAAGCCCTGCAGGATTGCCACGCTCCTCCATCACCACCACACCGTCGTGCTGCTGCTAGATGGAGTCCTCCCTAACCTCTCCCTCTCACCTTGCTGGATGGCATGGGAGACGTCACCGGGTTGTACGTGTGTTGAACGCGGAGGTGCCGTCCGTTCGGCACTAGGATCTCCGGTGATTTGGATCACGACGAGTACGACTCCTTCAACCCCGTTCTGTTGAACGCTTCCGCTTAGCGATCTACAAGGGTATGTAGATGCACTCTCCTTCCCCTCGTTGCTAGTTTCTCCATAGATAGATCTTGGTGACACGTAGGAAAATTTTGAATTTCTGCTACGTTACCCAACATATTTTCCATCATATTAATCTTCGGTTAACTAGCTATTTCTGTCGCCGTTTATTTTGCAATCCTTAGTTTTCAATCTATACAACAAAAATACTAAAAATATTTATCTTATTATCTTTATCAGATCTCACTTTTGCAAGTGGCCGTGAAGGGATTGACAACCCCTTTATCGCGTTGGTTGCAAGGTTCTTAATTGTTTGTGCATGTATTAGGGATTTGCGTGTAGTCTCCTACTGGATTGATACCTTGGTTCTCAAAAACTGAGGGAAATACTTACGCTACTCTGATGCATCACCCTTTTCTCTTCAAGGGAAAACCAACACATGCTCAAGAGGTAGCAAGAAGGATTTACGGCGCCCGTTCTTGGGAGATCTACGCACAAGTCAAGACATACCAAGTACCCGTCACAAACTCTTATCCCTCGCATTACATTATTTGCCATTTGCCTCTCATTTTCCTCTCCCCCACTTCACCTTTGTCGTTTTATTCGCCCTTTTTCGTTCGTCTCTTTTTGCTTGCTTCTTTTGTGCTTGCTTGTTGGATTGATTGGTTGTCACGATGGCTCAAGATAATACTAAATTGTTTGACTTTTCCAATACCAACAATAATGATTTTATGAGCACTCTGATTGCTCCTATTACCGATGCTGAATCTTGTGAAATAAATGCTGCTTTGTTGAATCTTGTCATGAAAGATCAATTTTCTGGCCTTCCTAGTGAAGATGCCGCTACCCATCTAAACAACTTTGTTGATTTGTGCGATATGCAAAAGAAGAAAGATGTGGATAATGATATTGTCAAATTGAAGCTATTTCCGTTTTCGCTTAGAGATCGTGCTAAAACTTGGTTCTCTTCTTTGCCTAAAAACAATATTGATTCATGGAATAAGTGCAAAAATGCTTTTATCTCTAATTATTTTCCTCCCGCTAAGATCATCTCTCTTAGAAACGATATTATTAATTTTAAGCAACTTGATCATGAGCAAGTTGCACAAGCTAGGGAGAGGATGAAATGAATGATACGTAATTGCCCTACACATGGTTTGAATTTATGGATGATTATACAAAAAATTATGCTGGATTGAATTTTGCTTCTAGAAATCTTTTAGATTCGGTCGCGGGAGGCACTTTTATGGAAATCACTTTAGAGAAGCTACTAAACTCCTAGATAATATTATGGTTAATTATTCTCAATGGCACAACGAAAGATCTACTAGTAAAAAGGTTCATGCGATAGAAGAGATTAATGTCTTGAGTGGAAAGATGGATGAACTTATGAAATTGTTTGCTAATAAGAGTGTTTCTTCTGATCCTAATTATATGCCTTTGTCTACTTTGATTGAGAATAATAATGAATCTATGGATGTGAATTTTGTTGGTAGGAACAATTTTGGTAACAACGCGTATAGAGGAAACTTTAATTCTAGGCCGTTCCCTAGTAATTCCTCTAATAATTATGATAATTCCTACAACAACTCTTATGGAAATTTTAATAAGTTGCCCTCTGATTTTGTGACTAGTGTTAAATAATTTATGAATTCGCAAAAGAATTTCAATACTTTGCTTGAAGAAAAAATGCCTAAGATTGATGAGTTGGCTAGGAACGTGGATAGAATTTCTCTTTATGTTGATTCTTTGAAACTTAGATCTGTTCCACCTAAGCATGATATCAATGAGTCTCTCAAATCTATGAGAATTTCCATTGATGAGTGCAAAGAAAGAACCGCTAGGATGCGTGCTAAAAACGATGCTTTGTGAAAGCGTGTTCTTCTAGTTTTCATGATAACAATAATGAAGATCTAAAAGTGATTGATGTGTCTCCTATTAAATCTTTGTTTTCCAATATGAATCTTGATAAAGATGGGAACTTTAGTTAAAAGGCGTCCCAATGATTCGGAGTTTTTAGATCTTGATGCAAAAATTGGTAAAAGTGGGATTGAAGAGGTCAAAACTTTACATAGCAATGAACCCGCTATTTTGGATTTCAATGAATTTAATTATGACAATTGTTCTTTGATAGATTGTATTTCCTTGTTGCAATCCGTGTTAAATTCTCCTCATGCTTATAGTCCAAATAAAGTCTTTACCAAACATATCGTTGATGCTTTAATGTAATCCTATGAACAAAAGCTTGAATTGGAAGTTTCTATCCCTAGAAAACTTTATGATGAGTGGGAACCTACTATTAAAATCAAGGTTAAAGATCATTAATGCTATACTTTATGTGATTTGGGTGCTAGTGTTTCCACGATTCCCAAAACTTTGTGTGATGTGCTAGGTTTCCGTGAATTTGATGATTGTTCTTTAAATTTGCTCTTGCGGATTCCACCATTAAGAAACCTATGGGAAGTATTAATGATGTTCTTATTGTTTCAAATAGGAATTATGTGCCCGTAGACTTTATTGTTCTTGATATAGATTGCAATCCTACATGTCCTATTATTCTTGGTAGACCTTTCCTTTGAACGATTGGTGCAATTATTGATATGAAAGAAGGAAATATTAGATTCCAATTTGCATTAAGGAAAGTCATGGAACACTTTCCTAGGAAGAAAGTTAAATTACCTTATGAATCTATTATGAGAGCCACTTACGGATTGCATACTAAAGATGGCAATACCTAGATCTATTCTTGTTTTTATGCCTAGCTAGGGGTGTTAAACGATAGCGCTTGTTGGGAGGCAACCCAATTTTATTTTTCTTGCTTTTTGTTTCTGTTTAGTAATAAATAATTCATTTAGCCTCTGTTTAGATGTGTTTTTATGTTTTAATTAGTGTTTGTGACAAGTAGAACCAATAGGATCTTCTTGGGTGATAGTGGTTTGATCTTGCTGAAAAATACACAAACTTTACACTCACGAAAATAATTGTTAAAATTCACCAGAACGTGATAAAATACCAATTCTTTTTACAGTAGATCAATATACAAATTATCTAGGCTGTACTAGTTTTTCAGAAGTTTTGGAGTTCCAGAAGTATTCTAACAAATCATATTGCTACATATTGTTCTGTTTTTGACAGATTCTGTTTTTCGTGTGTTGTTTGCTTATTTTGATGAATCTATGGCTAGTATCGCGGTGTATGAACCATACAGAAGTTGGAATACAGTAGATTTAACACCAATATAAATAAAGAATGAGTTCATTACATTACCTTAAGGTGGTGATTTGTTTTCTTATACTAACGGAGCTCATGAGATTTTCTGTTGAGTTTTGTGTTGTGAAGTTTTCAAGTTTTTGGGTAAAGATTTGATGGATTATGGAATAAGGAGTTGCAAGAGCCTAGGCTTGGGGATGCCCAAGGCACCCCAAGGTAAAATTCAGGGACAACCAAAATCCTAAGCTTGGGGATGCCGGAAGGCATCCCCTCTTTCGTCTTCGTCTATCGGTAACTTTACTTGAGGCTATATTTTTATTCACCACATGATATGTGTTTTGCTTGGAGAGTCTTGTATGATTTGAGTATTTGCTTTTTAGTTTACCACAATCATCCTTGCTGTACACACCTTTTGGGAGAGACACACACGAATCGGAATTTATTAGAGTATTCTATGTGCTTCACTTATATCTTTTGAGCTAGATAATTTTGCTCTAGTGCTTCACTTATATTTTTTAGAGCACGGTGGTGGTTTTATTTTATAGAAATTATTGATCTCTCATGCTTCACTTATATTATTTTGAGATACTTTTAGAACAGCATGGTAATTTGCTTTGGCTATAAAATTAGTCCTAATATGATAGGCATTCAAGATGGGTATGATAAAAACTTTCATATAGAGTGCATTGAATATTATGATACTTGATAGATGTTTTGAGATATAAAGGTGGTAATGTCAGAGACATGCTAGTTGGGTAATGGTGAAATTGAGAAATACTTGTGTTAAAGTTGGCAAGTCCCATAGCATGCACGTATGGTAAACATTGTGTGACAAATTTGAAGCATGGAGTGTTCTTTGAGTGCTTTCCTTATGAGTGGCGGTCGGGGACGAGCGATGGTCTTTTCCTACCAATCTATCCCTCTAGGGGCATGTGTTGCTTTGAGGGCTAATAAACTTCTGCAATAAGTATATGAGTTATTTATGACTAATGTGAGTCCATGGATCATACACACTCTTACCTTTCCGCAATTCGCTAGCCTCTACGGTACCGTGCATTGCCCTTTCTCACCTTGAGAGTTGGTGCAAACTTCACCGGTGCATCCAAACCCCGTGATACAATACGCTCTATCACACATAAGCCTCCTTATATCTTCCTCAAAATAGACACCATACCTACCTATTATGGCATTTCCATAGCCATTCCGAGATATATTGCCATGCAACTTTCCACCGTTCTGTTTATTATGACACGCTCCATCATTGTCATATTGCTTTGCATGATCATCTAGTTGACATCGTATTTGTGGCAAAGCCACTTTCATAATTCTTTCATAAATGTCGCTCTTGATTCATCGCGTATCCCGGTACACCGCCGGAGGCATTCACATAGTCATATTTTTGTTCTAGTATCGAGTTGTAACATTGAGTTATGAGTAAATAAGAGTGTGATGATCATCATTATTAGAGCATTGTCCCATGTGAGGAAAGAATGATGGAGACTTTGAAAAAAAAGGAGGCCAAAGAAGCCCAAATAAAAAAGAGGCCAAAGAAGCCCAAACAAAAAAAATGAGAGAAAAAGAGAGAAGAAACAATGTTACTATCCTTTTTCCACACTTGTGCTTCAAAATAGCACCATGATCTTCATGATAGAGAGTTTCTTATTTTGTCACTTTCATATACTAGTGGGAATTTTTCATTATAGAACTTGGCTTGTATATTCCAATGACGGGCTTCCTCAAAATGCCCTAGGTCTTCGTGAGCAAGCAAGTTGGATGCACACCCACTTAGTTTATTTTGATGAGCTTTCATACACTTATAGCTCTAGTGCATCAGTTGCTTGGCAATCCCTACTCCTCGCATCGACATCAATTGATGGGCATCTTGATAGCCCGTTGATTAGCCGCGCCAATGTGAGACTTTCTCTTTTTTTGTCTTATCACATAACCCCCATCATCATATGCTATTCCACCTATAGTGCTATATCCATGGATTGCGCTCATGTATTGCGTAAGGGTTGAAAAGGCTGAAGCGTGTTAAAAAGTATGAACCAATTGCTCGGCTTGTCATCGGGGTTATGCATAATGGGAGCATTTTGTGTGACAAAAATGAAGGATGGCCAAACTATATGATTTTGTAGGGATAAGCTTTCTTTGGCTATGTTATTTTGATAAGACATAATTGCTTGGTTAGTATGCTTGAAGTATTACTATTTTTATGTCAATATTAAACTTTTATCTTGAATCTTCTGGATCTGAACATTCAGGCCACAATAAAGAGAATTACATTGAAAATTATGTTAGGTAGCATTCCACATAAAAAATTCTATTTTTATCATTTACCTACTTGAGGACGAGAAGGAATTAAGCTTGGGGATGCTTGATACATCTCCAACGTATCTATAATTTTTGATTGTTCCATGCTATTATATTATCTGTTTTGGATGTTTAATGGGCTTTAATATACTTTTTTATATTATTTTTGGGACTAACCTATTAACCGAAGGCCCAGTGCAAATTGCTGTTTTTTCCCTATTTCAGTGTTTCGCAGAAAAGGAATATCAAAAGGAATCCAAACGGAATGAAACCTTCGCGAGGATCATTTTTGGAACAAACGCAATCCAGGAGACTTGGAGTGGAGGTCGAGAAAGCCACGAGGTGGCCACGAGGCAGGAGGGCGCGCCCCAGGGGGGGTGGGCATGCCCCCACCCTCGTGGGCCCCTCGCAGCTCCACCGACCTACTTCTTTCGCCTATATATACTCTTATACCCCGAAACCTTCGGGGAGAGCCACGAAACACCTTTTACACCGCCGCAACCTTCTGTACCCGTGAGATCCCATCTTGGGGCCTTTTTCCTGATCTCACGGGAGGGATTCGATCACGAAGGGCTTCTACATCAACACCATAGCCTCTCCGATGATGTGTGAGTAGTTTACCACAGACCTTCGGGTCCATAGTTATTAGTTAGATGGCTTCTTCTCTCTCTTTGGATCTCAATACAAAGTTCTCCTCGATTCTCTTGGAGATCTACTTGATGTAACTCTTTTTGCGGTGTGTTTGCCGAGATCCGATGAATTGTGGGTTTATGAACTTGATTATCTATGAATATTAGTTGATTCTTCTCTGAATTCTTATATGCATGATTTGATATCTTTGCAAGTCTCTTTGAATTATCGGTTTAGTTTGGCCTACTAGATTGATCTTTCTTGCAATGGGAGAAGTGCTTAGCTTTGGGTTCAATCTTGCGGTGTCCTTTCCCGAAGTGTGATGGGGGCAGCAAGGCACATATTGTATTGTTGCCGTCGAGGATAAAAATATGGGGTTTATATCATATTGCTTGAGTTTATCCCTCTACATCATGTCATCTTGCCTAATGTGTTACTCCATTCTTATGAACTTAATACTCTAGATGCATGCTGGATAGCGGTTGATGTGTGGAGTAATAGTAGTAGATGTAGAATCGTTTCGGTCTACTTGACATGGATGTGATGCCTATATTCATAATCATTGCCTCAGATATCATCATAAGTATGCACTATTCTATTAATTGCTCGGCAGTAATTTGTTCACCCACCGTAATACATGCTATCTTGAGAGAGGCCACTAGTGAAACCTATGGCCCCCGGGTCTATTTTCCATCATATTAATCTTCCGTCAACTAGCTATTTACATCATGATTCATTTTGCAATCTTTACTTTTCAATCTATACAACAAAAATACCAAAAATAATTATCTTATTATCTTTATCAGATCTCACTTTTGCAAGTGGTCGTGAAGGGATTGACAACCCCTTTATTGTGTTGGTTGCAAGGTTCTTAATTGTTTTTGCAGGTATTAGGGATTTGCGTGTAGTCTCCTACTGGATTGATACCTTGGTTCTCAAAAACTGAGGGAAATACTGACTCTACTCTGCTGCATCACCCTTTCCTCTTCAAGGGAAAACCAACACATGCTCAAGAGGTAGCAGTGTGCGTGTGTGTGTGTTTGAGAGGGAACTCAGTAGATAGTTTAATATCAAGATCAAGGTGTCACCCTGCTCCTTCGGTGTCGGGAAGTGTGTGTGTGTGTGTGGCGGGGGGGGGGGGGGGGAGGGGTGCCAGTGACACTTAGAGATAGGGAGAAGGAGTTTGTGTGTTATATATCTATATTAACGGATAGGTAGATAGCTTGTGTGTGAGGCATACTTAAAGTATCACTTAAAAAAAAGACACATCCGTGACATTTTGGGCCGAATGAAAAAACATTATGTCATGCTTATGACACTTCTATGACGATAATTATGACAAAAGCACATCATCATAGATGTGGTGGGCTCCTACTTCTATGACAAAAAACATTACAGAAAATGGACTTTTCGTCCTGGGCAGGCCGAGGACGCACTTGCATGACATTCTTTGGGCCGTCCATGATGGAAAAATCCTGGTAGAAGCGAGGGCGAGGAAAATATCGGGGGGTTCCCGCTTACGGTGGGTGATCGGGGTCGAGCGATGCACGGAGGTTTGCGCGTTTCTCTCGTACACGTACGCACATGTGTGCGAGGCATTGGGCTCTAACTGAACCCCAGCAAGGCGTTCGCTTACTGAACGCGAGCGATTGCACTAGCTACGCATTACTGAACCAGAGCGATCGATCCCTTGGCTGTTAACTAAACTCGAGCGATTCGCCGCTACTCACGCTCTTGAAGTTGATTGAATCTGCCGCCTCTTGATGAACAATGACCATTGTTGGGGGTTGGATGAACAATACTGATGGGGGTTGGATGAACAGGACCCCGTGGTAGTAGTAGTAGGCCATTGCCGCTAGATGAACAGGACCCCGATCGAGGAAGCCGCCACACCCGAGCCGGTTGGGGGTGGATGAACATGACCCCATGGAGGGCTGGTTGAACAGTAGCCGGTGGATGCCGGATGAACAAGATCCCGTGGCTGAAGAGGATCCCGTGGATGAACAGTAGATGGTGGAGGCAGGAGGAAGGTCGTGGTGGATGAACAGTAGCAGGCGGAGGCTGGAGGAAGTCGACGGTGGATGAACAGTAGCCCGTGGAGGCTGGAGCGAGGCAGTAGACGGTGAATGATTAGTAGCTCGTGGAGTCCCGTTTTGCGGTACACCACACCCCTCCCGATGAACAAAACCTCGTTTCGATCGTAGGCGCTCCAATACAAGTCCGTTTTGCGGTACACCACACCCCTGCCAATCAACAGCACCCCGTTTCGACCGTAGGAACTCGACATAAGACCGTTTCCTCTGTTCTGCTGTACGCCAGACCCTTCCCGATGAACATGACCCCGTTTCGACCGTACGCGGTCGAACGGAAGGCCAATTTCCTTCATTTTGCAGTACGCCAGACCCTGTTCTGGTTGTTCCATCCAAGCCGGTTGGCTCCCAATGAACAGGACGCGTTCCGACCCAGTGGCTTCGCTCTCGATGAACAGGACGCATTCCGACCCAGTGGCTTCGCTCCCGATGAAAAGGACGCGTTCCGACCCAGTCACTTGGCTCTTGGTGAACACAATGATGTTTCCTCCGTTTCGACCCAGCTGGTTAACTGCTGACGTCGCTGTCGTCCATTGCCTCTCTATGTACACGAGCCCTGGCCGTCCGTATGCGTGAGTACGTGTTTCGAGACCCCGCTCGTATGTAAGTATGTGGCCATATTTTTTGGCATGTGGTTGTATGTACGTGTACACAGTTTAGACGGGACAACCTGAACTGCTACGTGGGGGGCTCTACTATGACATGTGCTGCTACTTACTCGGCCACGGTTCATCGTTGCAGAGCGACCGGTCGACCAATATGTACGTACAAGTTCGTGACAAGACAGACAACGCTACGTACGCTTCGACCGGGTGGGTCCCAGCTGTCAGGGAGGATAAGGACGTACTTCCTTGCGTGCGAAGATATAACTGCTAGGTTCCAGCTGTCAGGGGGAGGAATCATTTTTTTCACGTAATTAGGAGGCACTTCTTTGTGTGCGAAGATGTAGCTGGTGGGTCCCAGCTGTTAGGGGGAGGAATCATTTTTTCCGTGTAATAAGGAGGCACTTCCTTGTGTGCGAAGATGTAGCTGGTCAAGGAAATATGCCCTAGAGGCAATAATAAAGTTGTTATTTATATTTCCTTATATCATGATAAATGTTTATTATTCATGCTAGAATTTTATTAACCGGAAACTTAGTACATGTGTGAATACATAGACAAACAAAGTGTCACTAGTATGCCTCTACTTGACTAGCTCGTTGAATCAAAGATGGTTAAGTTTCCTAGCCATAGACATGAGTTGTCATTTGATTAACGGGATCACATCATTAGAGAATGATGTGATTGACTTGACCCATTCTGTTAGCTTAGCACTTGATCGTTTAGTATATTGCTATTGCTTTCTTCATGACTTATACATGTTCCTATGACTATAAGATTATGCAACTCCTGAATACCGGAGGAACACTTTGTGTGCTACCAAACGTCACAACGTAACTGGGTGATTATAAAGGTGCTCTCTGTGTGTCTCCGATGGTACTTGTTGAGTTGGCATAGATCGAGATTAGGATTTGTCACTCCGATTGTCGGAGAGGTATCTCTGGGCCCTCTCGGTAATGCACATCACTATAAGCCTTCCAAGCAATGTGACTAATGAGTTAGTTGCGCGATGATGCATTACGGAACGAGTAAAGAGACTTGCCGGTAACGAGATTGAACTAGGTATTGAGATACCGACGATCGAATCTCGGGCAAGTAACATATCGATGACAAAAGGAACAACGTATGTTGTTATGCAGTTTGACCGATAAAGATCTTCGTAGAATATGTAGGAGCCAATATGATCATCCAGGTTCCTGAAGGAAATATGCCCTAGAGTTATTATTTATTTCCTTATATCATGATAAATGTTTATTATTCATGCTAGAATTGTATTAACCGGAAACATAATACATGTGTGAATATATAGACAAAGCGTTATGTCACTAGTATGCCTCTACTTGACTAGCTTGTTAATCAAAGATGGTTATGTTTCCTAACCATGAACAAGGAGTTGTTATTTGATCAACAAGGTCACATCATTAGTTGAATGATCTGATTGACATGACCCATTCCGTTAGCTTAACACTTGATCGTTTAGTATGTTAATGCTTTCTTCATGACCCATACATGTTCCTATAACTATGAGATTATGCAACTCCGTTTACGGAGGAACACTTTGGGTACTACCAAAGCGTCCACAACGTAATCGGGTGATTATAAAGGAGTACTACAGGTGTCTCCAAAGGTACTTGTTGGGTTGGCGTATTTCGAGATTAGGTTTTGTCACTCCGATTGTCGGAGAGGTATCTCGAGCCGTCTCGGTAATACACATCACTTAAAGCCTTGCAAGCATTACAACTAATGAGTTAGTTGTGAGATGATGTATTACGGAACGAGTAAAGAGACTTACCGGTAACGAGATTGAACTAGGTATTGGATACCGTCGATCGAATCTCGGGTAAGTAACATACCGATGACAAAGGGAACAACGCATTAATGTCGTTATGCGGTTTGACCGATAAAGATCTTCGTAGAATATGTAGGAACCAATATGGGCATCCAGGTTCCGCTATTGGTTATTGACCGAGAATGGTTCTAGGTCATGTCTACATAGTTCTCGAACCCGTAGGGTCCGCACGCTTAACGTTTCGATGACAGTTCATAATGAGTTTATAAGTATTGATGCACCGAAGTTTGTTCGAGTCCCGGATGTGATCACGGACATGACGAGGAGTCTCGAAATGGTCGAGACATAAAGATTGATATATTGGAAGCCTATGTTTGGACTTGGAAGGGTTCGAGTGAAATCGAGAATTCTGGGAGTACGGAGGTTACCGAACCCCGGGAACTAATTGGGCCATTGTGGGCCTTAGTGGAAATGGTTATAGGGCCAGCCCTAGGTGGCCACGCGCCCCCCCCCCCCCTTCCCCTAGTCCTATTAGGACTAGGAAAGGTGGGCCGGCCCCCCTCTCTCTCTTTCCCCCTCAGAATCCTAATCCAACTAGGATTGGAGGGGAGTCCTACTCCCGGAGGAGTAGGACTCCTTGCGCCTCCCCTTGGGCCGCCACCTCCCCTTGGCTCCTTTATATCACGGGGCAGGGGGCACCCCAGGCTACACAAGTTGATCTACGGATCGTTCCTTAGCCGTGTCGGTGCCCCCTCCACCATATTCCACTTCGGTCATATCGTCGTAGAGCTTAGGCGAAGCCCTGCGCCGGAGAAGTCATATCGTCAGCGGAGCTTAGGCGAAGCCCTGCGTCGGTGGAGCATCAACATCGTCCTGCCTTGCGTCGTCTTGTGGAACTCATCCCCGACACTTTGCTGGATCGAGTCCGGGATCGTCATCGAGCTGAGCGTGTGCGTAACTCGGAGGTGCCGTGCGTTCGGTGCTTGGATCGGTCGGATCGTGAAGACGTGCGACTACATCAACCGCGTTGTTATAACGCTTCGCTTTCGGTCTCACGAGTGCGTGGGCGGACACTCTCCCCTCTCGTTGCTATGCCATCACCATGGTCTTGCGTGATCGTAGGTAAATTTTTGAAATTACTGCGTTCCCCAACAAAGGGCATCCGAGCCTGGTTTTATGCGTTGATGTCATATGCACGAGTAGAACACAAGTGAGTTGTGGACGATACAAGTCATACTGCCTACCGCATGTCATACTTTGGTTCAGCGGTATTGTTGGGACGAGACGATCCGGACCAACCTTACGCGTCACGCTTCTGAGACCGGTTCCCTCGGCGTGCTTTGCACATAGATGGCTTGCGGAAGACTGTCTCTCCAACTTTAGTTGAACGAGTGTGGCTACGCCCGGTCCTTGAGAAGGTTAAAACGGAGTCTATTTGACGAAGTATCGTTGTGGTTTTGATGCGTAGGTAAGAGCGGTTCTTGCTCAGCCCGTAGCAGCCACGTAAAACTTGCAACAACAAAGTAGAGGACGTCTAACTTGTTTTTGCAGGGCATGTTGTGATGTGATATGGTCAAGACGTGATGCTATATTTTATTGTATGAGATGATCATGTTTTGTAACCGAGTTATCGGCAAGCTGGCGAAGCCATATGGTTGTCGCTTTATTGTATGAAATGCCAACGCATACATAATTGCCTTACTTTATCACTAAGCGGTAGCGATAGTCGTAGAAGCAATAGATGGCGTGGCGACAACGATGCTACGATGGAGATCAAGGTGTCGCGCGGTGGCGATGGTGATCATGACGGTGCTTGGCGATGGAGATCACAAGCACAAGATGATGATGACCATATCATATCACTTATATTGATTGCATGTGATGTTTATCCTTTATGCATCTTATCTTGCTTTGATTGACGGTAGCATTATAAGATGATCTCTCACTAAAATTATCAAGAAGTGTTCTCCACGAGTATGCACCGTTGCGAAAGTTCTTCGTCTTTGAGACACCACGTGATGATCGGGTGTGATAGGCTCTACGTTCAAATACAACGGGTGCAAAACAGTTGCACACGCGAATACTCAGGTTATACTTGACGAGCTATGCATATAAGATATGACCTCGGAACACGGAGACCGAAAGGTCGAAAGCGTGAATCATATAGTAGATATGATCAACATAGTGATGTTCACCATTGAAACTACTCCATCTCACGTGATGATCGGACATGGTTTAGTTGATTTGGATCACGTGATCACTTAGATGACTAGAGAGATGTCTATCTAAGTGGGAGTTCTTAAGTAATATGATTAATTGAACTTAAATTTATCATGAACTTAGTCCTGGTAGTATTTTGCAAATTATGTTGTAGATCAATAGCTCGCGTTATTGCTTCCCTGTTTATTTTGATATGTTCCTAGAGAAAATTGTGTTGAAAAAAATGTTAATAGCAATGATACGGATTGAATCCGTGATCTGAGGTTTATCCTCATTGCTGCACGTAAGAATTACGTCCTTGATGCACCGCTAGGTAGCGGACCTATTGCGAGGAAGCGAATGCGCGTTATGAGCGTTTTGCTAGCTCAATATGATGACTACTTAATAGTTTAGTGCACCATGCTTAACGGCTTAGAATCGGTACTTCAAAGACGTTTTGAGCGTCATGGACCATATGAGATGTTCCAGAGTTGAAGTTAATATTTCAAGCAAATACCCGAGTTGAGAGATATAAAATCTCCAACAAGTTCTATAGCTAAAAGATGGAGGAGAATCGCTCAACTAGTGAGCATGTGCTCAGATTGTCTGAGTACTTCAATCGCTTGAATCAAGTGGGAGTTAATCTTCCAGATAATATAGTGATTGACAGAATTCTCTAGTCACCATCACTAAGTTAGTAGAACTTCGTGATGAACTATAGTATGCAAGGGATGACGAAAACGATTCCCGAGCTCTTCGTGATGTTGAAATCAACGAAGGTAGAAATCAAGAAAAAGCATCAAGTGTTGATGATTGACAAGACCACTAGTCTCAAGGAAAAGGGCAAAGGGAAGAAGGGGAACTTCAAGAAGAACGGCAAGCAAGTTGCTGCTCGAGTGAAGAAGCCCAAGTCTGGACCTAAGCATGAGACTAAGTGCTTTCGCTGCAATGGAACTGGTCACTAGAAGCGGAACTACCCCAAGTGATTGGTGGATAAGAAGGATGGCAAAGTGAACATAAGTATATTTGATATACATGTTATTGATGTGTACTTTACTAGTGTTCATAGCAACCCCTCGATTATTTGGTACTAGTTCAGTTGCTAAGAGTAGCAACTTGAAAGCAGGAGTTGCAGAATGAACAGAAACTAGTTGAAGGGGAAGTGACGATGAGTGTTGGAAGTAGTTCCAAGATTGATATAATCATCATCGCACACTCCCTATACTTTCGGGATTAGTATGGAACCTAAATAAGTGTTATTTGGTGTTGAGCATAAATATGATTTGATCATGTTTATTGCAATACGATTATTCATTTAAGTAAGAGAATAAATTGTTGTTCTGTTTACATGAATAAAACCTTATATGGTTACACACCCAATGAAAGCAGTTCATTGGATCTCGATCATAGTGATACACATATTCATAATATTGAAACCAAAAGATGCAAAGTTAATAATGATAGTGCAACTTATTTGTGGCACCGCCGTTTAGGTCATATTGGTGTAAAGCGCATGAAGAAACTCCATCTTTGATGGATTTTTGGAATCACTTGATTATGAATCATTTGATACTTGCGAACCGTGCCTTTTGGGCAAGATGACTGAAACTCCGTTCTCCGGAACAATGGAACAAGCTCTTGACTTATTGGAAATAATACATACCGATGTATGCGATCCAATGAGTGTTGATGCTCGTGGCAAGTATCGTTATTCTTGACCTTCACAAGATGATTTGAGCAGATATGGGTATATCTACTTGATGAAACACAAGTCTGAAACATTTGAAAAGTTCAAAGAATTTCAGAGTGAAGTGAAGAATCATCGTAACAAGAAAATAAAAGTTTCTACGATATGATCGCAGAGGAAAAATATTTGAGTTCCGAGTTTGGCCTTCGCTTAAAACAATGTGAAATAGTTTCACTACTCACGCCACAGAACACCACAAGCATAATGGTGTGTCCGAACGTCGTAACCACACTTTATTGGATATGGTGTGATCTATGATGTATCTTACCGATTTACCACTATCGTTTTGGGTTATGCATTAGAGACAGCTGCATTCACGTTTAATAGGGCACCATCTAAATCCGTTGAGATGACACCGTATGAACTATGGTTTAGCAGTAAACCTAAGCTGTCGTTTCTTAAAGATTGGAATTGTGATGCTTATGTGAAAAAGTTTTCACCTGATAAGCTCGAACCTAAATCGGAAAGGTGCGTCTTCATAGAATACCCAAAGGTAACTATTGGGTACACCTTCTATCACAGATCCGAAGGCAAGTTTTTTCGTTGCTAAGATGGATCCTTTCTAGAGAAGAAGTTTCTCTCGAAAGAAGTGAGTGGGAGGAAAGTAGAACTTGATGAGGTAATTGTACCTTCTCCCTTATTGGAAAGTAGTTCATCACGTAAATCAGTTCTAGTGATTCCTACACCAATCGCTGAGGAAGTTAATGATGATGATCATGAAACTTTAGATCAAGTTGCTACCAAACCTCGCAGGTCTTCCAGAGTAAGATCCGCACCGGTGTGGTACGGTAATCATGTTCGGAAGTCATGTTACTAGACCATGATGAACCTACGAACTATGAGGAAGCGATGATGAGCCCAGATTCCGCAAAATGGCTTGAGGCCATGAAATCTGAGATAGGATCCATGTATAAGAACAAAGTATGGACTTTGATTGACTTGCTCTATGATCAGCAAGCCATGTTAAATAAATGGATCTTCAAGAGGAAGATGGACACTGATAGTAATGTTACTATCTACAAAGCTAGACTTGTCGAAAAAGGTTTTAGACAAAGTTCAAGATGTTGAATACAACGAGATTTTCTCACTTGTATCGATGCTTAAAAGTCTGTCCGAATCATGTTAGCAATTGCCACATTTTATGAAATCGCAAATGGATGTCAAAACTACATTCCTTAATGGTTTTCTTAAAGAAGAGTTGTATATGATGCAACCAGAAGATTTTGTCAATCCTAAAGGTGCTAACAAAATGTGCAAGCTCCAAATGATCCATCAAAGGACTGGTGCAAGCATCTCGAGTTGGAATATACGCTTTGATGTGTTGATCAAAGCATATGGTTTTATACAGACTTTTGGAGAAGCCTGTATTTACAAGAAAGTGAGTGGGAGCACTACAAACATTTCGATAAGTATATGTGAATGACATATTGTTGATCGGAAATAATGTAGAATTATTCTGCAAAGCATAAAGGAGTATTTGAAAGGAGTTTTTCAAAGAAGGACCTCGGTGAAGCTGCTTACATATTGAGCATCAAGATCTATAGAGATAGATCAAGACGCTTGATAAGTTTTTCAATAAATACATACCTTGTCAAGATTTTGAAGTAGTTCAAATGGAACAGTCAAAGAAAAGTTCTTGCCTGTGTTGCAAAACGTATGAAATTGAGTAAGACTCAAATCCCGACCACGGCAGTAAAATAGAAAAGAGAATGAAAGTCATTCCCTATGCCTCACCATAGGTTCTATAAAGTATGCTATGCTATGTACCGGACCTATTGTATACCTTGCTCCAAATTTGGCAAGGAGTACAATAGTGATCTAGGAGTAGATCACTTTGGACATTGGTCAAAGACATCCTTAGTGAGGACTAAGGAAATATTTCTCGATTATGGAGGTGATAAAAGAGCCCGTCGTAAAGGGTTACGTCGATGCAAGTTTTAACACTAATCTAGATGACTTTGAATCTCAATCTGGATACATATTGAAAGTGGGAGCAATTAGCTATAGTAGCTCCGCGTAACATTGTAGACATATAAATTTGCAAAATACTCACGGCTCAGATGTAATGTAACCCGTTGACTAAAATTATCTCACAAGCAAAACATGATCACACCTTAGTACTCTTTGGGTGTTAATCACATAGCGATGTGAACTAGATTATCGACTCTAGTAAACCCTTTGGGTGTTGGTCACATGTCGATGTGAACTATGGGTGTTAACCACATATAGATGTGAACTATTGATGTTAAATCACATGGCGATGTGAACTAGATTATTGACTCTAGTGCAAGTGGGAGACTGAAGGAAATATGCCCTAGAGTTATTATTTATTTCCTTATATCATGATAAATGTTTATTATTCATGCTAGAATTGTATTAACTGGAAACATAATACATGTGTGAATATATAGACAAACAGTATGTCACTAGTATGCCTCTACTTGACTAGCTTGTTAATCAAAGATGGTTATGTTTCCTAACCATGAACAAGGAGTTGTTATTTGATCAACAAGGTCACATCATTAGTTGAATGATCTGATTGACATGACCCATTCCGTTAGCTTAACACTTGATCGTTTAGTATGTTAATGCTTTCTTCATGACCCATACATGTTCCTATAACTATGAGATTATGCAACTCCGTTTACGGAGGAACACTTTGGGTACTACCAAACGTCACAACGTGAATCGGGTGATTATAAAGGAGTACTACAGGTGTCTCCAAAGGTACTTGTTGGGTTGGCGTATTTCGAGATTAGGTTTTGTCACTCCGATTGTCGGAGAGGTATCTCCAGGCCTTCTCGGTAATACACATCACTTAAAGCCTTGCAAGCATTACAACTAATGAGTTAGTTGTGAGATGATGTATTACGGAACGAGTAAAGAGACTTACCGGTAACGAGATTGAACTAGGTATTGGATACCGTCGATCGAATCTCGGGTAAGTAACATACCGATGACAAAGGGAACAACGTATGTCGTTATGCGGTTTGACCGATAAAGATCTTCGTAGAATATGTAGGAACCAATATGGGCATCCAGGTTCCGCTTATTGGTTATTGACCGAGAATGGTTCTAGGTCATGTCTACATAGTTCTCGAACCCGTAGGGTCCGCACGCTTAACGCTTCGATGACAGTTCATAATGAGTTTATAAGTATTGATGCACCGAAGTTTGTTCGAGTCCCGGATGTGATCACGGACATGACGAGGAGTCTCGAAATGGTCGAGACATAAAGATTGATATATTGGAAGCCTATGTTTGGACTTGGAAGGGTTCCGAGTGAAATCGAATTTAAGAGTACCGGAGGTTACCGAACCCCGGGAACTACATGGGCCATAGTGGGCCTTAGTGGAAAGGAGAGGGCCAGCCCTAGGTGGCACGCCCCCTTCCCCTAGTCCTATTAGGACTAGGAAAGGTGGGCCGCCCCTCTCTCTCTTTCCTCCCGAATCCTAATCCAACTAGGATTGAGGGGAGTCCTACTCCCGGAGGGAGTAGGACTCCTTGCGCCTCCCCTTGGGCCGCCACCTCCCCTTGGCTCCTTTATATACGGGGCAGGGGGCACCCTGCAACACACAAGTTGATCTACGGATCTTTCCTTAGCCGTGTGCGGTGCCCCCTTCCACCATATTCCACTTCGGTCATATCGTCGCGGAGCTTAGGCGAAGCCCTGTGCCGGAGAAGTCATATCGTCGCGGAGCTTAGGCGAAGCCCTGCGTCGGTGGAGCATCAATATCGTCACCACGCCGTCGTGCTGACGGAACTCATCCCCGACACTTTGCTGGATCGGAGTCCGGGGATCGTCATCGAGCTGAACGTGTGCGTAACTCGGAGGTGCCGTCGTTCGGTGCTTGGATCGGTCGGATCGTGAAGACGTACGACTACATCAACCGCGTTGTTATAACGCTTCCGCTTTCGGTCTACGAGGGTACGTGGACGGACACTCTCCCCTCTCGTTGCTATGCCATCACCATGGTCTTGCGTGACCGTAGGTAAATTTTTGAAATTACTGCGTTCCCCAACAGTTCCACTATTGGTCATTGGCCGGAGATGAGTCTCGGCCATGTCTACATAGTTCTCGAAGCCGTAGGGTCCGCACGCTTAACGTTCGGTGACGATCGGTATTATGAGTTTATGTGTTTTGATGTACCGGAGGTAGTTTGAAGTCCCGGATGAGATCACGGACATGACGAGGAGTCTTGAAATGGTCGAGACGCAAAGATCGATATATTGAAAGGCTATATTTGGACATCGGAAAGGTTCCGAGTGATTCAGGTATTTTTCGGAGTACCGGGGAGTTACGGGAATTCGTATTTGGCCTTAATGGCTCATACGGGAAAGGAGAGAAAGGCCTCAAGGGTGGCCGTGCCCCTTCCCCATGGACTGGTCCGAATTGGACTAGGGAAAGGGGGCGCCCCTTTCCTTCCTTCTCCTTCTCCCTTCCCTTTTTCCTATTCCATGTGGGAGGTGGAATCCTCCTAGGACTAGGGAGTCCTAGTAGGACTCCACACTTTCGGCGCGCCCTATGAGGGCCAGCCTCCTCCTCCCTCCATCCTTTATATACGTGGCCAGGGGGCACCCCATAGACACAAAAGTTGATCATTGATCTCTTAGCCGTGTGCGGTGCCCCCCTCCACCATAATCCACCTCGGTCATATCGTCGTAGTGCTTAGGCGAAGCCCTGCACCAGTAGCTTCATCATCACTGTCATCACGTCGTCATGCTGACGAAGCTCTCCCTCGACACTCTATTGGATCGTGAGTCCGTGGGATATCACCAAGCTGAATGTGTGCAGATCGCGGAGGTGTCGTACTTTTGGTACTAGGATCGGTCGATCGTGAAGACGTACGACTACATCAACCACATTGTCATAACGCTTCCGCTTTCGGTCTACGAGGGTACGTGGACAACACTCTCCCCTCTCGTTGCTATGCATCACCATGATCTTGCGTGTGCGTAGGAATTTTTTTGAAATTACTGCGTTACCCAACAGTGGCTTCAGAGCGAGGTTTATGCGTAGATGTTATATGCATGAGTAGAACACAAGTGAGTTGTGGGTGATAATAGTCATACTACTTACCAGCATGTCATACTTTGATTCTGTGGTATTGTTGGATGAAGCGGCCCGGACCGACATTACGCGTACGCTTACGCGAGACTGATTCTACCGACATGCTTCACACACAGGTGGCTAGCGGGTATCAGTTTCTCCAACTTTAGTTGAATCAAGTGTGGCTACACCCGGTCCTTGTTGAAGGTTAAAACAACACATACTTGACGAAAAATTGTTGTGGTTTTGATGCGTAGGTAAGAACGGTTCTTGCTCAGCCCATAACAGCCACGTAAAACTTGCAACAACAAAGTAGAGGACGTCTAACTTGTTTTTGCAGGGCATGTTGTGATGTGATATGGTCAAGACATGATGCTAAATTTTGTTGTATGAGATGATCATGTTTTGTAACAAAGTTATCGGCAACTGGCAGGAGCCATATGGTTGTCGCTTTATTGTATGAAATGCAATCGCCATGTAATTGCTTTACTTTATCACTAAGCGGTAGCGATAGTCGTAGAAGCAATACTTGGCGAGACGAAAACGATGCTACGATGGAGATCATTGTGACGCACCGGTGACGATGGTGATCATGACAGGTGCTTTGGAGATGGAGATCAAAGGCACAAGATGATGATGGCCATATCATATCACTTATATTTGATTGCATGTGATGTTTATCCTTTATGCATCTTATTTTTCTTAGTACGACGGTAGCATTATGAGATGATCCCTTACTAAAATTTCAAGGTATAAGTGTTCTACCTGAGTATGCACCGTTGCGGCAGTTCTTCGTGCTGAGACACCACTTGATGATCGGGTGTGATAAGCTCTACGTTCACATACAACGGGTGCAGGCCAGTTTTGCACATGCAGAATACTCGGGTTAAACTTGACGAGCCTAGCATATGCAGATATGGCCTCGGAACACCGAGACCGAAAGGTCGAGCGTGAATCATATAGTAGATATGATCAACATAGTGATGTTCACCATTGAAAGCTACTCCATCTCACGTGATGATCGGACATGGTTTAGTTGATATGGATCACGTGATCACTTAGATGATTAGAGGGATGTCTATCCAAGTGGGAGTTCTTAAGTAATATGATTAATTGAACTTAAATTTATCATGAACTTAGTCCTGATAATTTTTGCATATCCATGTTGTAGATCAATAGCTCGCGTATAGCTCCCCTGTTTTATTTTGATATGTTCCCAGAGAAAAATAAGTTGAAAGATGATAGTAGCAATGATGCGGACTGGGTCCGTGATCTGAGGATTATCCTCATTGCTGCACAGAAGAATTATGTCCTTGATGCACCGCTAGGTGACGAACCTATTGCAGGAGCAGATGCAGATGTTATGAACATTTTGGCAAGCTTGGTATGATGACTACTTGATAGTTTAGTGCGCCATGCTTTACGGCTTAGAACCGGGACTTCAAAAACGTTTTGAACTCCATGGAGCATATAAGATGTTTCAAGAGCTGAAATTGGTATTTCAGACTCATGCCCGAGTCAAGAGGTATGAGACCTCTGACAAGTACTTTGCCTACAAGATGGAAGAGAATAGCTCAACCAATGAGCATGTGCTCAGATTGTCTGAGTACTACAATCGCTTGAATCAAGTGGGAGTTAATCTTTCAGATAAAATAGTGATTGACAGAGTTCTCTAGTCACTGTCACCAAGTTATTGGAACCTCGTGATGAACTATAATATGCAAGGGATGACGAAAACGATTCCCGAGCTCTTCGTGATGTTGAAATCGACGAAGGTAGAAATCAAGAAAAGCAGCAAATGTTGATGGTTGACAATACCACTAGTTTCAAGAAAAGGGCAAAGGGAAGAAGGGGAACTTCAAGAAGAACGACAAGCAAGTTGCTGCTCAAGTGAAGAAGCCCAAGTCTAGACCTAAGCCTGAGACTAAGTGCTTCTACTGCAAAGGGACTGGTCACTGGAAACAGAACCGCCCCAAGTATTTGGCGGATAAGAAGGATGGCAAAGTGAACAAAGGTATATTTGATATAAATGATATTGATGTGTACTTTACTAGTGTTTATAGCAACCCCTCAGTATTTGATACTAGTTCAGTTGCTAAGATTAGTAACTCGAAACGGGAATTGCAGAATGAACAGATACTAGTTAAGGGTGAAGTGACGATGTGTGTTGGAAGTGGTTCCTAGATTGATATGATCATCATCGCACACTCCCTATACTTTTGGAATTAGTGTTGAACCTAAATAAATGTTATTTGTTGCTTGTGTTGAGCATAAATATGATTTGATCATGTTTATTGCAATACGGTTATTCATTTAAAATCAAGGAATAATTGTTGTTCTGTTTACATGAATAAAACCTTCGATGGTCATACACCCAATGAAAATAGTTTGTTGGATCTCGATCATAGTGATACACATATTCATAATATTGAAGCCAAAATATGCAAAGTTAATAATGATAGTGCAACTTATTTGTGGCACTGCCGTTTAGGTCATATTGGTTTAAAGCGCATGAAGAAACTCCATGCTGATGGGCTTTTGGAATCACTTGATTGTGAATCATTTGATGCTTGCGAACAATGCATCATGGGCAAGATGACTAAAACTCTGTTCTCCGGAACAATGGAGCGAGCTACTGACCTATTGGAAATAATACATACCGATGTATGCGGACCGATGAGTGTTAAAACTCGCGGCGGGTATCGTTATTTTCTGACCTTCACAGATGATTTGAGCAGATGTGGGTATATCTACTTAATGAGCCACAAGTCTGAAACAGTTGAAAAGTTCAAGATTTTCAGTGTGAAGTGGAGAATCATCGTAAAAAGAAAATAAAGTTTATATGATCTGATCGCAGAGGCAGATATTTGAGTTACAAGTTTGGCCTTCATTTAAAACAACGTGGAATAGTTTCACAACTCACTCCACCTGGAACACCACATCGTAATGGTGTGTCCGAACGTCATAACCGTACTTTATTGGATATAGTGCAATCTATGATGTCTCTTACTAATTTACCACTATCCTTTTCGGGGTAATGCATTAGAGACAACTACATTCACATTAAATAGGGCACCATCTAAATGCGTTGAGATGACTCCGTATGAACTATGGTTTGGCAAGAAACCTAAGCTATCGTTTCTTAAAGTTTGGGGTTGCAATGCTTATGTGAAAAAGTTTCAACCTGATAAGCTCGAACCCAAATCGGAGAAATGTGTCTTCATAGGATACCCAAAAAGAAACTGTTGGGTACACCTTCTATCACAGATCCGAAGGCAAGTTCTTTGTTGCTAAGACTGGATCCTTTCTAGAGAAGGAGTCTCTCTCGAAAGAAGTGAGTTGGAGGAAAGTAGAACTTGATGAGGTAAATGTACCTTCTCCCGAATTGGAAAGTAGTACATCACATAAATCAGTTCCAGTGATTCCTACACAAATTAGTGAGGAAGTTAATGATGATGATCATGAAACTTCAGATCAAGTTACTACCGAACCTTGTAGGTCAAACAAAATATGTTCCGCACCAGAGTGGTATGGTAATCCTATTCTGGGAGTCATGTTACTAGACCATGACGAACCTACGAACTATGAGGAAGCGATGATGAGCCTAGATTCCGACAAATGGTTTGAGGCCATGAAATCTGAGATGGGATCCATGTATCAGAACAAAGTATGGACTTTGATTGACTTGCCTGATGATCGGCGAGCCATTGAGAATAAATGGATCCTCAAGAGGAAGACGGACGCTGATAGTAGTGTTACTATCTATAAAGCTTGAATTGTCGCAAAAGGTTTTCGACAAGTTCAAGGTGTTAACTATGATGAGAATTTCTCACTCGTATCGATGCTTAAAGTCTGTCTGAATCATGTTAGCAATTGCCGCATTTTATGAAATCTGGCAAATGGATGTCAAAACTATATTCCTTAATGGATTCATTAAATAAGAGTTGTATATGATGCAACAAGAAGGTTTTGTCAATCCTAAAGGTGCTAACAAATTGTGCAAGCTCCAGCGATCCATCTATGGACTGGTGCAAGCATCTCGGAGTTGGAATATACACTTTGATAAGGTGATCAAAGCATATGGTTTTATACAGACTTGCGGAGAAGCCTGTATTTACAAGAAACTGAGTGGGAGCACTACAAAATTTCTGATAAGTATATGTGAATGGCATATTGTTGATCGGAAATAATGTAGAGTTTTTCTGCAAAGCATAAAGGGGTGCTTCAAAGGAGCTTTTCAAAGAAAGACCTCGGTGAAGTTGCTTACATATTGAGCATCAAGATCTATAGAGATAGATCAAGCCGCTTGATAAGTTTTTTTCAATAAGTACATACCTTTACAAGATTTTGCAATAGTTCAAAATGGAACAGTCAAAGAAGGAGTTCTTGCCTGTGTTGCAAGGTGTGAAGTTTAGTAAGAACTCAAAACCCGACCACGGCAGAAAATAGAAAGAGAATGAAAAGTCATCCCCTATGCCTCAGTCATAGGTTCTATAAAGTATGCTATGTTGTGTACCAGACCTATTGTGTACATCACCATGAGTTTGGCTAGAGGGTACATGTAGCGACCCGACCCGAATGGATCAAGTCTCTGTGCTTAAGTGTCATCCCTGGATCGGTATGCTGACACACACAGTACTCGAGGATTTATAACAGAGGTAAATCACATGTATAAATAACGTAAATACTATTACCTCAATTCAAATAGCGGAAGTAACAAGGTTGTGGATTCCCATCAACACCAACGACAAAGCTGAGTGTAGAAATCGTAACCCTAACGTATCACTTACTCGTCGTCTGAAAAGTCTGCAACATGAAACGTTGCAGCCGAAACGGTCAAGACATGGAATATCTTTGGCAATGTAACACATAGAGATTTATGAAAGATTAAGATATACTACATGCATATATGGCTGGTGGAAAGCTCTATGGTTACAGTTTTTGCGTAAAGCCAATTTTTCCCTACTGCAAAGTAATAAGTTTATTTAACTATCATGGTGGTTTTTGAACATTGAGAATGGTTGACAGCATCCTCAATCCCAATTAAAAGTACTCATTAACAACCCAACAATATTATTTAGAGTAACATGATGAGATTCACATGATAATCCAAGTACTAGATACTCAAGATGTCCATAACCGGGACACGGCTAACCATGATTAGTTTATACACTCTGCAGAGGTTTGCGCACTTTTCCCCACAAGACTCGATCGCCTTCGTTGGATTTCTCGCACTACATGATGTTTGAGAAACGGATGACCGAGACATAGTCTCTCGGAAGCGCTAGCACCTTACATAGGGTAGACCGATACACCTACTTTCCCCTACATCTGCTAGTCTACCCGTAAGAGTTCGCACAACTTAATCAACTATGCCAGAGCCCATAATGGCTTGTGGCTGCACACGTAAGTTTCTAGTTTGAATAATCTCATGATCCCTTTGGGCCTGGGTGGCGGTCCAAGAAATACAGCAAGTCTCGATGGAAACCAGGTGCCTCAATCCACCCAGATGTGTGTTTAAGTTGCCACCTTAAATAAACCATTAATTTAACAATCTCACATCATCATGGAATTCACTCACCCAATCCACGTCTACTAGCATAGCATGGCATAATAAGCAAACGTAGAAGTAACTCCCAAGGGTTTGGTAATAAAACATGTAATAGGTACTACCTCATCTACTTCCCATCCCACAATTTAATTAGATCCTAATCATGCAATGTTTGAGGATAGATCTAATGCATGAAAACCGGTATGAAAAGTATATGATCAAAGTGTTACTTGCCTGCAAAGTTGATGAAGATGATTCGCACTCAAAACTCTTGATAGGTCTACTCATCACACTCCAGTCAATCTATCGTAAGCAATCAATAGTAACCACACATAAGCAATCACTCAAAAGATCAGAAAGAACGAAGAGAACAACTCGAAAAACATCAAAACCAAGCAAATAACTCTTGCAACATAAAACAATTTCCAACAGTACCAAAATTATGTGAATTTGGCCTTATCAGAATGTTTAGGTCAAGAGCTTCGATTTGCAAAAATAATCAACTAAATCGGAGTTACGAAACTCAAGTTATGATCAAACGAAGTTCAAATTCAAATCTGATCTAATTCAAATTTTAAACTTTCAAAAACATGTTTGAGTTGGATTACTGGATAGAGGAGATCATAACGAAGAGGTGGGCGTTGGTTTTGTTGGATTTGGACTAACGAGTAAAAAGTTATAGCCGTTTGAAGTATAGGGGCTAAATTGTAAATAAAACATCTACCAAGAAGTCCCTGATTAAAACTAACAGAAAAAGAAAAGAACTAAATAACGAACGTTCGCTGCCGAACGTTTAACTAACGAAACCCGTTCGGTGCAAACCCTAACTAATGAACGTTCACCGAATAAAAAAACGTTTTAAAAAGAAAACGACCGATCGTTGGATCCAGATCCAACGGACGGAGGCGGCGGTTATCATGGCGATCACGGCCGAAGAAGAACGGCGGTGGTGGTTTCGGATTTGGCCGGGCGGCGGTTCGGCCGAGGGCGGCGCGAAGGGGTCGGGAGGCGGCGTGGCGAGGCGAGGAGGTTGGCGGCATCGGCGGTGGTCGGCAACGACAAGGGCGGCGACGGCGGAGGTGAGATCCGGCGGCGGCGGCGTTTATGGTGGCGCGGCAGCGCGTGAGGAGAGAGAGAGGGGGCCCAGGGCGGCGCCCCGCGGCTTTATAGGGAGGGGGTGGCCTCAGAAGGCGTGGGGAAGGGGGCACGGGAGGCGTGCCCGGCCGGGACTCGGACGGCGGCGACTATCTCCCGAGCGGAGTCCCGCTCGGGGACGGAGGAGGCGAGCGGCGGGGCTGGGCTGGCTGGGCCGGCCCAGTTCGGCGGAAGTCTTCGCTTTTTTTAAACAGACACTAAAAATAAAATAATACCAATAAAATAAAAATGCAACATAGGCATATTATATATCAAAATTTTCAGAAAAAGATTTCCCACAACATGGACATTATTCTAGCTTCAAATAAAATACACCCAAATTCAAATAAAACAAAGAGTGCTTCTGCTCTAGAAAAATCCAGTAAAAATCATTTTTAAAATAACAAAATGACTTCAAATTAATTTCTCTCCAATATTCTGATGTAGGGAATCATGTTACCCTATTTTCCATATATTTTATTTTTGGAGAAAAATAATTTGATTAAAACTCAAATAACTCCAAATTGAAAATAAATTCAAAAGAACTTTGAATTTAATTCTTTGAAACTCCCAACTCATATTTCATATAATTTGAGGAAGTCATTTTATCTTCTCTCGTGAAAATCATTGAGTTGCATAAAGTTTCAGAATTGGAAATATTCTGCAAATGAAATTCAAATATTTTCAACACCCCTTGTCATTTAAATAAATGGAAGAAGTCATGTCATCTTCTCTCCAGGCTTTTGTGGTGGAAAGAATTTGAATTCACGGAGAGCATAAAAGCAAAAATGAAAGTTTGGGAAAGTCCTTTTATTCCCTCTCATTTAACTTTCAAAAAGTTTCAAATTCACTCACTTTCACCAATCAATCAAACAATCAATCAAGACTATCTATCTGTTTATAACATTCCAAAATTTAGAATTTTGGGATGTTACAAACTACCACCCTTAAAATGAATCTCATCCTTGAGATTCGGAGAGGCTAGCAAGAAATAGGTTAGGGTAGGGGTCTTCTCAAAATCCATCGATCGTCTCCGGGGTCTCGGGTGCTACCACCCTTAGAAGCATGGTTACGGTTCCATCAAAACTCATATACTCCATCCTTATTACTAACAGTGTCGGTCTTCTCAGGTCGTAAGGATAATTCCTTCTCTGTGCTCTTCTGGTAGTGGCATAACCTTTTCCTCAATCTCTTTTGTCCTTTCATCTTGGTAAGGTTATCCCAAAACTGGGTCTTCTTAGCTGACGGGTCTGGCGCCAATGCTAATCAGCTATCGATATCTCATGGTGGTCAACAATTTATGGTTTCTCCTGCAGAAAACGGGCCTGGGTTGAACCTCACCGTATAACCTATGGTTGGCAACAACTGCCGTGTACAAGGGAAAAAAATACCTATACCATTCTAAGGTTTAAACAAGGTTTTGATCGTCGTCTCTCTACTATAGGTAAGTCACTCAGATTTACCATCCCATATAGCAAGGCGAATAATAAGAGTAAGTCGGTATGGTGATCAATCCATCCCGCACCCAAATCATTACCTTGTACATGGTTTAGCAAATCTCGCATTCTAACACTCGGTCATCCTCACAAGCATTGCAGAATATCTCTTGTCGACGAACCAAGTTCGGAAAATCCATTGATTCTGCAAGCCAAACAAACATCTATCGGTCCTTCACAACTCTCAGGTTTTGCGTAAACTCCTATAAGATCGTCTGTTGATAAAGGCATATCCTCTTCCAGGGTTTTTTTCCTTCAACAAGAATGTGCTTGCTTCTTGGCAGGTCCTGGGCCCGTGGGTTATGGCCCATCTCATCACTTGCAAACCTTGAACACATCCTCGGGCAACTGCTCGTTATTCCAACTTCCAACTTCCTAGTGTTCTTAAATCCATCCAATTGTATTTTCTCCCTTCCTTCTATTGGCACCAAACTAGGACATGATTACTCCGACTCATCATGGAATTTCCATTGATCCATATTTCCTTCATCGTACCTCCTTTATATCCAATAGTAATTCATCTCTTCATCCTCCTGGGATGTCCCACATACCGAGATAAAAACTTGTACTTATGAAGTCCATACTCCACTTCATGGAACATCATTATCCTTTCCAGGGTCAAGCGTCCTTACAGGGGAATATTGGCCATCTCTGCATGGCACTTCTTCAACTGGGAAACTTGAAACACATCATGAACTCCTTGACAGTCCTTCGGGTGACTCCAACTTATTGGCCACTTTTCCCATACGCTCTAAAACTTCGGTATGGTCCTGCAAATCTGGGCTAACTTTCCCTTAACTCCAAATTGTTTAAATCCTCATGAGAGGGACACACGAAGACATGCTCTGTCTCCAATTTCATAGACTACCTCCTTGCGTTTTGAGTCTGCATAACTCTTACGCCAGATCGAGCTACCTTGATCTATCTCGAATCCACTTAACATTCTCTTTTGACTCCTTGATCACATTTGGTCCAAACAACCCAGGTCTCCAACTTCATCCCATATCAACGGTGTCTGGCTCCTTCTCCCATACAAAGCTTAAAAAGGGGCCATCTTCAAACTGGCTGGGTAACTGTTGTTGTATGAGAATTCCGTGTAAGGTAGATTATCATCACTACTAGATCCATAAGCTAGCGCACACGCTCTCAACATGTCCTCCAGAATCTGATTGACTCTCTCGATTTATCCATCTGTCTGCGGATGAAAGGTTGTACTGAACTCTAGCCTAGTACCCAAAGTCTGGTGCAGCTGATTCCAAAACTTTGAGGTAAACTGTGTTCCTCTATCTGATACGATGGTCCTCGGAACTCCATGCAGACATACGATCCTTGTCAAATATATCTTGGCCAACTTCTCACTTGTATAGGTAGTTTTCACTGGGATAAAGTGAGCCACATTGGTCAAGCGAATCAATCTACTACCCAGATAGAATCATATCCCGATCGGGTTTTGGGAAATCCGGTAAAGAAATCCATGCCAAGCCTATCCCATTTCCATCCGGGTATCGGCATAGGCTGTAGTAATCCTGCTGGCTTCTGATGCTCTGCTCTTACTCTCTCTGGCATACATCACCTACGACTACATACTCCGCAATATCCTTCTTCATACCAGTCCACCAGAAACGCTCCTTCAATCCAAATACATCTTGGTGTTTCCAGGGCGAATCGAGTATGGTGAGTCATGAGCCTCTGAAGTATTAACTTCACGATCTTTGCATTATTGGGCACATATACACGATCCTCAAACCATAAGGTGTCGTGCTCATCCTTACGAAAACCTTTGGCCTTTCCTTTGCTCATCCTCAGCAATCTCTTTGTCATCCTTCTAAGCTTCACAGATCTTTCCCAACCACGTAGACTGAACTTCCATTGCTGCAACAAAACCTTTGGGAACAATCTCCAACCGAAGTTCCCTGAGATCCTCGGCTAACTCCTTTGGTAATCCTCTGCTTATGAGGGTATTCGTCCTTGTTTTCTTTATGGTTGTGTCCTATTTCTCCACAAAGCTTGTATGCACAAGTTTTCTCCATATCCTTTCCATAAGGCTTCAACTTCTGGGAGACAAGGCGAGATCTTCGCAGAGTCAACTTAAAGTCTTCCCAAGTGGTTACTCTTTGCCATCCATTGATGGTTTGGTACATCCTCCACCAAGTAGCAGCACCTCCTTCAAAACACTGAAGAGCATGCTGGGCAATATCCTTTCCGGCTATAGGGTGATTCTCCATATGATCTTCCAAGTTCTGAATTCATCGGTCTGTCTCCAATTGACTCATTGGTCTAGAAAATATAGGCTCATCTCCATTCATCGTCTAATGGGTCCATGGGTTTTGGGGTGGGATAAGAGAGATAGAGAGGGATGCACACAATACAAACAACAGTTTTGAAAAGGGCATTTTAGTTGTGGTACGGGAAAACATCAAACAAATGACAGCTCACAAACATCGCATCTAACGTAGGTATAAACAGGGGTTTGGGCTTCTAATGGTCAATAAATCTTCAAAGTCATCAAACTCTTCAAGTCTTGTTCATGTCTCCAACGGCTTCTTCTGGTCAAGCTTGACCTACTCAAGTTCTTTTGCCAGATCATCTCTATTGACGCAAGGTTTCTCATGATGTCCTTTAATATTCTGGAGTTGCATTCCAAACTTCTGGGTTTCAACATCCTTGACATGAACCATGGTCCTACTGTCCTTCAGTTCCTGACGAATCTTTGACGTCTCAAGGTTTGGCTCCTCTAGCTTGGCTACTTTCAGCTTCTGGGTCCTGTGTTCTTCACGAAACGCTTCCTTATCAAATATTGCTTCTTGCAAGTCCATCTTAACTTCTGCTCAAGATCCTGGTGATACACC
This sequence comes from Aegilops bicornis, assembly GCA_021605145.1. Lineage (NCBI taxonomy): Eukaryota > Viridiplantae > Streptophyta > Magnoliopsida > Poales > Poaceae > Aegilops > Aegilops bicornis. The sequence goes on along the minus strand of CM038673.1, from coordinate 164,881,409 downwards.
AGCTAAGGTTAAAACTTCATCTTGCTGATAGGTGCTCCATCAACCCTTTTGTCATCCAATTCTTCCATGTATCTGCATGCTTAACTCAGCACGGTGACAATAGCATAAGCGGGCGATAACATCATGGATAGCTGTCTTTCTGCTCTTGTCATTTCCATGAGCTATCTCTCCATAGTTGATATCTCCTGCCTTAGGGTTTTCCTTGACAAAACTTTGAGTTTCTAACTCTCCATGTTCCGGTCTTTCTCCGATACACCTTGATCTCGGGTATTGACAGCTTCCATAGTCTGCCAAGTTCCATAAGGGGTGCCTTCCTAGGTCACACAAATCTGGAAATTCTTCGGAGCCTCCAATTCTCCTAGTCTTCAGAGTCTTCAACAGTTGTAGTTTCCATTTACACGGTAAAATCCTCTTCATTCCAAATGGTCTTAGTTGTCCGATATCTTGTCTCCTTGGAGTGGTCTCATCGGTCGAATCTTCGAGTGGTCAAAAGGAAAAGGGTATGGTCTCACTAAATGGGAATATTTGAATAAGCTTAGAAGAGATGAGAGGTAAAAGATCTTTTGAAAATGAAGTAGTAGAGAAAAATCTTTTCTATGGGCTTGCAATTTTCTAGGGTCACGTCCCTACAGTCAACATGTGCTCGATACCATCTTGTAGCGACCCGACCGAATGGATCAAGTCTTCGTGGCAAAGTGTCATCCCTGGATCGGTATCTTTGACACACAAGACTCGAGGATTTATAACAGAGGTAAATCACATGTATAAATAACGTAAATACTATTACCTCAATCCAAATAGCGGAAGTAACAAGGTTGTGGATTCCCATCAACACCAACGGCAAAGTTGAGTGTAGAAATTGTAACCCTAACGTATCACTTACTCGTCGTCTGAAAAGTCTGCAACATGAAACGTTGCAGCCCGAAAATGGGTCAGCACATGGAATATGCTGGCAATGTAAATCATAGAGAGTAATGAAAGAATAAGCTATACTACATGCATATATGGCTGGTGGAAAGCTCTATGGTTATAGTTTTTGCGTAAAGCCAATTTTTCCCTCTTGCAGCGAATAAGTTTATTTAACTATCATGGTGGTTGTTGAACATTGAGAATGGCTGACAACATCCTCAATCCCAATTAAAAGTACTCATTAACAACCCAACAATATTATTTAGAGTAGCATGATGAGATTCACATGATAATCCAAGTACTAGATACTCAAGATGTCCATAACCGGGACACGGCTAACCATGATTAGTTTATACACTCTGCAGAGGTTTGCGCACTTTTCCCCACAAGACTCGATCGCCTCCATTGGATTTCTCGCACTACATGATGTTTGAGAAACGGATGACCGAGACATAGTCTTTCGGAAGCGCTAGCACCTTACATAGGGTAGACCGGTACACCTACTTCCCCTACATCTGCTAGTCTACCCGTAAGAGTTCGCACAACTTAATCAACTATGCCAGAGCCCATAATGGCTTGTGGTTGCACACGTAAGTTTCTAGTTTGAATAATCTCATGATCCCTTTGGGCCTGGGTGGCGGTCCGAAGAAATACAGGCAAGTCCTGATGGAAACCAGGTGCCTCAATCCACCCAGATGTGTGTTTAAGTTGCCACCTTAAATAAACCATTAATTTAACAATCTCACATCTGTCATGGAATTCACTCACCCAATCCACGTCTACTAGCATAGCATGGCATAATAAGCAAACGTAGAAGTAACTCCCAAGGGTTTGGTAATAAAACATGTAATAGGTACTACCTCATCTACTTCCCATCCCACAATTTAATTAGATCCTAATCATGCAATGTTTGAGGATAGATCTAATGCATGAAAACTGGGTATGAAAAGTATATGATCAAAGTGTTACTTGCCTGCAAAGTTGATGAAGATGATTCGCACTCAAAACTCTTGATAGATCTACTCGTCACACTCGATCAATCTATCGTAAGCAATCAATAGTAACCACACATAAGCAATCACTCAAAAGATCAGAAAGAACGAAGAGAACAACTCGGAAAACATCAAAACCAAGCAAATAACTCTTGCAACATAAAACAATTTCCAACAGTACCAAAATTATGTGAATTTGGCCTTATCAGAATGTTTAGGTCAAGAGCTTCGATTTGCAAAAATAATCAACTAAATCGAGATTCTGAAACTCAAGTTATGATCAAACGAAGTTCAAATTCAAATCTGATCTAATTCAAATTTTAAACTTTCAAAAACATGTTTGAGTTGGATTACTGGATAGAGGAGATCATAACGAAGAGGTGGGCATTGGTTTTGTTGGATTTGGACTAACGAGTAAAAAGTTATAGCCGTTTGAAGTACAGGGGCTAAATTGTAAATAAAACATCTACCAAGAAGTCCCTGATTAAAACTAACAGAAAAAGAAAAGAACTAAACAACGAACGTTCGCTGCCGAAGGTTTAACTAACGAAACCCGTTTGGTGCAAACCCTAACTAATGAACGTTCACCGAATAAAAAACGTTTTAAAAAAAGAAAACGAATCTGGATCGTTGGATCCAGATCCAACGGACGGGAGGCGGCGGTTACCGCAGCGATCGCTGGCGGCGAGGAAGAACGGCGGCGGTGGCTCGGATTTGGCCGGGGCGGCGACTCCGGTGGCCGAGGGCGGCGGCGAAGGGGTCGGGAGGCGGCGTGGCGGCGAGGAGGTTGGCGGCATCGGCGGTGGTCGGCAACGACAAGGGCGGCGGCGGAGGTGAGATCCGGCGGCGGCGGCGGCGGCGCGGCGGGCAGCGTGAGGAGAGAGAGAGGGCGGGAGGCGCCTGGCTTTATAGGGAGGGGGTGGCCTCGGAAGGCGTGGGGAAGCGGGCACGGGAGGCGTGCCCGGCCGGGACTCGGACGGTGGCGACTATCTCCCGAGCGGAGTCCCGCTCGGGGACGGAGGAGGCGAGCGGCGGGGCTGGGCTGGCTGGGCCGGCCCAGTTCGGCGGAAGTCTTCGCTTTTTTTAAACAGACACTAAAAATAAAATAATACCAATGAAATAAAAATGCAACATAGGCATATTATATATCAAAATTTTCAGAAAAAGATTTCCCACAACATGGACATTATTCTAGCTTCAAATAAAATACACCCAAATTCAAATAAAACAAAGAGTGCTTCTGCTCTAGAAAAATCCAGTAAAAATCATTTTTAAAATAACAAAATGACTTCAAATTAATTTCTCCAATATTCTGATGTAGGGAATCATGTTACCTATTTTCCATATATTTTATTTTTGGAGAAAAATAATTTGATTAAAACTCAAATAACTCCAAATTGATAATAAATTCAAAAGAACTTTGAATTTAATTCTTTGAAACTCCCAACTCATATTTCATATAATTTGAGGAAGTCATTTTATCTTCTCTCGTGAAAATCATTGAGTTGCATAAAGTTTCAGAATTGGAAATATTCTGCAAATGAAATTCAAATATTTTCAACACCCTTGTCATTTAAATAAATGGAAGAAGTCATGTCATCTTCTCTCCAGGCTTTTGTGGTGGAAAGAATTTGAATTCACGGAGAGCATAAAAGCAAAAATGAAAGTTTGGGAAAGTCCTTTTATTCCCTCTCATTTAACTTTCAAAAAGTTTCAAATTCACTCACTTTCAGTCAATCAATCAAACAATCAATCAAGACTATCTATCTGTTTATAACATTCCAAAATTTAGAATTTTGGGATGTTACAAACTACCACCCTTAAAATGAATCTCATCCTTGAGATTCGGAGAGGCTAGCAAGAAATAGGTTAGGGTAGGGGTCTTCTCAAAATCCATCGATCGTCTCCGGGGTCTCGGGTGCTACCACCCTTAGAAGCATGGTTACGGTTCCATCAAAACTCATATACTCCATCCTTATTACTAACAGTGTCGGTCTTCTCAGGTCGTAAGGATAATTCCTTCTCTGTGCTCTTCTGGTTGTGGCATAACCTTTTCCTCAATCTCTTTTGTCCTTTCATCTTGGTAAGGTTATCCCGAAACTGGGTCTTCTTAGCTGACGGGTCTGGCGCCAATGCTAATCAGCTATCGATATCTCATGGTGGTCAACAATTTATGGTATCTCCTGCAGAAAACGGGCCTGGGTTGAACCTTACCGTATAACCTACGGTTGGCAACAACTGCCGTGTACAAGGGAAAAAAATACCTATACCATTCTATGGTTTAAACAAGGTTTTGATCGTCGTCTCTCTACTATAGGTAAGTCACTCAGATTTACCATCCCATATAGCAAGGCGAATAATAAGAGTAAGTCGGTATGGTGATCAATCCATCCCGCACGCAAATCATTACCTTGTACATGGTTTAGCAAATCTCGCATTCTAACACTCGGTCATCCTCACAAGCATTGCAGAATATCTCTTGTCGACGAACCAAGTTCGAAAATCCATTGATTCTGCAAGCCAAACAAACATCTATCGGTCCTTCACAACTCTCGTGTTTTATGTAAACTCCTATAAGATCGTCTGCATTGATAAAGGCATATCCTCTTCCAGGGTTTTTTTCCTTCAGCAAGAATGTGCTTGCTTCTTGGCAGGTCCTGGGGCCTGTGGGTTATGGCCCATCTCATCACTTGCAAACCTTGAACACATCCTCGGGGCAACTGTTCGTTATTCCAACTTCCAACTTCCTAGTGTTCTTAAATCCATCCAATTGTATTTTCTCCCTTCCTTCTATTGGCACCAAACTAGGACATGATTACTCCGACTCATCATGGAATTTCCATTGATCCATATTTCCTTCATTGTACCTCCTTTATATCCAATATTAATTCATCTCTTCATCCTCCTGGGATGTCCCACATACCGAGATAAAAACTTGTACTTATGAAGTCCATACTCCACTTCATGGAACATCATTATCCTTTCCAGGGTCAAGCGTCCTTACAGGGGAATATTGGCCATCTCTGCATGGCACTTCTTCAACTGGGAAACGTGAAACACATCATGAACTCCTTGACAGTCCTTTGGGTGACTCCAACTTATTGGCCACTTTTCCCATACGCTCTAAAACTCGGTATGGTCCTGCAAATCTCGGGGCTAACTTTCCCTTAACTCCAAATCGTTTAAATCCTCGCAGAGGGGACACACGAAGACATGCTCTGTCTCCAATTTCATAGACTACCTCCTTGCGTTTTTGAGTCTGCATAACTCTTCTGCCAGGACTGAGCTACCTTCAGTCTATCTCGAATCCACTTAACATTCTCTTTTGACTCCTTGATCACATTTGGTCCAAACAACTGACAGTCTCCAACTTCATCCCATATCAACGGTGTCTGGCTCCTTCTCCCATACAAAGCTTAAAAAGGGGCCATCTTCAAACTGGCTGGGTAACTGTTGTTGTATGAGAACTCCGTGTAAGGTAGATTATCATCACTACTAGATCCATAATCTAGCGCACACGCTCTCAACATGTCCTCCAGAATCTGATTGACTCTCTCGATTTATCCATCTGTCTGCGGATGAAAGGTTGTACTGAACTCTAGCCTAGTACCCAAAGTCTGGTGCAGCTGATTCCAAAACATTGAGGTAAACTGTGTTCCTCTATCTGATACGATGGTCCTCGGAACTCCATGCGCATATACGATCCTTGTCAAATATATCTTGGCCAACTTCTCACTTGTATAGGTAGTTTTCACCGGGATAAAGTGAGCCACATTGGTCAAGCGAATCAATCTACTACCCAGATAGAATCATATCCCGATCGGGTTTTGGGAAATCCGGTAAAGAAATCCATGCCAAGCCTATCCCATTTCCATCCGGGTATCGGCATAGGCTGTAGTAATCCGTCTGGCTTCTGATGCTCTGCTCTTACTCTCTCTGGCATACATCACCTACGACTACATACTCCGCAATATCCTTCTTCATACCAGTCCACCAGAAACGCTCCTTCAATCCAAATACATCTTGGTGTTTCTAGGGCGAATCGAGTATGGTGAGTCATGAGCCTCCTGAAGTATTAACTTCCTGATCTTTGCATTATTGGGCACATATACACGATCCTCAAACCATAAGGTGTCGTGCTCATCCTTACGAAAACCTTTGGCCTTTCCTTTGCTCATCCTCAGCAATCTCTTTGTCATCCTTCTAAGCTTCACAGATCTTTCCCAACCACGTAGACTGAACTTCCATTGCTGCAACAAAACCTTTGGGAACAATCTCCAACCGAAGTTCCCTGAGATCCTCGGCTAACTCCTTTGGTAATCCTCTGCTTATGAGGGTATTCGTCCTTGTTTTCTTTATGGTTGTGTCCTATTTCTCCACAAAGCTTGTATGCACAAGTTTTCTCCATATCCTTTCCATAAGGCTTCAACTTCTGGGAGACAAGACGAGATCTTCGCAGAGTCAACTTAAAGTCTTCCCAAGTGGTTACTCTTTGCCATCCATTGATGGTTTGGTACATCCTCCACCAAGTAGCAGCACCTCCTTCAAAACACTGAAGAGCATGCTGGGCAATATCCTTTCCGGCTATAGGGTGATTCTCCATATGATCTTCCAAGTTCGAGATTCATCGGTTCTGTCTCCAATTGACTCATTGGTCTAGAAAATATAGGCTCATCTCCATTCATCGTCTAATGGGTCCATGGGTTTTGGGGTGGGATAAGAGAGATAGAGAGGGATGCACACAATACAAACAACAGTTTTGAAAAGGGCATTTTAGTTGTGGCTGTCGGAAAACATCAAACAAATGACAGCTCACAAACATCGCATCTAACGTAGGTATAAACAGGGGTTTGGGCTTCTAATGGTCAATAAATCTTCAAAGTCATCAAACTCTTCAAGTCTTGTTCATGTCTCCAACGGCTTCTTCTGGTCATGCTTGACCTACTCAAGTTCTTTTGCCAGATCATCTCTATTGACGCAAGGTTTCTCATGATGTCCTTTAATATTCTGGAGTTGCATTCCAAACTTCTGGGTTTCAACATCCTTGACATGAACCATGGTCCTACTGTCCTTCAGTTCCTGATGAATCTTTGACGTCTCAAGGTTTGGCTCCTCTAGCTTGGCTACTTTCAGCTTCTGGGTCCTGTGTTCTTCACGAAACGCTTCCTTATCAAATATTGCTTCTTGCAAGTCCATCTTAACTTCTGCTCAAGATCCTGGTGATACACCAGCTAAGGTTAAAACTTCATCTTGCTGATAGGTGCTCCATCAGCCCTTTTGTCATCCAATTCTTCCATGTATCTGCATGCTTAACTCAGCACGGTGACAATAGCATAAGCGGGCGATAACATCATGGATAGCTGTCTTTCTGCTCTTGTCATTTCCATGAGCTATCTCTCCATAGTTGATATCTCCTGCCTTAGGGTTTTCCTTGACAAAACTTTGAGTTTCTAACTCTCCATGTTCCGGTCTTTCTCCGATACACCTTGATCTCGGGTATTGACAGCTTCCATAGTCTGCCAAGTTCCATAAGGGGTGCCTTCCTAGGTCACACAAATCTGGAAATTCTTCGGAGCCTCCAATTCTCCTAGTCTTCAGAGTCTTCAACAGTTGTAGTTTCCATTTACACGGTAAAATCCTCTTCATTCCAAATGGTCTTAGTTGTCCGATATCTTATCTCCTTGGAGTGGTCTCATCGGTCGAATCTTCGAGTGGTCAAAAGGGAAAAGGGGTATGGTCTCACTAAATGGGAATATTTGAATAAGCTTAGAAGAGATGAGAGGTAAAAGATCTTTTTGAAAATGAAGTAGTAGAGAAAAATCTTTTCTATGGGCTTGCAATTTTCTAGGGTCACGTCCTACAGTCAACATGTGCTCTGATACCATCTTGTAGCGACCCGACCCGAATGGATCAAGTCTCTGTGCTTAAGTGTCATCCCTGGATCGGTATGCTGACACACAAGACTCGAGGATTTATAACAGAGGTAAATCACATGTATAAATAACGTAAATACTATTATCTCAATCCAAATAGCGGAAGTAACAAGGTTGTGGATTCCCATCAACACCAACGGCAAAGTTGAGTGTAGAAATTGTAACCCTAACGTATCACTTACTGGTCAGCGAAAAGTACGCAACATGAAACGTTGCAGCCCGAAAATGGGTCAGCACATGGAATATGCTGGCAATGTAACACATAGAGAGTAATGAAAGAATAAGCTATACTACATGCATATATGGCTGGTGGAAAGCTCTATGGTTATAGTTTTTGCGTAAAGCCAATTTTTCCCTACTGCAAAGGAATAAGTTTATTTAACTATCATGGTGGTTGTTGAACATTGAGAATGGCTGACAACATCCTCAATCCCAATTAAAAGTACTCATTAACAACCCAACAATATTATTTAGAGTAGCATGATGAGATTCACATGATAATCCAAGTACTAGATACTCAAGATGTCCATAACCGGGGACACGGCTAACCATGATTAGTTTATACACTCTGCAGAGGTTTGCGCACTTTTCCCCACAAGACTCGATCGCCTCCATTGGATTTCTCGCACTACATGATGTTTGAGAAACGGATGACCGAGACATAGTCTTTCGGAAGCGCTAGCACCTTACATAGGGTAGACCGGTACACCTACTTTCCCCTACATCTGCTAGTCTACCCGTAAGAGTTCGCACAACTTAATCAACTATGCCAGAGCCCATAATGGCTTGTGGTTGCACACGTAAGTTTCTAGTTTGAATAATCTCATGATCCCTTTGGCCCTGGGTGGCGGTCCGAAGAAATACATGCAAGTCCTGATGGAAACCAGGTGCCTCAATCCACCCAGATGTGTGTTTAAGTTGCCACCTTAAATAAACCATTAATTTAACAATCTCACATCTGTCATGGAATTCACTCACCCAATCCACGTCTACTAGCATAGCATGGCATAATAAGCAAACGTAGAAGTAACTCCCAAAGGTTTGGTAATAAAACATGTAATAGGTACTACCTCATCTACTTCCCATCCCACAATTTAATTAGATCCTAATCATGCAATGTTTGAGGATAGATCTAATGCATGAAAACTGGGTATGAAAAGTATATGATCAAAGTGTTACTTGCCTGCAAAGTTGATGAAGATGATTCGCACTCAAAACTCTTGATAGGTCTACTCGTCACACTCCAGTCAATCTATCGTAAGCAATCAATAGTAACCACACATAAGCAATCACTCAAAAGATCAGAAAGAACGAAGAGAACAACTCGGAAAACATCAAAACCAAGCAAATAACTCTTGCAACATAAAACAATTTCCAACAGTACCAAAATTATGTGAATTTTGCCTTATCAGAATGTTTAGGTCAAGAGCTTCGATTTGCAAAAATAATCAACTAAATCGGAGTTACGAAACTCAAGTTATGATCAAACGAAGTTCAAATTCAAATCTGATCTAATTCAAATTTTAAACTTTCAAAAGCATGTTTGAGTTGGATTACTGGATAGAGGAGATCATAACGAAGAGGTGGGCGTTGGTTTTGTTGGATTTGGACTAACGAGTAAAAAGTTATAGCCGTTTGAAGTACAGGGGCTAAATTGTAAATAAAACATCTACAAATAAGTCCCTGATTAAAACTAACAGAAAAAGAAAAGAACTAAATAAAGAACGTTCGCTGTCGAACGTTTAACTAACGAAACCCGTTCGGTGCAAACCCTAACTAATGAACGTTCACCGAATAAAAGAAATGTAAAAAAAAAGAAAACGAATCTGGATCGTTGGATCCAGACCCAACAGATGGAGGCGGTTACATCATGGCGATCGCCAACAAGGAAGAACGGCGGCGGTGGCTCGGATTCGGCCGGGGCGGCGGCTCCGGTGGCCAAGGGCGGCGGCGAAGGGGTCGGGAAGTGGCGGCCCGACGAGGCGAGGAGGTTGGCGGCGTCGGCGGTGGTCGGCAACGAGGGCGGCGGCAAGTGAGGTGAGATCCCGGCGGCGGCGGCGTTATGCGCTGGCAAACAGCCGAGAGGAGAGAGAGGGGGCCCAGGGCGGCGCCCCGCGTCTTTATAGGGAGAGGGTGGCCTCGGAAGGTGTGGGGAAGGGGGCACGGGAGGCGTGCCCGGCCGGGACTCGGACGGCGGCGGCGATCTCCTGAGCGGAATCCCGCTCGGGGACGGAGGAGGCGAGCGGCGGAGCTGGGCCGGCCCAATTCGGCGGAAGTCTTATTTTTTTTAAACAGACACTAAAAATAAAATAATACCAATAAAATAAAAATGCAACATAGGCATATTATATATCAAAATTTCCAGAAAAAGATTTCCTACAACATGGACATTATTCTAGCTTCAAATAAAATACACCCAAATTCAAATAAAACAAAGAGTGCTTCTGCTCTAGAAAAATCTAGTAAAAATCATTTTTAAAATAACAAAATGACTTCAAAATAATTTCTCTCCAATTTTCTAATGTAGGGAATCATGTTACCCTATTTTCCATATATTTTATTTTTGGAGAAAAATAATTTGATTAAAACTCAAATAACTCCAAATTGAAAATAAATTCAAAAGAACTTTGAATTTAATTCTTTGAAACTCCCAACTCATATTCATATAATTTGAAGAAGTCATTTTATCTTCTCTCGTGAAAATCATTGAGTTGCATAAAGTTTCAGAATTGGAAATATTCTCCAAATGAAATTCAAATATTTTCAACACCCCTTGTCATTTAAATAAATGGAAGAAGTCATGTCATCTTCTCTCCAGGGTTTTGTGGTGAAAATAATTTGAATTCACGGAGAGCATAAAAGCAAAAATGAAAGTTTGGGAAAGTCCTTTTATTCCCTTACGAATTTTTGCTTTTGTCCAGTGATCCACTCTTTATCACCTCCATAACCGAGAAATATCTCCTTATTCCACTCTTTATCTGGATATCTCCTTACGGATATCTCCTTATGAATTCTAAGTCTCAATCTGGATACACATTGAAAGTGGGAGCAATTAGCTAGAGTAGCTCCATGCAGAGCATTGTAGACATAGAAATTTGCAAAATACATACGGCTCTGAATGTGGCAGGCCCGTTGACTAAACTTCTCTCACAAGCAAAACATGATCACACCTTAGTACTATTTGGGTGTTAATCACATAGCGATGTGAACTAGATTATTGACTCTCGTAAAACCCTTTGGGTATTAGTCACATGGCGATATGAACTAATCACATGGTGATGTGAACTATTGGTGTTAAATCACATGGCGATGTGAACTAGATTATTGACTCTAGTGCAAGTGGGCGACTGAAGGAAATATGCCCTAGAGGCAATAATAAAGTTGTTATTTCTATTTCCCTATATCATGATAAATGTTTATTATTTATGCTAGAATTGTATTAACTGGAAACTTAGTACATGTGTGAATACATAGACAAACAAAGTGTCACTAGTATGCCTCTACTTGACTAGCTCGTTGAACCAAAGATGGTTAAGTTTCCTAGCCATAGACATGAGTTGTCATTTGATTAACGGGATCACATCATTAGAGAATGATGTGATTGACTTGACCCATTCCGTTAGCTTAGCACTTGATCGTTTAGTATTGCTATTGCTTTCTTCATGACTTATACATTTTCCTATGACTATCAGATTATGCAACTCCCGAATACCGGAGGAACACTTTGTGTGCTACCAAACGTCACAACGTAACTGGGTGATTATAAAGGTGCTCTACAGGTGTCTCCGATGGTACTTGTTGAGTTGGCATAGATCGAGATTAGGATTTGTCACTCCGATTGTCGGAGAGGTATCTCTGGCTCTCTCGGTAATGCACATCACAATAAGCCTTGCAAGCAATGTGACTAATGAGTTAGTTATGGATGATGCATTACGTAATCCAGTAAAGAGACTTACCGTAACGAGATTGAACTAGGTATTGAGATATCGACGATCGAATCTCGGGCAAGTAACATATCGATGACAAAAGGAACAACGTATGTTGTTATGCGGTTTGACCGATAAAGATCTTCGTAGAATATGTGGGAGCAAATATGAGCATCCAGGTTCCGCTATTGTTTATTGACCGGAGATGAGTCTCGATCATGTCTACATAGTTCTCGAACCCGTAGGGTCTGCACGCTTAATGTTCGGTGACGATCGGTATTATGAGTTTATGTGTTTTGATGTACCGAAGGTAGTTCGGAGTCTTGGATGAGATCACGGACATGACAAGGAGTCTCGAAATGGTCGAGTCGTAAAGATCAATATATTGGAAGGCTATATTCTGACATCGGAAAGGTTCCGAGTGATTCGGGTATTTTTCGGAGTACCGGAGAGTTACGGGAATTCGTATTTGGCCTTAATGGGCCATACACGAAAGGAGAGAAAGGCCTCAAGGGTGGCCGCGCCCTTTCCCCATGGACTGGTCCGAATTGGACTAGGGAAAGGGGGCGCACCCTTCCTTCCTTCTCCTTCTCCCTTCCCTTTTTCCTATTCCATGTGGGAGGTGGAATCCTACAATGACTAGAGAGTCCTAGTAGGACTCCACACTTTGGGCGCGCCCTATGAGGGCCGGCCTCCTCCTCCCTCCATCCTTTATATACGTGGCCAGGGGGCACCCCATAGACACAGAAGTTGATCATTGTTCTCTTAGTCGTGTGCGGTGCCCCCTCCACCGTAATCCACCTCGGTCATATCATCGTAGTGCTTAGGCGAAGTGTTGTGCCGGTAGCTTCATCATCACCGTCATCACACCGTCGTGTTAACGAAGCTCTCCCTCGACACTCTACTGGATCATGAGTTCGTGGGACGTCACCGAGCTGAACGTGTGCAGATCGCGGAGGTGCCGCACTTTCGGTACTAGGATCGTTTGATCGTGAAGACATACGACTACATCAACCGCATTGTCATAACGCTTCCGCTTTCGGTCTATGAGGGTGCGTGGACAACACTCTTCCCTTTCGTTGCTATGCATCACCATGATCTTGCGTGTGCGTAGGAATTTTTTGAAATGACTACGTTCCCCAACAGCTGGTGGGTCCCAGCTGTTAGGGGGAGGAAACATTTTTTCAACTTAATAAGGAGGAACTTTCCTTGCGTGCGACCATGGACCTCATGGGTCCCAGCTGTCAGGCTCTCCACGTACAGTCCTCTTCCAATGACTCTCGTTTGTTAACCACGCCGCGCCGACCGTAGCAAGGCGGTGGACGACGGCGAGGCCCCGGACAGGAATGACCCGGAGAAGGGAAGACGCGGCAGTGGAGTCGTAGATGGAGAGGAGTACACGGATTATAACTGGTTCTGGTGCGGCGTGGGGCTGCGGTCGGCTGAGAATAACAGGAGGTGTGGAAGGGTGGAGGGATAGCCCGGCCGGCGGTGGGGTAGCACTTCGTAGCGATGCGTGCTAAGCAGAGCCGCTAGCTGCCGGAGGCCAGAGCAGGGAGTTCCGGCGATGCTGGAGGAAGAATACGAGAGATTGAAGGTGCATGTCGGCCGTTGGATATAAATTCAATAGCTGTAGATGTCAGAATCATTTGTTGAGTAAGTTGACAACGCCTTGCGTAGACTTCGACCTATTGGCCTAAATGTCAGCCTGCAAAAATGTGGCATATATTTAACCCATGTTTCTAGAATTTACAGTCCATTTGCAGGGCTGGGTGAAGAAATAATTCGCGTCAATGTGGCCCATTTAATTTTTTCTAAGAAATCACAACCCATTTGCACTTTGTTGAAATACACGAATTAGCTGGGCTTGTTCTATATATAATATTAGGTTAGAAGGAGCAATTAATATCAAAAACTAAACCGAAGCTACACATTTTATTATATATATAATTAACAAATTAGCGACTTATTGCTCAAAAGAAAAATGAGCGCGTTATTATTACATTGGTCCTTCAAATCTTCGCAAGCTTTTCTACGCAATCACCAGGATTTTCCTCGCCTCAGAGTAAAAAACAACCAGGATTTTCCTTGCCAACTTCTGTTAAACTTTTTTTTAAGTTAATAAGACATGGGATATTTTTTATATTTTATATATAAGTTTCTGTTAAGTATACGATAATAGTAATAATATAAATATATATAATGTGGTTAGAAGGGAAAACATAAATTGAACACTGCATTATTATTCTTATATATAGATAAATAGAATAGAGATCTGCGTTTTATTAAAAAAATACATTGGGTTGCCGATGTTTAAGAAAAAGTAAAACCTACGCTGGGAGGCCTATAGGCCGGTACGTACATGATGGACCCATATAGATTGCATTATATTTTATCATTTTGCTGCCCATATGAAAATTAATTTGACTTGCAAACATCACGAATTGAACCCAGTGCAGTAATTAATATGATAGGAAAACAGACCATCAATATTTGTTCAAAATGCAAATACAAAGATACCATCTACTTGGGACAATCTACTTTGGTCAATGTCTTCGATAGATAGCTCATTGCCTAATTTAAATGAAGAATCCATTGCATAAATTTAAATGAAGAACCATTATTTATCAAAATTCGATAGTCCAAGTGGCTGGTTATTATCATATAGCAGCACCACCTGAAAGCATCATATAGCAGCAACAACAACTCATCATACAGCAGCAGCAGCAGTAGTAGCTCATAGCAATTCATCATATACCAGGAGAAGCTCATAGCAATTCATCATATAGCAGCAGCAGGAGCAGCTCATAGCAATTCATCATATAGCAGCAGCAGCAGTAGCTCATAGCAACTCATCATATAGCAGCAACAACTCATAAAAATTCATCATATAGCAGCAACAACTCATAGCAATTCATCATATAGCAGCACCAGGAGCAACTCATAACAATGCATCATATAGCAGCATCAGCTCATAGCAATTCATCATATAGCAAATTAGAATGAAACTTTGGCAAAAATCAGAGGAGATCCTCACCTTGTTGGATGAGCTCATCCTTCAACAACACCTTGATAACCCACAAGTACAGGGGATCGCAACCGTTTTCGAGGGTAGAGTATTCAACCCAAATTTATTGATTCGACACAAGGGAGCCAAAGAATATTCTCAAGTATTAGCAATTGAGTTGTCAATTCAACCACACAGAAAACTTAATATCTGCAGCAAAGTATTTAGTAGCAAAGTAGTATGGAAATGCTTGATAGCAGTGGCAAAGGTAATGTGATAACAGTTTTGTAGTAATTGTAACAGTGGCAACAAAAAAGTAACTAAGCAAAGATCAATATGTGAAAAGCTCGTAGGCATTGGATCAGTGATGGATAATTATGTCGGATGCGATTCCTCATGCAACAGTTATAACCTAGGGTGACACAGAACTAGCTCCAGTTCATCAATGTAATGTAGGCACGTATTCCGAATATAGTCATACGTGCTTATGGAAAAAACTTGCATGCCATCTTTTGTCCTACCCTCCCGTGGCAGCGGGGTCCTATTGGAAACTAAGGGATATTAAGGCCTCCTTGTAATAGAGTACCAGACAAAAGCATTAACACTTAGTGAATACATGAACTCCTCAAACTACGGTCATCACCGGGAGTGGTCCTGATTATTGTCACTTCGGGGTTACCGGATCATAACATATAGTAGGTGACTATTGACTTGCAAGATAGGATCAAGAACTCACATATATTCATGAAAACATAATAGGTTCAGATCTGAAATCATGTCACTCGGGCCCTAGTGACAAGCATTAAGCATAGCAAAGTCATAACAACATCAATCTCAGAACATAATGGACACTAGGGATCAAACCCTAACAAAACTAACTCGATTACATGATAAATTTCATCCAACCCATCACCGTCCAACAAGCCTACCATGGAATTACTCATGCACGGCGGTGAGCATAATGGAATTGGTGATGGAGGAAGGTTGATGACGACGACGACGGATTCCCCTCTCCGGAGCCCCGAACGGACTCTAATCAACCCTCCCGAGAGAGATTAGGGCTTGGCGGCGGGTCTGTATCGTAAAACGCGATGGATCCTTCTCTCTGATTTTTTCTCCTCGAACGTGAATATATAGAGTTGGAGTTGAGGTCGGTGGAGCCTCAGGGGGCCCACGAGGCAGGGGGCGAGCCCTCCACCCTTGTGGACAGGGTGTGGCCCCCCTGGTGTTGGTTCTTTCGCCAGTATTTTTTATTAATTCCAAAAATATTCTCCATGAAGTTTTAGGTCATTCCAAGAACTTTTATTTCCGCACAAAAATAACACTATGGCAATTCTGATGAAAACAACGTCAGTCCGGGTTAGTTCCATTCAATTCATGCAAGTTAGAGTCCAAAATAAGGGCAAAAGTGTTTGGAAAAGTAGATACGATGGAGATGTATCAACTCCCCAAGCTTAAACTTTTGCTTGTCCTCAAGCAATTCAGTTGACAAACTGAAAGTGATAAAGAAAAACTTTTACAAACTCTGTTTGCTCTTGTTGTTGTAAATATGTAAAGCTAGAATTCAAGTTTTCAGCAAAGATTATGAACCAACCATATTCACAATAACACTTAGGTCTCATGTTTACTCATATCAATGGCATCATCAACTAGTGATCAATAATAATAAATCTCGGATGAAAACACTTTCTCAAAACAATCATAATATGATATAACAAGATGGTATCTCGCTAGCCCTAAAGATCAAGGGCTGACTAGACATTGTAATTCATGGTAAAAGAGATCCAGTCACAGTCATACTCAAAACTAATAGTAATGCATGCAAGTGACAACGATGCTCTCTAACTGGTGCTTTTTAATAAGAAGATGATGACTCAGCATAAAACTAAATAGATAGGCCCTTCGCACAGGGAAGCAGGGATTTGTAGAGGTGCAAGAGCTCGGGTTTTGAAATAGAGATAAACAATATTTTGAGTGGCATACTTTCATTGTCAACATAACAACCGAGAGATCTTGGTATCTTCCATGCTACACACATTATAGGCGGTTCCCAAATAGAATGGTAAAGTTTATACTCCCCCCCCCACCAACAAGCATCAATCCATGGCTTGCCTGAAACAACGGGTGCCTCCAACTAACAACAATCCTGGGGGAGTTTTGTTTGCAATTATTTTGATTTGAGCATGGGACTGGGCATCCCGGTTACCGACCATTTTCTCATGAGTGAGGAGCGGAGTCCACTCCTCGTGAGAATAACCCACCTAGCATGGAATATACAGACAACCCTAATTGATACATGGGCTATTCGAGCATACAAAACAGAATTTCATTTGAAGGTTTAGAGTTTGGCACATACAAATTTACTTGGAACGGCAGGTAGATACCGCATATAGGAAGGTATGGTGGGCTCGTATGGAATAACTTTGGGGTTTATGGAAGTGGATGCACAAGCAGTATTCCCGCTTAGTACAAGTGAAGGCTAGAAAAATACTGGGAAGTAACCAATTAGAGAGCGACAACAGTCATGAACATGCATTAAAATTAATCAACGCTGAGTGCAAGCATGAGTAGGATATAATTCACCATGAACATAAACATCGTGGAGGCTGTGTTGATTTTGTTTCAACTACATGCGTTAACATGTGCCAAGTCAAGCCACTCAAATCGTTCAAAGGAGGATACCACCCTATCATACCACATCACAACCATTTTAATATCATGTTGGCATGCAAGGTAAACCATTATAAACTCCTAGCTAATTAAGCATGGCATGAGAAACTATAATCTCTAACTGTCATTGCAAATATGTTTCATTCATAATAGGCTGAATCAGGAACGATGAACTAATCATATTTACAAAAACAAGATAGGTTCAGTTCATACCAGCTTCTCTCATCTCAATCAGTCCATCATATATCGTCATTATTGCCTTTCACTTTCGCATCGACCGAGCAGCGTGGATAATAATAATAGTGCACGTGCATTGGACTAAGCTGGAATCTGCAAGCATTCAATACAAGGGAGAAGACAAGGTAATATGGGCTCTTGGTTAAATCAACAATAATGCATATGAGAGCCACTTCAACATTTTCATCATGGTCTTCTCTCGACCCCCAAAGAAATGAAAGGAAATAAAACTATTTACACGGGAAAGCTCCCAACAAGCAAAAGAAGAACGAGAAATAATTTTGGGTTTTCTTTTAATTATTACTACTACATGCATGGAAAGTAAACTAGCTGAAAGCTACAACTAATTTTTTGGGGTTTTTCTTAAGGTTTTTCGAACACACAAGAAGAAGGCTTAAAACAGTAAATAAACTAGCATGGATAGTACAATGAAAAAGTATGAGCACCGATAACTAGAATGAGTGTGTGAACATGAAGGTAATGTCGGTGAGAAATACGTACCCCCCAAGCTTAGGCTTTTGGCCTAAGTTGGTCTATGCCCATGGATCAAAGTGATCCTCTCCAGTGTACTAAGGAGGATCCTCGGGGTGCCACTGGTTAGCAAGCTCTTGCGGATCCCACTAATAAATAGACTCCTGATATGGATCAGGAGATGGCTCAGGCTCAGGCTCTGGGGATCGTGTTCGCTCCCAATATGCATAAATGTCATTGGGCAGGATGATGTATGTGCCTGAATGAATGTTAAACAAAGAAGGTGCATGCAGGGTAATAATCTGACAAGTATTTTCACTGAATACCAGGTTATAAATGAGTCTCTTCTCCTTATCATCGCAAATAAAATCACGTGCTACCATACTTTTATAGTTTAAGAAAATAGGGGGCAACACCTTTTCCTCTTTCTTATAGTGTCTAATAGGTATCTCAAAATATTTAGCAAGACGCGAAGCAAAGATACCTCCAAAAATGGGGCCTTTTGTACGGTTTAGACTCAACCGTTTAGCAACCATAGCACCTAAACTGAAAGTTCTGTCATGGAGTAGAGCATGGCGCAAAATGGCGAGGTTCGGAGCACTGAGGCCCCCACTGTTCCCGCGACCAATTGAACATCTACTAGCAAATATCGCATAGTAACGTAGAACAGGAAAATGTATACTAGTAGTTCTTGCATCTGACACTTTTCTCTTTTCCCCTACAACAATTTCATTAATAAATTCTGCCACATCAGTAGGATGTAGTTCCTCGACGCTGCCCTCAAAAGGCAACTTGCAAGCCACACAAAAATCATAGAGTGACATCTCCTTAAACTCATCATATAAATAAAAATCTACCGAAGGTGGTGATCTCCTAGCATGGAAATGAAAATTTTGCACAAAAATATTAGTGAGTAGGAGATACTGTTCGAGCTGGTCGTGGAGAAAGTCGGTGAGGCCTGCATTCTCAGCCAAGTAATAAAAATCATCATAGATTCCGGCGGCCTTCAAGAATGCATCACAAGGCCATTATGCAGGCGAACCTCCATGATCGAGAAAGATTATATTTGGGCTTCTTATTCTCTTCACTTTGCTTATCCTTCCAGCTTCGGCTCGAAGAGCCTCTAAAAGTGCAACTATCCCTAGGTGGTTTTGATAATTCATAACAACATATAGCTCATTGAGCTAATGCTATTCCAAGACTATTATTTCAGGAAAGCTCAATGAATGGCATGGCATGGATGATGAAAGTGGATCCCTCAAAATCAAAGGATTGGCTCAAGCTCAAAAGCTCAAGACTCTTCATTTTACATTTTAGTGATCCAAGATCACATTGAGTCTATAGGAAAAGCCAATACTATCAAGAAGGGATGAGGTGTCGCTTAATGAGCCTCTTGCTTCATGTGCTTAGTGATATGCTCCAAAACCCTCAAGTACTTTCCCACATTCACAAATGACCTAAACCTAAAGCCAAAATCGGTCACACCAATTCTTTCTATCCGGCGCCACCGATTCCAAAAGTCATAGCCACTGCCACAAACCCTAAGCAAATCGGTCTTACCGATAGGGATCTCGGTCTCATCGAGATGGGGTTGCAATCTCTCTGTTTCCCTTCGTAACGTTTCGGTCTAACCGAAGTGAGCGATCGGTCCCACCAAGATTGCAATGTAAACTCTCTGTTTCCTTTTTGTAACATTTCGGTCTCACCGAAAAGAGCAAATCGGTCCCACCGAAGTTTACTCGACCAACTCTCTGGAAGCTTATTACCAAATCGGTCTCACCGAAGTTTGTATGTCGGTCTCACCGAGATTACGTTATGCCCTAACCCTAACCGAATCGGCCTCACCGAGATGCATGTCAGTCCCAATCAAAATCACTAACGGTCACTAGGTTTACTAAATCGGTCAGACCGAAGTTTAACGATTCGGTCCCACCGAGTTTGGTAAATTGTGTGTAACGGTTAGATTTTGTGTGGAGGCTATATATACCCTCCACCTCCTCTTCATTCGTGGAGAGAGCCATCGAGCACGTACCTACACTTCCAATTTACCGATTACGAGAGAGAACCACCTACTCATGTGTTGAGGCCAAGATATTCCATTCCTACCATATGAATCTTGATCTCTAGCCTTCCCCAAGTTGCTTTCCACTCAAACCCTCTTTCCATCAGATCCAAATCCTATGAGAGAGAGTTGAGTGTTGGGGAGACTATGATTTGAAGCACAAGAGCAAGGAGTTCATCATCAACACACCATTTGTTACTTCTTGGAGAGTGGTGTCTCCTAGATTGGCTAGGTGTCACTTGGGAGCCTCCGAGCAAGATTGTGGAGTTGAACCAAGGAGTTTGTAAGGGCAATGAGATCGCCTACTTCGTGAAGATCTACCGCTAGTGAGGCAAGTCCTTAGTGGGCGGCGACCATGGTGGGATAGACAAGGTTGCTTCTTCGTGGACCCTTAAGTGGGTGGAGCCCTCCGTGGACTCGCATGGCCGTTACCCTTAAATGGGTTGAAGTCTCCATCAACGTGGATGTACGATAGCACCACCTATCGGAACCATGCCAAAAACATCCGTGTCTCCAATTGCGTTTGAATCCTCCAAACCCTTGCCCTTACTTTCTTGCAAGTTGCATGCTTTAATTTCCGCTGCCTATACACTCAATATATTATTCAATAGCACTTCAGCTTGCTCAACAGTTCTTTCCCTGAAAACACAACCAGCACAACTATCCAGGTGGTCTCTGGAAGCATCGGTTAGTCCATTATAAAAGATATCAAGTATTTCATTTTTCTTGAGAGGATGACCAGGTAAAGCATTAAGTAATCGGAGAAGCCTCCCCCAAGCTTGTGGGAGACTCTCTTCTTCAATTTGCACAAAATTATATATTTCCCTTAAGGCAGCTTGTTTCTTATGAGCGGGGAAATACTTAGCAGAGAAGTAATAAATCATATCCTGGGGACTACACACACAACCAGGATCAAGAGAATTAAACCATGTTTTAGCATCACCCTTTAATGAGAACGGAAATAGCTTAAGGATATAGTAATAACGAATTTTTTCCTCATGAGTGAATAAGGTGGCTATATCATTTAATTTAGTAAGATGTGCCACAATAGTTTCAGATTCATAGCCATAAAAAGGATCAGATTCAACCAAAGTAATTAACTCAGGATCGACAGAGAAATCATAATCCTTATCAGAAATACTGATGGGTGAAGTAGCAAAAGCAGGGTCATATTTCATTCTAGCATTCAAAGATTTTTCTTTCAGCTTAGCTAACAGTTTCTTAAGATCATATCTATCTCTGCAAGCATAAAAGTCTCTAGCAGTTTCTTCATCCATAACATAACCCTCAGGTACATCAGGAAATTCATATCTAGGGGGAGAATCTTCATCATCACTTTCATCAATATTATCAGTTTCAATAATTTCATTCTCTCTAACCCTAGCAAGTTGTTCATCAAGAAATTCACCTAATGGCACAGTATTATCAAGCATAGAAGTAGTTTCATCATAAGTAATGCATAGCAAAAGTGGCATCATCAATAACATGCAACGTATCAGAATCAATAGCAGGTCTAGGTGTCGCAAGTTTACTCATAACAGAAGGTGAATCAAGTGCAGAGCTAGATGGCAGATTTTTACCTCCCCTCATAGTTGAGGGATAAATCTTGGTTTTTTCGTCTTCCAAGTTCCTCATAGTGATCATATAAATCCCAAGTGACTCAAAGAATAGAGCTATGCTCCCCGGCAATGGCACCAGAAAATAGTCTTGATAACCCACAAGTATAGGGGATCGCAACCGTTTTCGAGGGTAGAGTATTCAACCCAAATTTATTGATTCGACACAAGGGGAGCCAAAGAATATTCTCAAGTATTAGCAGTTGAGTTTTCAATTTAATCACACCTAAAAAACATAATATCTGCAGCAAATTATTTAGTAGTAAAGTAGTATGGAAGTAACGGTAACGGTGGCAAAGGTAACAATAATAGTTTTGTAGTAATTGTAACAATGGCAACGGAAAAGTAACTAAGCAAAGATCAATATGTGAAAAGCTCGTAGGCATTGGATCAGTGTTGGATAATTATGTCGGATGCGATTCTTCATGCAACAGTTATAACCTAGGGTGACACAGATCTAGCCCCAGTTCATCAATGTAATGTAGGCATGTATTCCGAATATAGTCATACGTGCTTATGGAAAAGAACTTGCATGACATCTTTTGTCCTATCCTCCCGTGGCAGCGGGGTCCTATTGGAAACTAAGGGATATTAAGGCCTCCTTTTAATAGAGTACCGGACCAAAGCATTAACACTTAGTGAATACATGAACTCCTCAAACTACGGTCATCACCGGGAGTGGTCCCGATTATTTTCACTTCGGGGTTACCGGATCATAACATATAGTAGGTGACTATTGACTTGCAAGATAGGATCAAGAACTCACATATATTCATGAAAACATAATAGGTTCAGATGTGAAATCATGGCACTCGGGCCCTAGTGACAAGCATTAAGCATAGCTAAGTCATAGCAACACCAATCTCAGAACATAATGGATACTAGGGATCAAACCCTAACAAAACTAACTCGATTACATGATAAATCTCATCCAATCCATCATCGTCCAGCAAGCCTACGATGGAATTACTCACGCACGGTGGTGAGCATCATGAAATTGGTGATGGAGGAAGGTTGATGATGACGATGGTGACGGATTCCCCTCTCCGAAGCCCTAAACGGACTCCAGATCAGCCCTCCCGAGAGAGATTAGGGCTTGGCGGCGGCTCCGTATCGTTAAACGCGATGAATCCTTCTCTCTAATTTTTTCTCCCCAAACGTGAATATATAGAGTTGGAGTTGAGGTCGGTGGAGCCTCGGGCGCCGAGGCCGGGCGCCCGGGGGTGGCGCACCCTCCACCCTCGTGGATAGGTGTGGCCCCCGGTGTTGATTCTTCGCCCGATATTTTTATTAATTCCAAAAATATTCTCCGTGAAGTTTCGGGTCATTCCGAGACTTTTATTTCTGCACAAAAATAACACCATGGCAATTCTGCTGAAAACAACATCAATCCGGGTTAGTTCCATTCAAATCATGCAAGTTAGAGTCCAAAACAAGGGCAAAAGTGTTTGGAAAAGTAGATACGATGGAGACGTATCACACCTCAAGGCCACGGCCTGGGAGGAGGGGAAGGGGAATGAGGTGCCTTCTGCCGGAGTGGGGCATCAGCCTTAGTTGTGCGCTGACCACCGGAGTAGAGTGTTGGATGGACCATAGAGGAGCAGCTGCTGGAGACCATCAGAGTGAGGGGCAGCGCCAGAGGGAGGAGCACCCGGTGAGATTGGGCCCCCGCCGGCCATGTAGCCTAGCTGGATAGAGCATCGTCGAGGAGCAGGCCAGATGGGACCTATGTCGTGACTCATTTGGAGGAACCGTAGCCAGCTATGACGGGGATAGAGGCGGAGGAAGGGGAGGAGATGCAAGCAGGCAGGGTAATGAACGCTTGCGTGTTTGTTTTTGCATGAGGGTCAGGTGTGACGCGGGCGTGAACAGTGGCATTTTGAGTGTAATATAAGCAGACAACAAAGTCATTTTGCCATTCCCCTTCCCTTCAATTTTGAGTGAGCTTCTACGCGAAGCGCCCTCCCCCCCCAGCAAAATAAGTTGAGACCAAGCCCATAACTAAAAAACAAGCTCTTTACATCTTTTATGGCTTATTTTGACAATAAGCTCTCAAAAGGCGGAATAGAACTGGCCCGTAACCTGCAATTCAATTGTGTGTGCAATGATGAGTCACTCCTACCTATTATAGTGTACATTTAGGCATCATGCATGGCATAACCTAATACATGTGCATTTCATTATAGAATCTGAAATATACAATGTTTATGTTAGTTCATACGTTGCACATGATGTTTAAATGCCTCTTAAATCTGGTCAGTCAAGTGATGGTCTTTAAGCCTCCTTTTATGCTTGTTTTCTTGATATGTAATTTAGTGTTCTGCAAGATTTTCTCACACATCTGTTCAATTGCTTGTTTGTATTAGCCAACCATACTAGAATTGTTTGCTTAAATTACTTGTTGTTCTTGACCTAACAGAGCTTGTCAACGATTTAAATACTAAGGGATGCTGTAGTGGGGGCTTGTATAACTCATAGTTGACATAAACGTTTGGCTGTACACTAAACTAGGCTCTCCAAGAGTATCTGGAGGTCCAGCTCGAAGGTATACCTAGTTTTTACATAACACACACATAGTAAATGCTCATTTCATTATGTGCAAAAGATGTGGCATGTTTCATTATGTGGTATTGTTTTGTTATAAACTCATCCTTTGGTGTTGTTCATAGACTGGAAAGTATGCATATTTATCTTCCACGGAGACCAGTAACTAGTTTGTGTCACCTTGTAGAGGGGGTTCAATGAAGATAAGATTGAGGATTTCCAAGTATAAATGTTAGGAAGGAGCCTTGCGAGAGAAGGAGGAGCAACATTGAGCTTGTTCAACCAGTTATGGTAAGTCATTGTATTACAATTACCAGGACATCCTATTTGTCTGACATTGTGCTTGCGTAGGGTTCTTCACCTATAACCCAGTCATTGGACCATTGATTAAAACTCTCTCCGCTCACTATTATATGATGTTCTAACTTTTTTGTAAATCAGATGTATGTAAACATATTTAAATGTGTTTGTTCACTCATTACGGATGTAGTCTATTCTTAAATATCTAAAACATCTTATAGTAGTGAATAGTGTGAAATTGCTTCCTGCTATGGTAGAGTTGTCGATGTCATAAATGTCATAACCAAACACATGTTCACATCATTAGCCTCCCTATCATCACTAGGATCTTGATTAAATACTAGTCGAGATACTTCATAGGGGGCAAACAATATTACATTACGTGTTCCTTTATACAGATGATACATCAGTTGATTCAAATGTAGGTAGGCCAAGGATGTTATTGAGGCGTGCATGTATGCATGCTGCCAACTCAACAGTTCAATTGCTTGTTTGTTTCAGGCATAGTTAAATTGCTCTTTTCAATTGCTTTATTTGTCCTTAGTTAATGAGATGCCCAAATAATGATGCTTGATGTAGGGTACTTGTATAACTATTAGTTGATGTAGCTTAAAGAAGAAACATTCACTTGTACCGGAAGCAAAAATATCATCGAGTTCAACATGATTGTCATGATATTATAAGCGTTCATATATAACACCACAAAAGCAAATCACTCTTTGAGATTAAGTTCAGAACGAAGAACACGGACATGAAAGGACAAGTACTAAGAGCAGCATGAACTAGCTAAATCACTCCTGCTAGCTACTCTCTCTCTGGCAAAATAGCATAGAACATGTATAGCTCTCCTGATTCATCATCTTTGGAGCATGCATATGAACCTGTCTCCTAATAAATGGTAAGTGCGCTTCTCATTGCTGCCTCCTAGTACTTCTCTGCGATCGTTAACAATTTTGCTCCAATCTTTCACTATTAAGCATTCATCGCTTTTAGAAACCACTGAATGCACTCATGTGCAGCGTAGGATATCTTGACCGTAAGCTAACCATTGACATGTGACCTTTAGTCTCGATCCTTTGAGGCACAACTGTTGTCATCGGGAGTCCTGTTGAAGAACATCGTATAGTAATTAATATACTTAGCAATGAAAGTTTAGCAAAAAATAATGTATGCAAAAGATGCACTAAGGACAAATAGTAAAAATATTACCATCTTTAAGTAAATAGATGTGACCGTAGTTCAATCTGATCACTATTGGTCGCACGTTTTGAGTACTAACATTTCTAAGTGCGGGGAAGAAAATTTGTCTTGACGGTATGAAGATCCTCAAGCCATGAAACATAATGACTTATCTCCTCATGATTCGATTCAGGTCCCGGACAGTAGTAGGTCCTATCTACCAAGCGCCGGACATGTTTGCTTGAATGGAGATAAGCTGTCAATAGAAATTAGTTGTCAATTATTTATGAATAAGCAATATCAAAGACAAAAATATAGTTGAGAAGAACTCACATAATGGTAGAATTGGAGGCGTACGCACATCGACCCATATGTCTCTATTACCTTCAATATCATCTTCGGACGAATATCAAAGGTGATAACCATACCAGGCTCAAATGCATAAGCCTTGCATAGTGATTGCAAACTATAGCATACAAAATAGGTGAAAGTGTGTGCTGTATATAATTTGAAGATGAAAGTATAACCATCCTCAGTTATCAGGTAAACTCTATATACCTCAATAGTATCCATATCATTGAAACCTATCTTATCCAAGACAAAAATTCTTACATGGCGGGGATGCGCTAGTAGAATAGTGAAAATAAAAAATTATAAGTCAGGCAAATGAAGCATATATAAGTCATGCTTAATTACGAAAACAGACTTGTCGTTGTGACTTACTGTATCGAATTCGAAGTTCTCATCCAGCTTGATGCTGAATCGCCTATCTCGCACTGGCCGCGCTGGTCTTCACAGTATTCACACATAATGAAATCTTTTCCATCGTCAGACGACATTTCCTATATATGTTCATATTAGGCGAAACATTAAACACTTACTAATTCAATTAATTCAACTACTTCTATTAATTTAACTAAGCATTTACTAATAATAAACTAGTTTTATTAATTCAATTAGTTCAACTAAGCATTTACTAAAAATAAACTAGTTCTATTAATTCAATTAGTTCAACTATGCATTTACTAAAAATAAACTATTTCTATAAATTCAACTAGTTCAAATAATATAACTAGTTCTATTAATTCAACTAGTTCAAATAATAATCTCATATACGTACCTAAATTTTCTTACTAAAAATAAATTTGCCGGTTATATTAATTATTTCTGTTAATTCAACTAGTTTAAACATTTACTAAAAATAAACTGGTTATATTAATTCAATTAGTTCAACTAAGCATTTACTATTCTATTAATTCAAATAATATAACTAATTCTAGTTTTTTAATTCAACTAGTTCAAGTAATATAACTAATTCTATTAATTCAACTAGTTCAAATAATCTCATATACATAAACTTTTTACTAAAATAAACTAGTTCTAATTCATCTAACATGCATTAACATTTCTAACATTCTAAAAATAAACTAGTTATATTAATTAATTCATCTAACATGCATTAACATTTCTAACATTCTAAAAATAAGCTAGTTATATGAAATTCATCTAAACACAATAGAAAATAGAAAATAAGTAAAAAAATATGTGTGTGTGTATGTGTGTATGCGTGTGTGTGTGTGTATGTGTGTATGCGTGTGTGTGTATGTGTGTGTGTATGTGTGTGTGCATATGTGTGTGTGTGTGCATATGGGTAGGCGTCTGGTGGCGGCGAGGGCGGCGGCGGGGCGGCGGCGGCAAGGGCGAAGCGGGGCGTCTGTGACGAAGCGGCGGGGCGGCGGGCGGCGGCAGAGGGCGGCGCTGGCGTTAGGCGGCGACGGCGTGACGGCGTCTGGCGAAGCGGCAACGGCGGCGCGACATCGTCGGCGTCGGAGATCGATGTCGCGCGAGAGAAAAGTGGAGCAAGTGGTCTTCGATAACTGAATTTTTGTAAGTGCCATATATATAGGGCGGGCCTTTAGTACGGTTGGAGCCACCAACGGTACTAAAACAATTCTGAGCGGCGAAGCGAGGGCCTTTAGTACGGTTGGTGGCACCAACCGGTACTAAAGCAACCAGTAATGCCGGTTGGTGCCACCAACCGGTACTAATATCAACCGTCTTATTACCACCGCCGTCGCTTCTTTTAGTCCCACCTGCCGGCGAAGGGCGATCGCCTTGGTTTATAAACCCGGCCAGCGGCTTCCCTTTTGAACTCCTCTGTATAGCAGGCTTGTGGGCTAACTACGGTAGCTGCCTTGTGAGCTTCTTGGCCCTTACAGGCCTGTGTTGCAGACCCTAGTTCTGGTAGACCCACCAGGCAGCGCCCCAACATTTTTTATATATTTTTGCTCTTCTTCTTCTTCTTCTTCTTCTTCTTCTTCTTCTTCTTCTTCTTCTTCTTCTTCTTCTTCTTCTTCTTCTTCTTCTTCTTCTTCTTCTTCTTCTTCTTCTTCTTCTTCTTCTTCTTCTTCTTCTTCTTCTTCTTCTTCTTCTTCTTCTTCTTCTTCTTCTTCTTCTTCTTCTTCTTCTTCTTCTTCTTCTTCTTCTTCTTCTTCTTCTTCTTCTTCTTCTTCTTCTTCTTCTTCTTCTTCTTCTTCTTCTTCTTCTTCTTCTTCTTCTTCTTCTTCTTCTTCTTCTTCTTCTTCTTCTTCTTCTTCTTCTTCTTCTTCTTCTTCTTCTTCTTCTTCTTCTTCTTCTTCTTCTTCTTCTTCTTCTTCTTCTTCTTCTTCTTCTTCTTCTTCTTCTTCTTCTTCTTCTTCTTCTTCTTCTTCTTCTTCTTCTTCTTCTTCTTCTTCTTCTTCTTCTTCTTCTTCTTCTTCTTCTTCTTCTTCTTCTTCTTCTTCTTCTTCTTCTTCTTCTTCTTCTTCTTCTTCTTCTTCTTCTTCTTCTTCTTCTTCTTCTTCTTCTTCTTCTTCTTCTTCTTCTTCTTCTTCTTCTTCTTCTTCTTCTTCTTCTTCTTCTTCTTCTTCTTCTTCTTCTTCTTCTTCTTCTTCTTCTTCTTCTTCTTCTTCTTCTTCTTCTTCTTCTTCTTCTTCTTCTTCTTCTTCTTCTTCTTCTTCTTCTTCTTCTTCTTCTTCTTCTTCTTCTTCTTCTTCTTCTTCTTCTTCTTCTTCTTCTTCTTCTTCTTTCTTCTTCTTCTTCTTCTTCTTCTTCTTCTTCTT